>VMDO01001153.1:43691-227767 GCA_007922755.1 Pedetes capensis
ATTGTCAGTGCTTCTCTGCTGTTCATAGGGTTTTCAATGGCAGATTGATTTTTGGGAGGGGGTTGCCAGGTCCTTCTCCCAAGCCTACAGCTTCTGGTGTTCCCAGGTGGTCTCCCATCCAGGTACTAACCAGGCCCGACCCTGCTTAGCTTCCGAGATCTGACGGGATCGGATGCCACAGGGCTATGGCTGCAGGCGTACAGGGTATACATAGGTTATATGCAGATACTATGCCATTTTATGAAAGATGAGCATCTGAGGATGTTAGTACCTGCAGGAGGTCCTGGAACTCTAAGGAATAGAGATACCATTATTCATGCCCTGAGCTACACCTGCGCCGCCATTTACCAGACTCATGTATCTCTAACATCCCTTGCATTCCTTTGGTTGTTTGCTCATTCGCTCACTTGTTAATCTATTCACAAACATCTTTGTGTTTGCACATTACATGAAGACACTTTATTACAGTAGGTCTCAGTGACAAGGCTGTGCAGGGTTAGTGCCTACCCTAATGTTGTTGTTAGGTGTCATTGAGTCAGTATCCGACTCATAGAGACCCCGTGTACAACTGGCGAAACACTATTGTCAGTGCTGCTCTGCTGTTCATAGGGTTTTCAATGGCGGATTGATTTTTGGGAGTGGGTTGCCGGGTCCGTGTCCCAATAGGAGGTGGTAATGCAGGATGTCAGGGGCGGATGCTGGCGAGGATGCTGGGGTGGAGCGCTGCTGGTAAAGAGCATTTCAGGTGCTGGTTTGGCCCCCTGTGATCCTTCACAGCCCCTACAGTAAAGCGAGCCTCACAGAAGGTGCTGAATGAGTCCTTCTGGATGATGACCTTCAGTAGCCGCTTTAGGTCACACAGGTAGGTGTCCAGCCTCTCCCAGCTTGGGCGTCTTGTCCTGATGAGGTCATTCAGTCCCTCTGGGCTAAGATCCTTGCAGACTTTCTTTTTTTTGGAGGTGCTAGGGGTTGAACCCAGGGCCTCCCGCTTGCATGCTCTGCAAGTGCTGGACCACTAAGCTGGGCCCCCAGCCCATATTTTTTCATTTTTTGAGACAGGGTCTCACTAAGTTACGCAGACTGCCTCTGGTCTCGAACTTGCGATCCTCCCGCCTCCGCCTCCTGAGCCGCTGGGATTACAGGCGTGCGCCACCTCGCCTGGCTTTGCAGACTTTCATTAAGAGACTGATACCCTCTGCTCACAGCCACAGGTGACCACCAAGACAACCCTGTATTACAGCCGTTCCCTAGCAACTGGCCCAGTGTTCCCGATCTGGAGCCCCAGAGACGGGCGTCTCCTGACGGGCCATGTTCTACCCAGGCAGGAAGAGGCTAAGCAAGTTTCCTGCTTTCCTTTTGCCCTGAGACACAAATACAGCCACAGCACTAGCTGTGGCCGTGCTTTTTCCTCCCCACCATTGTCCTGAGGTGAGTTTTGCCACCTGAGAGAGAGTGGATGGCTCTTTCTACCTCCCAGCCCTCTGGCCTGAGCCGGCTGGCCTTGGCCAGCTTCTGCAGAGCGGTGAGGGCCCTGACCCTCCACAGGGCCCAGGGCGCCTTCTCCTCCCGGGCTCTGACCCCTGGGGCCCCTGAGGCTGCTCCTAATGGGGCCAGTCCCCAGAGGTCACTGGTAGGTGTCCTGTTACATGGAGCTTCCCCACAGGGCTTTCTTCTCCCTTCCCAGTGAGAAAGGGAAGGGGCAGCAGGAGGGGTGGAGAAGGCAGACTTGTTGGATAGCACACAACCCTGTTGTCTGTTTCCCCCCTGCCGCTGATCACTCTAACCTGACCCAGTTCCTAGCCGCCCTAGGTAAAATCCACTTCCCTGCCTCCATGTTCCTTCCCAGGTTGGTACTGGAAAATCTTCCCTTCCAGCTGTGGAGTTGGAAGAAGACAGAACGTCTCCTCAGGGCCCAGGCTCTGCCAAGCTCGGGCTCCTTATTTCCCCTGGCTGGGGTTCACGCTGCTGTCGAACTGGCAGAGAGATGACTCTGTTCTTCCCACAGATTGCATCGTCATTGCCTTTTGGGTGAGCCTGGCTGCGTTCGTGGTGCTCCTCTTCCTCATTCTGCTCTACATGTCCTGGCCAGGCTCCCCGCCGATGAGGTAAGCAGGAAGGGGAGGAGGGTATTCAGGTACCTCAGATGCTAGAGAGTAACAGCATAGAATAGGAATACTAGGCAGCCGTGAAAAGGAATGAAGTACTGATTCATACTGCAATGTGGATGTACAGTCATGGGCCACATAACAATGTTTTGGTCAACAACAAACCACATGAATCACGGTGGTTCTGTAAGGTTGTATCTCTTTGATCTATCATAGGCAACTTAGTCTGTGCAAGTATACTCTGATGTTTGTATAATGATGAAATCACCTAACGATGCACTTCTCAGAATGCATCCCCATTGTTAAACAATGGTTGACTGTACTTCAAAAACATCGTGCTAAGTACAAACAGCCAGACACAAATGACTGCACATGGTATGATTCCACTTACCTGAAATGTCCAGAATAGGCAAATCCATAGAGGCAGAAAGCAGATCAGTGACTGGCCAGGACTGGGAAGATGGTCGGGGGATGGGGAGAGACTGGGCTTCTTTGGAGGATAATAGAAGTGTCCTAAAATTTGATTGTGATGACAGTTATACAACTGTGAATATGCTTAAGAACATTTAATTATACACTTTACATGGGGGAACTTTATAATACATAAAATCTCTCTCAATATAAAGCAGTTAAGGAAAATAAAGCCCAAGTGACCTCATGTGCCAGTTAAGTATTGCCTACCTGCTCATCAGGAATTTTGTGACCCTTAGGTTTCTCTGGTCGCTCTCTTATCCACGCCTGCTGTGTGTCTTACTGGATAAACTGGAGCTAAAATCTGGGATCTCCAATTACTAATTACACCTAGCATATTACATGTAATTCTGTGCTAGACACTCGGCCTGCCATATCCAAGTTTCCATTCCAGGCGAATCTGCCCCACAGCCACTGCTGTCCTAGTGACAAGGGGCTCTACACCCTGCCATGGCTGGTGGGACTAGGTGGGCAACTGACCTGATGAAGCCCACTCCAAGGCTGGCCAGTGCCTGAGAAGACATTGTGGCCTGGAAGGAGAGCTGGGGCCAGTCTGATTCTTGTCCTCTGAATTTGGAATGGGGATCCCGAGAGCTGGTCCAGGGAGTTGTGGGAACTGCATTGAGTGGTCTAGGAGGGTGACCATGCTGGGTGACATTATGGGGTGTTATCTGGGAGACATGGGGAGAGCGGGTCCAGGAACCTTGCAGCAAAATCTCCGTCCTTGTGTTTGGCATATAAAAGAATTTATGCCAGACACAGAAGTTATTGTAGAGGGTACTGTTGTGGTTAGGGGCTGTTGAGTTGTAGCAACTCATAGCAGCCCTCATAGGCTTTTCAATGGCTGTTTCGGGATTGCCTTGGGAGTGGATTGCTACGTCCTTCTCCCAAGTTGACAGTACAGATAAGGCTTATTAAGGATAGTATACCTTTAAGGAATAATTACTTCCGAGAGAGGATGAGCCTTGGTGCCTTGGAGCCCCTGAAAGAACCAAAGGACAGCCCCTGTACCTGAAGAGCCCCTGTGAAGTCATGCATTTCCACAGCCCCTTTGCAGGTCCTCCATTCTTTCCCCTTTCTTTCCCTATCCCCTCCTGCTCTGCCACGGTGTCTCATCCACATGGTCTACACTCCCCAGGTCATTTCTGTCTCCTCTTGCCCTGTCCATGCTCACACATGCTAGGCAGGGACCAACTTCTGAGTAATGAAGACCCCCACTCTTTTCTTTCACATTTTGTTGTTGTTGTTGTTAGGTGCTGTCAAGTCGGTATCCGACTCATAGCGACCCTCATAGGGTTTTCAATGTCTAAGTGCTTCGGGATTGCCTTGGGAGTGGATTGCCAGGCCCTTCTCCCATTTTTGCGGTGCTGGGAATTGAACTCTGGGCCTCAGAGACTGCAGCGCAGCACTCTACCCACTGAGCTAAATCCCAGCCCTCTTTCACATTTTAGAACTTACTAAATTTAAGCAGGTTTTTACTTTAAGAGTCCCCTGGAAGACAAACTAAGGAAATCACTTTTCTGCTCCCCTGAGTGACTTATATCAAGCCCTGTGTCTGGCAGCTTGCAAGGACCCTCAGTAATCCTCCTAGTAGACAGTTCCCTGTCTGGCAGGCACCCAGGGCCACCTCCACCAAGCCTAGGTGCAGTGGGCCGTACAGTCCTCCAGCTCCAGTGTTATAGGGGCGAGTTCATGACATCGCTCATGGCAACTAGCATAGGCCTCACAAGGCACTTTCTTTTTTTAATGCTGTAGTGGGTGGTTGAACCCAGGGCCTCGTGCATACTTTGCAAGCGCCCTACCACTGATCTGCATCCCCAGCCCATTTTTTAATTTTTTGTTTAAATTAAGTCTGCCTTTTTGCAGTTATACAGGCTGCCTCTGGCCTCCAACTCACGTTCGTCCTGCCTCCACCTCCCGAGTTGCTGGGATTGCAGGAGAGAGCCATGGCACCTGGCTTCTCAAGGCACTTTGTGAGGGTCGTGGAATCCTCAGGGCAGGGAAGGTGACCCTTAGTAAGGCTTAGGAAGGGCTGGGATTTAGCTCAGTTGGTAGAGCACTGCACTGCAGTCTCTGAGGTCCCGAGTTCAATTCCCAGCACCGCAAAAATGGGAGAAGGGCCTGGCAATCCACTCCCAAGGCAATCCCGAAACTCAGCCATTGAAAACCCTATGAGGGTTGCTATGAATCAGATACCGACTCGACGGCACCTAACAACAACAGCAAAGGCTTAAGAGAGAGACTGGCTCCTTCATGAGCTGCTCTCCCTATGAGGAAGGAAGGGAATAACACAGGGAGGTGGGAGGAAAGGCAATGAAAGGCTGTTTTGCACTTGCCAGCATTGCAGCCACGCTGAGGCCTGTTCTCAGCTCTGACACTCAGTACAGGGCCCCACTTCACCCGGTGGTAACTGTGAGGCAATTACTTTCCCATTTTGTGGATGAAACCCAAGATAGATGGGCAGGTGGCCAGGGCTCATCCTAGGCTCCCGTGTCCACTGACCCCAGCCCCTCCAGGGCAGGAGAATCCAAGGACCGATTTCTTACCTAAGACACACGTTGTTTGGGGACGTGGATATGAAATGGGCTCGCTCACACGTGGCGGAATGGAAGGTCATCGGGTTCCTGGCCTGCTGCAAATGAATATAAGAGCAAGGGGTGACCTTGGGGGAAAGACTCCTCGGATTTGTCTACAATGCCCTTCATGAGCTGGGCTGACCCTCCCTAAGGGTTTCTGCTCCCTGGGCCTTACCTATGGGCTCAAGGGAGGTATGGGGTGGGGGGCATAGGACAGGAAAGCACCCCCTCAACTCCTTTGATGCCTGCCTCCCATTTGCTCTTTTGACAGGAACAGCCCCCAGCACCACCACATGGGCCCATGGCGTCACAGCCTCAACCCCCTCTTCTGCCTCCGGAGGGCCTCCCAGGGCACAGGAGAGGGGCCAGGACGCACAGCTGGCACCGACCGGCAGGAAGAGTCCTTCTGCCTCACCCCCTGCACCCCCCATGGCAACCCTGCTCCCCCCTGGGAACAGGCCCTAGATGGGGGGCCCCTGCAGCATCGGCTGATGTAAGGAACAAGCGTGGGGCAGGGGGTGAGCTTCCAGACAGAACCTGTCAATTGTAGAGCTGATGAGCAAAGCAGTCATGGCTGAGCGAACTGATGAAAATCAAACCAACCTGGACACACCCGTGTTTTTAAAGCCGTGTACATGGAGCCAAAACCGTGACCAGGTCAGAAATGACCCTACAAGGAGGCACCTCCCACACGTTTGTCCAAGGCTTGCCGGGGGCCCCTCTGGCATCCCAGACACCACTGATGTTATGTGGCATCCTTGCCTGCTCACTTATGGCTTATGTTTGCTTTGGGAAAAGTAGGAAAATAAAATATATATGAATTAAGATAAAAGCGCTCGCTAGCCTTTACTATGCCACTTCCCTATTCCTTCTTTAATATTGCCTGAGTGCCCTTGGCGCCTCTGCACCTGTTATGACGGTCTGGGGCAAAGCTCCCACGTGGTCTTGGCTGACACCTAGCGCTCACTGAGATGTGGCAGTGTCCGCCCTGCCGGGCCAGCTCACCTCGCCACACCTCCACCTCCCCTCAGCCTTTTGAGACCCGTGGGAGGGAAGTTCCCCTACAGGGAGGTGGCTGGGCCTGTCCGCAGCTGGCTCTGCAGCCTGGGCTAGCGCCCAAGGCAAGCAATCAGCATCTGGTGCTTCCCAGAGCAAGCTGAGCTCCTGAAACTGGCAGGCAGCATCCTGTTCTAGAGGTCGCTTCATTTGATTGCACCCTCTGTGAGCCCCAGCGCACCTGGTCCTGTAGTGCCCGACAGTCCAGGGCTGGAAATGGAGACAGCAGCTCGCTAGCAGGCCACCCGCAGCCTTCAGGCAGAGGCTTTGCGGAGTGTTATTTCCCTTTTCCATCATGGTATCTGAGATACAGCTGAGCCTTGGTATCCATGGGCACAGGAGTTGATTCTGGAACCCCTTAAGGACGCCAAGATCCGTGGGTGCTCAAGTTCCTTCTGTAACACGGCCTAGTATTTGCATGTAACCGACTCGTATTCTCCAGCACACTTGAGATCATCTCTAGATTACTCATACCTAAGACAGTAGAAATGCTAGGTAAATGGTTAGACTGTGTTACACCGGGAGTAAGAAAAATGTCTGGCTGGGCACAGTGGCACATGCCTGTAATCCCAGTGACTCAGGAGGCAGATGCAGGATCACAAGTTCAAGACCAGAAGCAGAGACAGTCTGTGTAATTTAGTGAGACCCTGTCTCAAAAAAAAAAAAAAAAAAGAAGAAAGAAAAATGTCTGCACACGCTCAGTATAGATGCACATTTTTCTTTCTGAATCTTTTCAGCCTGTGGTTGGCTGACTCCACAATGCAGAACCTGTGGACCCAGGGGACAGCTGTATTTGTAATCCGGTGTTTTGTATTTAAATCTCAGGGAAGACTATGTACAGCCTCCTCTCCACAGGGTGAGAGTCTCTTCTCCCACCCAGGGACGGGAAGATGACTCCATGGGGCGAGGGCCAGGCATGGCCTTGTGAGACTCTGAGGCTGAGGGATGAGACGATGGTTGACATGAGGGAAGGGATGATTGTCGAGCTCCAGAGATGCAGAAAAGGGAGCAAGTTGCTAAAACTGCGTCAACTTACTGCGCTGAAACAGCTCTGAAGTCCTTGTCACCACCTAACCCAGTATCTAGTTCACCTGGCTCCATCATGTTAGCCATGAGACCGTGCCCCAGGATGGCTCTCTGCAGAACCAGAAAGGGGGGCAGCCAAGTGACTACACGGGGCGTGGGGGCACTGAGGAAAAAGGACAGGCATGACTGGTGGCCCCGGGGGTGGCCTGGCAGCCTTCTTCTCAGGGCCTGTGACAGAGAAGGGCAAGTGTCCAGAGGGAAGCTGAGGGTAAGCCTGCCCCAGCGGAGCAGGGAAGGCAAATCCCACCCAGGAACAGAGGAGCTGGCTAGGGACTAAAGCCTGTGACGAGCTGTGGAAAACTCCCCCAGTGCACAGCCCTTCCCGGTCACGTCCCAGCCCTGCCCTTCCAGACAACGGCCCTCTGCACGCTGCTCAGAGGCATCTGTAAGCAAAGGAATCACAGTGAATGAACACCCAACAGAAAGGATGATGGAGCAGAGGAGAGAAGAGAAGGTAGCGTGGCCTTTGCTGGAAAAGTGTGAGTCTAACTGGAGTCCAAGGATAGGACTTCAATTTCAGATTGGACCCCAGAAGTACTGTTATATGTGCATGCAAGTATTTTGTGAGGGGACAGGACAGAAAAGAAAAACAATCCTTACTTTTCAAGCAATAAGCCCTATTTATGGTAAAGAATTGTAATATACAGATGCATTATCTTTGCTTCAGATAAACTCTTAAAACCACATAAAACAAAGAAAAGACTAAAGAACACTAGCAGTATATAAAACTAAAGGTTTAAGACAAAACTAAGTGATCCTCATTGCTATGGACATTATTGTTGTTGTTGTTAGGTGCTGTCGAGTCAGTATCTGACTCATAGAGACCCTCATACGGTTTTCAATGGCTGACTGTTTCGGGATTGCCTTGGGAGTGGATTGCCAGGTCCTTCTCCCATTTTTGGGGTGCTGGGAATTGAATTCAGAACCTTAGAGACTGCAGCGCAGCACTCTACCAACTGAGCTAAATCCCAGCCCTTGCTATGGACATTACACATGACAAATTAAACAGCCACCTCCCAAGTGGCAGAGTAATCCCCCAGGGTATACAGGAGAGTCTTACGGGGACAGAGCAGGAAATCCATGAAATTTCATATTGACTTTTGTCAGCTAAGTTACTCACTAACTCAGGAACCTTCAAAGTCAAGTTGTGACCTACACAATGCAGATCTCTGAAATAAAAATAGCCCTGTTAACATCAATGAAAGCAAAACACAAAACAAAAATAGATGTTTATTATCAAGAGATTATAAAATTCAAAATCCTGTCTTTGAAACAGAACTTAAAAAATACTGGCTGTTTTCTCAAAGCAGACAGCAAACCATTTTAAACTTTAAGGATTTAGTCTAGCATCCTTTGCTCTAATAAAATAATCTGCAAACACTGACAGAAACTCATTTTTCAGAGCCACGCAAAATTTTGTTTTGAGTTCTTATAGTGAGAAAACTTTAAATATCTTTCCTTGTGTTCATCAAAAAATGCGACAGATGTTTTTCCACATTCAGCTTTACCATCCATGAATCTACTCCGCAGCGATAAGTATCAGCTCAACTTGAGGAATTTCCTTTGAAAGGCAATGAACTCTGGGACAGTGCTGGTCCTGCCTCTATGAACCCGATGGCCCGCATGGCCCCGGAAGCACCCCGCAGCACCACAGCTCTGACTGCCTGGTGCACACAGTCCCTTGGGCTCATCGTTTACTGGTCAGTTAAATAACGTCCATTCAACTCTTCTTGTCAGAAAACAGAGTCAACATAATGAACTTGTCACTTCATGCCTTTACTGGAAACACTGACTCATCTGAACTTATAGAACTTGGTGCTCCGGGCGTCGGTCAGCAGGGAGTCAAGCATCAGAGGTCAGGGTGGCGAGCTCCTTGCAGAGCACAACAATGGCCTCCTCTTCATCACTGGGCACGGGCTCCGCGGCCTCGCAGACCATTCGGATGTGGGTGAGGAGGGTGTCTGGCTGCTGGGCCCCCAGCCAGATGTCCTTAACGTACAGAGACACCAGGAACGCTGCAGGAGCTAAGGAAGAGTCAGAGAGCAAAGCCGTGATGACATGCACCCACGCAGCTGGAAAGCAAGGCCCCTGCCCACAGCACACCAGGGCTTTGCTAGGCTGCCACGTGAACCGCGCCACAAACCTGTGGTGACGCCAGGTGAACATATGGACGAAACGACTAATTGTGCCTTGGTGTCACGTTTGTGTAAATCTTTTTGTTCATTTAAAAATGTATCTATACTCCTACACATCTATACGAATGTATATGGATCTTAAAAACGAATTCCCCGAAAGTCCCTTCCTGGCCTGAACGCCCATGCCCTTCAGGGCGCCATGCGCTTCAGGGCGAGCGCTGAAGTGTGAGCAGCACTCCTCCATTGTTCCCTACCGCCTCCTCGATGGCTCGGGTTAGGAGACGCCAAGGCCACACAGCAAGCAGACTCAATTCCCTGGCCGCTGGCCCTGTCCCTCCTGGCTCCCTCTGTTTCCCAGTGAAAGGCACCCCCTGCCCAGTAGGAGGGGCCCGTGCCTGCCTCCCCAAGTCCTCTTATGGCCACCAAAGCCTGTGCGATTCCCTCATTCTCTCCTGCATTCAAACCGTTGGGTGCCTGCTGACTGCCAAGCACAAGCTGTATATGTACATGGGGGTGCACACCTGTGTGGATACGGGCTCCCGCACGCACCTGCCTGACGATCACATGAAACACAGTCCTCTCCTTGGGTCATGGTCCCAGGAGAGACATGGCTTCCAAGGGAGGCCCGTTCTCCATAATCATGATTGTCACTAATGAGGCAAAACCTCCTTTCCCTTCACATTCACTGCCAAATGGCAAACTCCCGGCAAACTGTGGTGAGGGGCCGCTGAGGTATCAGACTGAGGAAATTTCTGGCAGGGCCTACCCGGCTCTAAGGAAGGGAAGTCCACCCCTCACCCCAGCCCACTCATGTATTTCTTCAGCTTCTGATGGAAGAACCAACATTACCTCTTGTGGCTTCGTCTCTCTCACTCAGAGAAGCGCACAGGGCCTCCAAAGCCTGGTGTAAGGGGCTCCGCGCCTGGCCCTGGGCGGCCAGCAGCTGCAGCATGACGGTGTTGAACAGGCAGGCCACGTCCTGTGCCTCACAGAGGTGGCTGTACAGCTGAAGCATGCCACTCTTCACTGCACTGTCCCCGAGAAGGTCAGCCACCACTGCTGGGAGCGGCAAAATGTGGCGCTTGAGCCAGCCGAGGAGTCCTGCCACCTGTGCCCTGCTGAGCGGGCACTCGGCCACTGACCGCAGCACCCAGCTCACCACCAGGGAGGCGGCAGTGTGCCCAGGGGCCAGGGCTTCACTCTTGGCGGCGGCCTGGTCCACGGGATCCCGAGTGGGTTCAGGGTCGGGGACCACGGGCCCCCAGTGGGTCAGTATGGACCTCAGGAGGTCTTTGCACTTCTGCAAGCTGGATGCCTCCCACTCAACATCAGCCATCTCCTCTGACACCCCGGGCCTCCTCTTGTGGCCCCGCAGGCCCTTGCCTCGGGCCGACGCAACGGGCCTGGTCTTCTCCTTGAGCATTTCTGTTAAGGAAAAAGGCAGTGAAGCTGGTGTCCACACAGATCCTCAGAGGAGGCGGGGAGGGGCTGTGCCAGGCTCCACGCACCCAGGCGCCGCTCCGATGGGACCTCTCCTGCTAAATTACACTGGCGCAATATTCACTGGGTTGTTGTTATAATGAACGCATTAACACGGGAGGAAAGCCAGGTGCAGTGGCAGGAGCCTATAGTCCCAGCTACTCAGGAGGCAACGGCAGGAGGACGCTTGAGCCCAGGAGTTTGAGATCAGCCTAGGCAACGTGGCGAGACCTCATCTCAAAAAATAAAATAAAGGCCGGGCATGGTGGCGCACACCTGTAATCCCAGCAGCTTGGGAGGTGGAGCCAGGAGGATCGCAAGTTCGAGACCAGAGGAAGTCTGCGTAACTTAGCGAGACCCTATCTCAAAAAGTAAAGAAAAATAAAAAAAGGGCTGGGGGTGCAGCTCAGTGGTCCAGCATTTGCAAAGCATGCAAGCGCGAGGCCCTGGGTTCAACCCCTAGTACCGCAAATAAATAAATAAATAAATAAATAAATAAATAAATAAATAAAACAAACATACACATATACAAACAATACATACGCATATATACAATACATACATATTGCATTTATATACACGCACGTGTGTGTGTGTGTGTGTGTGTGTGTGTGTGTGTGTGTGTATCTGAGTGGAGAAAGAAACAGCATCTGCAGATGGCAGCCTCACAGCTCCAGCCCAGGACTGGATCCAGTCTGCTCCTGACTCCACAGTACTAGACCAGGTGGAAACAAGCCGCCTCCTACTCCCTTCACACGCGACACCCCAGTACTCCGTATTACAGTTCAGCCCTGAAATGTCCTCCAATACAGCTCACGTGTTCAAGACTTGGTCCCCAGTGCATCAGTGCTCGGAGGTGGGGCCTTCGGGAGGTGAGAGGGTCATGAAGGCTCTGAGCCCATGAACAGGCTTTGGATTCATAGTTTTGTGGGCTACTGGTAGGGGAGGGAACTTTAGGAGGGCCTGGGTGGAGGAAGCAGGTCACTGGGGCTGTGCCCTTGCAGGGGTATCTTGTCCCAGCCATGCCACTCCCTGCTCCCTGGTGCCCTGAGGTGAGCAGCTCTGCTCCGCCGCGTGCTCCCCACCACAACACTGTGCCCTCACACAGGCTCAGACCAACAGGCCGAGTGGCCATGGACTGACACCTCTGAAACCATGAGCCAAGGCACATCCTTCCTCCTGTAGGGTGGCTGTCTCCGGTGCTCCACCATGGTGACAGAAAGCTACTGCGCAGGTAGGCTAAGTGAACTCCCTAAAGGCGACAAGCTCCTAAGAGTCAGGACTGAGCCTCAAACTCCAGTCCCATCCTCCCAAACCCCGCTTCCCCTTTCTACCTCATCAGCTTTGGAAATGCTGCTCGGACAGGGAGACGCTGGCGGCCCTGAGTGGACCCAGGCAGTTGGGGTGGTCGTGGGTTCTGACACTTACTCATGAGGTCCCTGATCTGGCACTTCTCAACAGCTGCTCTCAAGTCTTCTTGGAGCTTGGTGTCTCTTTCGATGAGGCTCCACTTGTGCAAGAGGAGCAGGACATCTTTGGTGGAAAGCACTGTCTCGTTCACGGTGAACCGATTCATGTCCTTGAAGGCCTGCACAACGGTGGCCCGGTACCTCAGCACAGAGTCAAGGGTCTCCAAGAAGCTGGTCAGCTGGCCAGAGGCCAGGGTGGGCCTGTTTGGAAGGCAATGTTACAGACTGAACAGAAGCTGCCCCTCTGTCCTGGCAGCCCAGGACAGGAGAGGTGTGTCAGTGTCACACTCAGCCCACCCGGGAACCAGGCTTCCCTTCACCACGGACACCTGGAATGGGCCTTAGGACGGGAAAGAGGAAAAACTGAGTCACTCCGGAGAGGCAGGAAGGGAGACTCAGAGGCTGACCTTTACTCTGGAGGAAAGAAATCTTTGGAAACCTCAATTAAATGAAGTAGCCAAACAGAAAGCTTGAGGGTCAGGGCCCAAGAGCTGCAGAGACCACCACTCCAGGACTGCCGAGTCCTCTCCGTCCCAGGGACTGTCAGAGTCCAGTGGAAGAGGCCCAGGCAGACGCTGGGACAGCAGCCGCCCACGGCAAAGCCTGACTCATGCTCAGCAGGAGGAAAACGACCTTTCTGGACTCCAAGAAATTGATGGTCCAGTACCATCTGCTGCACACAATGTTAAAAGCAAAACCATGATTCCAAAGAGCAATCGGTTCTCAGAAAGCAGCGGGTCTCCTGACAATCCCAAATTGAGAACCACGAGTGTCTAGCTGTGTCTTCATTTAACTTGGGCCGACATGAAGAGAAATGCCCTGCCTCTTACCAAGGAAAATCTTCATTCTGAGCACCAGCCATCTGCCGTCAGCCTTCTAGTTTGTTAGCTCACCTCAGTTCCCACATGGGAAATACGAGTATGCATAGTGCGTCTTCTAGAACGTGGGGGAAGCCCAGGGGAATCTGGCTCTCTGGAGAAAACCAGGAGCCTGGAGCCTGATTCCAAGGGATCAGATGAAAACAGTGACATTTTCAAGGAAATTCATGGACACAGGAGTCTTTCAGGTTAGCAAAGGCAGACAGGACAGCTTGGGGACAGCCTGTCTTAGGTTAAGGTCCCAGAAAATACTAGACAGTCGTCAATGAAACTTCACTTTGTTTTGATCAAAATGTCCAGGCAGATGGTCTGCCTGCTAAAAATGTCCCGGTGTGATGCACTTTGGGTTTTAAAAGGTGTTAGGTTCTCAGGGCCTTGATGAGGGGGCTCATAAAGTTCAGATGGAAAGAAGGAAAGAGCTAAAATAGATGTCCTGATGCCGTCCTTACCTGGCCCAGGTGTTCTGGCTCAACCCACACAGGCCACAGCTTAGTGCCCAGCTGTGGAGCTGTGACTAAGATTCAGTGCCCATGGGTGACAGAAAAGCATGACAAGGCGCAAGAACACCACAGCCTCCAATAAACACTGTAGGTGCCCCTGAGGGGGTGGGGGGTGGCAGGCTCACCTCAGGTGTTTCACGAGCGTGACAAGGACATAAAGGAACTCATTGACCATGTGCAGGGCCAACAGCTTGCGGGGCTGGTGGGAGCCAGGTGGGCTGGGTACTGGGCTCTGCTTCTCCGTCCCTTTGTCTCCCAGGTTGGTCACCCACAGGGTGTGCAGCAGGGAGACCACATTAGAGAGCAGCTGGGTGTCCAGAAACCTGAAAGCAAGCACAGTGGCATCCAGGGCTGCTGCGCCCTCTCCCATCAGCAAGATCATTTGCAGGGGTGAGCACGGGCCCACAGAACAGGATAGGATGCTGGTGGCAGGACCAGGCAGCGGCTTGGCAGCCCTCATCCCACTGATGCTATCCACCCATTCCCCCAAAAACATATCCTCTGAGTAAAAACAGGGGTCTTACTGTACAAAGGTAGCTTTGTGTGTGTGTGTGTGTGTGTGTGTGTGTGGTAATGCAGTTTGATCCCAGGGCCTGGCGCTTGCACACTTTGCAAGTGCTGGACCACTGAGCTGCACCTCCAGCCCATTTTTTTACTTTTTTTTGAGACAGGATCTCACTAAGTTACACAGACTGCCTCTGGTCTCGAACTTGTGATCCTCCTGCCTCTGCCTCCCGAGCCACTTGGGATGACAGGCGTGTGCCACCATGCCCGCCCGGCACTACAAATGCAGCTTTGATCCATGACAAGGCCCCTGTGCCACTTTCTTTTTTTTTTTTTTTTTTTTTGCGGTACTGGGGGTTGAACCCAGGGCCTTGCACTTGCAGGCTTTGCAAGTGCTGGACCATTGACCCCCATCCCCAGCCCATCCCCAAGCCACTGGGATCACAGGCGTGTGCCACCACGCCCGGCCCTGTGCCATTTCCTAACCAGAGCACTGCCCTTGGTCCCTCCAATACAGTAATAACAGCTATGGTGTTTACAACAACTTGAATTGTAAGAGTTGTCACCCAGGAAGAGATAATTAGCCAGCTATGCTTTTTGAAAAGTCTGGATATCTTACAGTAAAATGTACAATATTACTTATTTTTAGAAAATTTTTATTTTATTTTAATTAATCAATTCATTTATTTATTTAGTGGCACTTAGTGGTTAAACCCAGGACCTCATGCATGCTTTGCAAGTACTCTACTACTGAGGTGACCATTTTTTATTTTTTACCCTGAGACAACGTTTCACTAAATTCCACAGGCTGCCTTTGGCCTTGAACCTGTGATCCTCCTGCCTCTGCCTCTCAAGTCACTGGAATTACAAGTGTTAGCCACCATTCCTGGTGCTTCTTTTAAAAAATTTTAGAAGATACTTTTTAAAATGAACAGAAGGGTCTACAGGCCTCTGGGCTTGTCACAGGGATCAATTCTGTGACAGAGCCCTCCCACCAGGGGCTGCCTGCTCTGACTGCCTTCCAGACAGCCTTAACCTCAGGAGGAGCTTATCAGGAATCACAGTGAATCTTCCACGCCAGTTCCTTACTGAGAACACCGGCGCCCTGGTGGCAGTGGAGCGCTGAACCCACCATGACACCAGGGACCTCGCTGAGCCTTCCTGAAACTGAAGGCTTCCTGTTCCTACTGAAGGCAGGGCTACAGTCATTCAAGTGTCAGACGACAGGACACATGTCAGACCCCAGCAGAGGAGTGTGAGCAGCACTGCGCAGACAGGAAGGCCAGCGGCATGTCTGCCAAATGTGAATGGCAGCTGGTGATGGAGGAAAAGCCCTGTGGGCATTACCGGGAGCTGGACTCCAGGTGTGTGGGGGCGTCAGGGGACACCCTCTCAGAGAGCATAGCTTTGGACGCTCCAAGCAACACCAATCATGTCGTTGCTATGTCACCATTCTACAGTCTTCCTCCTGACACGCGTCATGTGAAAGTACTCACTTGCTCTCGAGGATGTGCAAAATCCACGTTAAAAGACTGTAGTCTCGTACGACTTCGTAGGCAGATCTGGTCACCCAGGCAGCGCTCTGAAGGATTTCCAGAATCCAATTCTGAAAATCCAAAACGAAAAGAAACGCCTCAGGGGGAAGAGCTAAGCTACTTACATGAAGGAACAACGTGAACGTGGAACGGCGCCCCGTGGGTGCAGGGGGTTGCTTGTAACTAAACGAAGGCTGGTGCAGGTGGTGGCAGTGGGGCAAAGCACTGTGTCCAACAGTGAGTGACAGCCTGAGGACATACTTCCAGCAGTCAACAGGCTCAGGGAGATCCCCACTTCTGCTAACCCATGATAAGAGGCCAGCCCACAAGCAGGCCCACAGAAGCCACGTGGCCCAGATATGTGGTCCACTGATTCTAATGTGTTCCTTAATTCCCACTTGCTCTTACTCCCTACATTTTATATAGTAACAGAAACAAGCTGAGCAGGCTAGGAGGTAATTGAAACACCAAAGCCACTGGGTGCATTGTCACACACCTATAATTTCAGCCAGCTGAGAGGATGAGGCAACAGGAGCTCAAGTTCAAAGCAAGCCTGGGTTACACAGTGAGTTCAAGGCCAGCCTGGGCAACTGAGCAAGGCCCTGTCTCAAAACAAAAATAGTAATTTTTAAAAAGGGGCTAGGGATGTAGTGGGAGAAGGACCAGGCAACCCACTCCCAAAAATCAATCTGCCATTGAAAACCCTATGAACAGCAGAGAAGCACTGACAGTAGTGTTTCACCTGTTGTATGCAGGGTTGCTATGAGTCAGATACCGACTCAACAGCACCTAACAACAAACAACAAGGGATGTAGCTCAGTGGTACAGCACTTGCTTCACATGCACAAGGCCCTAGGTTCAAATCACCAGTACTGGGGGGGGAAAAAAAAAAGAAAAAAAAAAAACAACAACCAAGAACCTCGCCCAAGCCTTTTCTTATTAACAATTTCTTCCAACAACCTGTATATTTAGAGAACACACATCAGCCTCAGTTCTAGGGCACAGAGTTGAGGTGAACGCACAAGTTCCTGATGAGCCAGGGGAGGCAGGCAACTCAATTCCAACTCTTGTTTCCTGCTGAGTTCTGATGCCTCTGTGCACTGAGTAAAATCCTGGCGATGTGGGGCTTGCTCTGTCACTCAGCTTCTTGGCTAGCTCCACAGGTTCATGATCACTGATTAGTCCCTCCCATGGGACAGCAAAATAAAGAGGCCTCCTTGTCGGCCATGGGTACAGCAAGATGGCCACAGAAAAAAATATTTCATGAGGGACAAACGACACTAATGTCACACTTGTGCACCATGTCCACACCACAGGCAGGCAACAGGACAGGTGTCAATGGAAGCTCCTTTCCCTATTTCAAAGCCAAGGGCAGAGCAGTCACACCTAGGCTGGAAGTGGAGTTCACAGGGACTTGCCTTCCCAAAAAAAAAAACCATGAAAAAGAGCCCAGACCACGCGGTGTCAAATAACCTTGCAGAACCTGCTCACCTGCGCCACTTCGTCACACAATGGGCTGTTGAAGAAGGACAGGAGGACGTGGAAAACCCTTCGCCTGGCACACAGTTCGTAGCAGTGCTTGTCGCGAATCCCCTGCCGCAGAATTCCCAGCACCCATTCCTGCTCGATTTTATGCTACAAGCCAGGCAAACAAGAAAGTCTTGTTAACTACGTGAAAGCCCTTTGAACCCCACTGTTTTCAAGTGGTGGCAAAGACCGTAACACAGCAGCCCTGGCCAGATGACTAAAACCCCTGGACCTCCTCTTTGATTCCACTTCCTCAGATCAGGAACAAAGGACCACATCAAGTTGTTCATTCAATCTGTGTTCTCCCCGAGGATATTCAGCACTTCACCTAGGGAGTCACCAAGCAGCCGCCAGGAGCGCCTAAGACCCAGGACTCTGACAACCAGCTGAATGTGTGAGAGGCCCGGGGAGGAAGGGCACATGGACAGGGAGCCCTGTCTGTGTGGGTGGGAGGGAACGGTGCCTTTTCGGGTCCTTCTTACTCTACACTGCCTGTGCGGTGGTGTCAGCTGTGTGGCTAGGGCTACTCCTGGGAATCATCAGAAGGACGACAGGGGCCGAGTCACAGAGTTCAGCAGTCTCTGGGGCCCTGTGGGGGGGACTCTGGCAGCTTTACCTCGAAGTCGGCACTGTAGAAGAACTGGAAGAAGCCTGGCACTTTGTCCATGTTCAGGTGCTCGTGGGACAGTAGGAACTTGCTGATCTTCCAGTACATGTGCTCCTCTGGGAACACAGGCGGACAGTCACCGACTGCAGACCTCAGCAGGACCCCGGGGCCTGGCCGACCTGGGGGCACTCTAGGTACTAGACATAAAGCCCTGTGCCCGTGGGGCTTCTGCGTCCCTAGCTGGATCACTGGTACCCAAGAGTCAGGACACAACCAGACGCGTGTGGTCACCTCTGTGTGTGGGCTTTCCCTCATGGTTCAGAAACCACTGCTGGACCCGGGCAGACACACGTGACAGCCCCGCCCTCAGCATGGCCTCCAGTCATGCCTGCCTCAAGCCTCTCACAGAAAGGAGCTGTCCTAGGAAGGAGGCTCACACATCTACTAAAACACAAGGCACAGGTGCGCAGACACCCCCTCTTCCTGACGCAGCCAATCCCTGAGGAAGGATGTCATGTTTGGGAGAGTGGTAGGTCAACGAAAGAAAGGAAAATCCTCAACTAGAGGATTGACACAGTGGCTGCAACAATGGGCTAAAATATAAAAGATTGTATTCCTGGCACAGAATTAGAGAGTGTTTCCTTCTGTTTACGTAGGGTTGCTATGAGTTGGACCTGACTTGACAGCATCTAACAACAAAAATTATAAAGGAGCAGATGAAAACCAGATCTGAATTCTAAGAGTAACCTGAATACAAACTAACTGTGAGGTCTCAGGCATACTATTTAATCTTGAGGGGCCTCAGCTGGGGGGGTGTGCAGAACAAATAGGTTGAGGGGCTGATTCCTCTTCTAAGATATAACCATGCTGGACCAAAATACGGTGTACCCTGTGGTCCCTCATGGGACCAATATTCTATCACTTTTTTCCAAATTACTCCAGACAAGGTCGTGATGAATGAATGTCCCCTACACACACTCTGCCTTGGCAGAGGTGGTTTTGCTGCCCTGGGGTAGCAAATGAGAGCCATGCTCTAACACCCTGGGTTGTACCTGGATGGT
Source organism: Pedetes capensis (assembly GCA_007922755.1). Taxonomy (NCBI): domain Eukaryota; kingdom Metazoa; phylum Chordata; class Mammalia; order Rodentia; family Pedetidae; genus Pedetes; species Pedetes capensis. The sequence continues at coordinate 62,681 of VMDO01001153.1, forward strand.
GACTCGTGTGCTTTCCAACTGAAGACCTGTCAGCTATGCCAACTGACCGGGTTGGCAGGGGTCAGCAGTTAGTAACAGCTAACAGTGACAGGTGTTTGGTGGTGGGCTTTGGTGTGCACGGCTTCCGTTACCCTCACAGCTATCCTAGAAGCAGGATGGTGCTACTAAGGCCCCCGCTGTGCAGCGAAGAGACAAGGCATGGAGAAGTCGCAGGCAGTCTGCCACAAGCCTAGGCGCTCAGTCTTTGGGCTAGAGCCTCCACACGGACACATCCTCAGACGGGATCAGCCTGGGTTTTTATTTCCAGTTTTAAACAACCAGAAACAAATATGAATATAGATTCCTTCTCTCTGCTATACATGCCGTTCTGCACCTTGCTTTTTCACTTGGTTTTTCTGGATTTCATCCCATAGGAACCCATAAAAAGCTTCCTCCTGAGGGTCACCTCCTGCGCGCTATTGGTGGGGGTGAAGCTGGCTCCCTGTTCTTCCTGTTTATGTGCACGTGAGCACGTTATTTCTCACAGAAGTATGACTGATTGCACCCTGTATTAAATCCTAGAAGTGCGCTTGCTCAGGCTCAAACTTCCAGTTTTTCCTCAACCAGACTCTAGCAGGAGTACCTGGTTTCAAGATCTGCAGCGCTGCCTTGGCAATGAAGAGAGCCAAGGTAAAAGCGAGCCTCTGGTTTGGAGCTCGAATACCATTCCGGACGACATCCAACAGGTAGAGTAGCTGAAAAAAACAGGGATGGGAAAGAAAACAGAAAAGATGAGCATCGTCAGAACTGACAGTCCTGTCACAGCTGCAGAGGGTGTGTCTGCTCCCCCCTTCTCAGGAGACCGAAGGCAAAGGCAAAGGAGAAGACAACCAGCTTGCCACCCTCTCTGGGAGGCTCTGGAGAGAGAAGCCTGGCACCGTGCCCTGAAAGCCCAGTCCGCTCTTGTTCATCTACCACTGCAGGGCACAGGTTTCTGACTGTCAGTGTGTCATGGTTAACAGACACCTGCATCATTGAGTTGAGACCAAAGAAATTCTCAGCAGAAGTTAAACTCGAGTTTCATTTCCCCACAAGAGTGTGTGAGGGCAAACCTCCCTCAATCTCCCTACATGGTGAGGATCAAAGGCCACCTCCTTTGTCACCTCCCAGGGGGAGGCATTCCTCAGTATGTCCCCCTATCAGACAAGGCGCATCCAGCCTGCCCTATGGCACCCTCCAGACCCACCCTCACCCACTTCCCACCCACCTGCGACTGCTCCTGGAACCGAGCCCCCTCCAGGTGTGAGTAGAAGGCCGCCAGGACACAGTAGGCTGCAGCTCGCATCTGGGGATCATAGCTGCTGAGGGCCATGACAGTGAGGCCCAGGGCATTTGAATCCAAAAATTTTCGACAATCCACCACAAATTCTACAGGAAGTACAGCATAGCATTAAACACACAGTAGGAGTTCATGGCTCTTGTGCAACCTGGAGAATTCAATTTCCTTTTGCATCTTCCCAGTATCAGCCATTGGTGCTGGACACAAGGAAGCACAGCTCCCTCTGGCTGCCCCTAACTGCTGCTGAGCCTGGACAAAAGAAAGAGTGCCTTCCCTTCTATAGCAATATCTGCCATGCCCTCACTTTCTAAGACGCTGGGACTCCTAACCAGGATTATTTCGTTACTTCTCACAGATACTCAGAAAGCCAGAGAAAAGCGGAGGCATCAGTGAGACCCACTGAGATCCCGGCACATTGGCAGCCCCAGGGAACGCAGCAAAGGAATTGGCTCTCAGTTTCTACCATGAGGCTTCCATATACAAGCACCACTGAGGAAAACACACGGAAAAGGAAGTGGAGGTGGGGGAAACTAAGCAGCCAAACCTGTCAGACCTGGCCCATCAGTTTCTCATAGGATTTGCCTATATCTACCCTACAACCTTCACTCATTCATTCTTTAAATGCACAGCAAACACTCTCAGAAGAGTGGCTCAATGAGCCCAAGAAAAAGCTATGGTCCAAAAGGCCTGCTGGAGGATACAAAATCAGCACACAAATACCAGTAGCTTTTCTATATACCAACCACGACTAGCCTGAGAAAGAAACCAGGAAAACAATCCTATTCACAATAGCTTCAAAAAGAATAAAACACCTAGGAATAAGTCTAACCAAGGAGGTGAAAGACCTCTACAATGAAAGCTTTAAAACACTGAAGAAAAAAATCAAAGACCACACTAGAAGATGGAAAGATTTCTCATGTTTATGGGCTGGAAGAATTCATATTGTGAAAATGGCAAGATTACCAAAAGCAATCTACAGACCTAGTGCAATCCCCATGAAAATTCTAATGACATTCTTCATAGAAATAGAACAATTCTAAAATTCATATGAAAGCATAAAGGATGCTAAATTGCCAAAGCAATCCTTAACAGAAAGAGCATTGCAGGAAGTATCACAATGCCTGATTCCACATTATACCACCGATCCATAGTAACAACAGCAGCATGGTACTGGCACAAAAACAGACCTGTAAATTTATGGAATAGAATAGGATCCAGAAATAAACTCATACAGCTAGAGACACTTGATGTTTGACAAAGGTGCTAGGAATGTTAGTTGCAGGAAAGACAGCCTGTTAAACAAATGGTGCTGAGAAAACTGGATATCCTAATGAAGAAGACTAAAACTAGCTCCCCCTCTCCCACCCCATACAAAAACTAGTTCAAAATGGATCAAAGACTTAAATGTAACACCTGAAACTTGGAAGCTGCTAAAGGAAAGCATAGGGAAAACATTTCAAGATACAGGCATAGGCAAGGACTTTCCAAAAAGGACCGCAATAGCTCAGAAACTAACAGCAAGAATTGAAAAATGAGATTATATGAAATTAAAATATTTTACATAGCAATTTAAACAATTAACAGAGTGAAGAGACAGCCTAAAAAATGGGACAAAACCTTTGCAAGCTATATATCCGACAGGGAATTAATAGTGAGAATATATAAAGAACTAAAATAAATCAACATCAAAAAAAGCAAATTATCCAATCAGGAAATGGGCAAAGGAATTAAACAGACAGCTCTCAAAAAAAATATATATGGCCAACAATCATATGAAAAAATGTTCAACATCTTTAGCCATCACAAAAATGCAAATCAAAATCACACTGAGAGACCATCTCACCCAGTCAGAATGGCTAACATCAACACAACAACAACAAATGCTGGCGAGGATGCAGGGAGAAAGGAACCCCTGTAGACTCCTGGTGGGAATGTGGGTGGTGCAGACACTGTGGAAACTGGTATGGAGGTTCCTCAAAGAACTAAAAATAGAGCTACCATGTGGCACAGCAATACCATACCGGGGTATATATTCAAAGGAATATAATTCAACATACCACAGTGAACCCTGCTCATCCATGTTTATTGCAGTGCTGTTCACAATAGCCGAGACAGGGAATCACCCTAGGTGTTCATCAAGAGACGAATGGATAAATAAAATGTGGTTAACATCTACATCATGGAGTTTTATCTAACCATAAAGAAGGATGAAATTATGGCATTTTCAGCCAAAAGGAGGGAACTAGAGATCATCATTTTAAGTGAAATAAGCCACAGCCAATAAGACAAGCATTACATGTTTTCTCTCATATACGGATGCTAGACTTTACCACATGTATTTGATATATTCATATATATATCATGAAAGTGGAAGGGGGACTACGTTAAAGAAAAAAGGGATTAAAGAGGGTGAGGAAATATCGTATCTTGCTCTCAAAGGCAGAATTTGGATTTAAAAACACACACACACACACAAATATCCATCCATCCATCCATGTGTATATACACACACATACACAATCAAGACATGCAAGCAGCAGGGGACCATTGGTAAAGAGGAAGGGGATTATGGGGGGGGTCATGAGAGGGTAATGGTGGAGATGAATATGAGCAATATATCTGATATACATGTTTGGAAATGTCATAATGAAATCAAGTTGTACACTAACTAAAAGATAATGCTAAGAAAAAAGATTTAAAAAGTTTTTTTAGGCTGGGCGCAATGGCACACGCCTGTAATCCCAGCAATTCAGGAGGCAGAAGCAGGAGGATTGTGAGTTTGAGACCAGATGTAGTCTGCGTAATTTAATGAGACCCTGTCTCAAAAAGTAAAAAAAATGGGCTGGGAGTGCAGCTCAGTGGTCCAGTACTTGCAAAGCATGCAAGTGCCAGGCCCTGGGTTCAAACCCCAATATGCAAAGAAAAAAAAAGTAAATAAGAGGGGGCATATTGGGAGCTGTGGTGCAGCTCAGTGGTAAAGCACTTGCCTAGCATGCGTGAGACCCTGGGTTCAACCCCCAATACTGACAAAGAAAAGTGATTAATCTGGTCATGATAATTATCCGAAATGAAGCTCTTTAGATGAGCAACCAGTGAGTGACCTAACTAAATTAGGAACTAAAAGCAAGCCAACTGAAACATCTACCCAATAGAATAATCCTGGGATATACTATCAATAAAATACATACCACCAGTAGCATTTTTTTTAAAGTTAGAAGACACATGTTGTTTTTGTTATTGTTAGGTGCGGATGAGTCAGTTCCAGCTCATGGTGACCTTCATAGGGTTTTCAATGGCTGATTGTTTTGGGAATGGACTGCCACGTCCTTCTCCCATCATTGCAGTTCTGGGAATTGAACCCAGGTCCTCAGAAAGTGCAGAGTAGCACTGTACCAACGGAGCTAACTCCAGCCCAGAGGACATATGGAACATGTTAAGGAGAGATGGAAGAAATAAAGACCCAAGCCAGCTTCTAGAAATGGAAGCTAGGAGGTTCAAGATAAAAATACACTGGATGGGACTATCAGATTAGATAATGAGGAAAACAGGTCGGTGAATTAGAAGACAGCAACAGAAACTATCCAAAGGGAAACACAGAGAAGAAAGAATTTTAAAAATTTGAACAGAACATCAGTGGGACAGTTTCAAGCAACCTAACATATGCATAATAATTGGGGTCCCTGAAAAAACTTGAAGAAATAATGGCCAAAACTTTCCCACATTTGACAAAAATTATGAGTGTACAGAACCAAGAAGCCCAAGGAATCCAAGTGCAAGAAACACAAAGAGCTAGGCATAGTGGCGCATGAGTGTATCCTAATGACTGGGAAGACAGAAGCCAGAGGGTCCCATTTTCGAGGGCTGAGGCAGTCTGCGTAACTTAGCAAGACCCTGTCTCAAGATAAAAAGTAAAAAAGGGGCTGGGGGTGCAGGTCAGTAGAACAGCACGTACACAGTATGTGCATGGCCCTGGGTTCAACCCCCTAGTGCCACCAAAAAAAAAAAAAAAAAAAAAAAAAAAAAAAAAAAAAAAAAAAAAAAAAAAAAAAAGAAACATAAAATCACACAAAAAAGAACATTGCAGTCAAACTACTTGAGACTAGTAATGAAAAAAAATCTTAAAAACAGCCATATAATACACAGAATAAAGGTAAGAGTAATGGCAGATTTCCCATTAGCAAGAATGCAATCCAATCTGTAATGCAACATCTTTCAAGAACAAAAGGAAAAAAAATCTGTCAACTGAGAATTTTATTTATTATTATTATTTATTATTATTATTATTTGCAGTACTAGGGGTTGAACTCAGGACCTCATGCACACTTTGCAAGTACTCCACCAATGAGTTGCACTTTCAGCTCATTTTTTTGTTTTATTTTGAGACAGGGTCTTTCTTAGTTACACAGGCTATTCTGGCCTTGAACTTGAGATCCTCTGCCTTCACCTCCTGAGTTGCTGGGATTATAGGCGTGTGCTACAATGCCTAGCCAATCTAGAATTTTACACCCCTGAAAACCTTTCAAAATTAAGACCCTTTACAAACATAAAAAAGCTAAGAAAATTGGTCATCAGCAGACTTGAACTATAAGAATTCAGAATGGAAGTATTTCAGACAGAAGGAAAATAATACCAAATAGAAATTTAGAGCTACACAACAAAATGGAAAGAATAAGAAATGGCAACTACATGGTTAGTATCAAATACAAATCCTTTAAAAAATATTGACAAATTGAAAAAAACACAACATATTGTGAAGTTTATAGATACTGAAATAAGAGGTGTAAGAATAGTATAAAAGCCAGGAAGGGAGAAATAATTGATATTGTTGTAAACTTCTTACACTATGCATAAAGCAAAATCATTTCACTGGAAGTTAAACTGTGATAAATTGAAGATATATACTATAAGCCCTAAAGCAACCACTAAACACACACACACACACACACACACACACACACAAACACATGTTGTAGCTAAAAGCCAATAAAGATAAAAGAGTCAGAGCACTGATCATTAAATATAAATGGTATACAGTATATTCCAATTAAAAGGTGGAGACAGATTTGATAAAAAGAACTCAAATGCTGATTAGCAGAAGTCCACTTTTAATATCAAAACCCAGATTAAAAGAACAGAAAAAGAACAATTAGATGACTCCTCTGTTCCAACAGTTATGGATTCAATTTACTAATTTGTAACATATGATTATATTTGATGGAGAAGGAGAACCCAAAAGCCTTAAAAGGCATCCCACTGTGGACAAAATTATTGTTTTGGAAACCAAATGTGTTTAAGATACACCTACATACCTACAAAACAAGTACACATACAAAGTGTGACCAAAAGATACACTGAATGTTTAAATCAAAAATATTATTACAATAAAAAAAGACATAATGCCATTAACCCCCACTCAAAATACGCCCCCGGCTTCAAACACACTTATGCCATCTTTCTTGCCACTTTCTTTCGACTTAATCTTCTTTGCAGTACTTGAACCCAGGGCGTCCCACATACTTTGCAAGTGTTTTACCAACGGGCTGTACCCCTACCCCATTTTTTATCTTTTGACAGGGTCTCATTAAGTTACAAAGGCTGCCTCTGGCCTTGAACCTGTGATCCTCCTGCCTCGGCCTCCAGAGTCACCGGGATTACAGGTGTGAGCCACCGTGCCTGGCTCACGCTTGCCACTTTCTGAGGCAGTTCTGGAAGTTCTCTTTCATGAGTGTCTTTAGTTGTGCTGTCATGGCCGCCTCAATGTCCTGAATCGACTCAAAATGTTTACCTGCCATGGTCGTTCTGACTTTGAGGATGAGCCAGAAGTAGTTGCCAGATCCACTGGATAAGGAGGATGAGGATACAGAGTAAGGTTTTTATTTGACAAAAATTGCTGTATGAGAAGCAACGTGCGACACAGTATTGTCATGATGGAGGATGAAACTAAACACTCACAAAACAGGGCTTCCAGAACTGCTTCAGAAAGTGGCAAGAATGAGGGGAAGACTGTGTTCAAAGCTAGGGCGAGTTTTCTGTGGGGGATTAAGGGTAATGTGTCTTTTACTGCAATAAATTTTTTTATTTAAACATTCAAGTTCTTTTAATCATACCTCATAAGTAGAATACATCTGGGGGAGAGAATGGTCTAAAGACTTAATATTAAGCTGGGCAAGGTGCCATGCCTGTAATCCCAGCGGCTCAGGAGGCAGAGGCAGGAGGATCCCAAGTTCGAGACCAGAGGCAGTCTGCGTAACTTAGTGAGACCCTGTCTCAAAAAGTAAAGAAAATGGGCTGGGGGTGTAGCTCAGTGGTCCAGCACTTGCAGAGCATGCAAGTTGAGGCCCTGGGTTCAACCCCCAGTACCCTCCACCCCCGATAAAAAGACTTAATATTACACTCACTGGAAAGAGCTGGTATTCAGCTGACTGGGATATTTTTAGTACTCACTGACATTCTAAGACAAATTTTCCACATGTCCATGAGGAAAACTCACTTTCCTATTTCATGAGCGTATCTGTTACTCTAGTCTTGACTTCGTAGTACTTATGGAAAAGAGCTGTCCTTGGGAGGCTGAAAATGTAACAGGTTATTTAAAAATACCTATACATGCCAGTCTCGGGTTTAAGGACCTCATGAATAGCAATCTGACCTTCCTAAAAATGGCTTCAGATCAAGGTGGCTTAACCAGGACTACTATCAAGAATCAAAATCCAGAGTTGCCAGGTTTAGTGGGCTTTGTGGCAGTGCGACTGTTCCCGGAACACCAGAAGCGTCCCTCAGCCTCTTCTTACACAACATCTCCAGACATACACTGCATGGTAGAGCTCATCACAGTGACAGTCGCCAAGGCCAGCGCTCTGAGCATCTGGTGACCAGGCTTAGAGAACTGCAAGGAGGCCTTCCTGTGCTGGCTGCCCTGCGGCTTATGTGAATTATAAGCTGAAGACTTCAGCCCCATTCTGGTGAGGACAAGAATTTGCTGTGGAAAAAGCATTTGTCACTGCCACTGACAACATGTTGCCTTGGCTGGCCTCACTTCTTGGCCAAGGACTCAAAGAAGGGAGGTGGCAAGGTCATGAAAATAGGTTCCTACTTTCAGCAAAGGGTTGAGAATGGGCAGTGAGAAGACATTTCTCCGAAGACCACCAGCCACACGTAATGACTAACCACAAGCCTGAGTTAGGATTATAGGAAGTTTAGCAATAACTAGGCCAGGTAGGAAATATGACGAGAATGTTGGGGCCTTTTGCTACCGGCAGCTTAGATAAATCTCACAAACATGATATGAGGTGAGAATGCATCATGTAAAATGCCATTTGCATGAAGTTCATATAGAGGCTACCGGCACCTCCTGGGCAGAAAAGGCCTGAGGGGCTACCAGCTATGCTCTGGCTGGTGGCTTCATCAAGATTCAGCCTATGCAATTACGATTCGTGTTCCTTTTTGTATGTCACACTTCAACTCACTTTCCTCTCCCAAAGAACGGGTGTGCTTCTTTTCAGCAGTCAGCAAATCTGTTTAAAACACCAGGCTTGAGATGACAAGAAGCCCAGAGCAATACCCAATACACCTACTTTTGAATGTGCTGGTTTTGGGTATATTTACTTCCTACTCCACCTCTGGGCTGGGATTTAGCTCAGTTGGTAGACAGCTGTGCTGCAGTCTCTGAGGTCCCGAGTTCAGTTCCCAGCACCACAAAAATGGGAGAAGGGCCTGGCAATCCACTCCCAAGGCAATCCCGAAACCGTCAGCCATTGAAAACCCTATGAGTGTCGCTATGTGTCAGATACCGACTCGATGGCACCTAACAACAACTCCACCTCTAGGTTTTTGGAAATGCTCTATTTCAACGTGAATCTTTAGTATCATCAGTGTTTTGAGCTATAGCTCACAATGGAAGAAAAGAAAAAGGTATGTCTACTCCATCTTTCCGGTCTGGTTTTTTTTGTTTTGTTTTGTTTTGTTTGTTTGGCAGTACTCAGGGTTTGAACCCAGGGACTTAAGTGTACTTTGCAAGTCCTCTACCACTGAGCTACACCCCCAGACCCCCCACTCCCCACCACCTGTTATCTTGACACAGGGTCTCACTAAATTACACAAGCTGCCTCTGGCCTCAAACTTGAGAACCTCCTTCCTGTTCTTCTCAAGACGAGGACAGACATGTTCTGTGATTTCTTTTTATTTGTATTATGCCAATAAGATTTAAACTATGGAATACTGGGAGAGTTAAGAAAGGAAGAATGGTGGCCAGTACCTTTCCCTAACTTAAAAGACCATTTAGTAGGCACCTCTCCGCACAAAAGGGCCCCCAGTACACAATTATTTTGTGAGAAATACCCCCACGGCTTTACTATTAAAGATTTCCCAAGCTGCTGTCCTGTCTCCTAAAAGCTCTATTGTGAGACACAGGAAGAGACTACCTGATCCGTCATAATTTGCTCAAATGACAATGGCCAGTGACCTCGTGTTTTTAGACCATGCAAAATTTACTTTCACATGTGATCAAGACTGGACATGGCAGCACCATCAAGGAACAGGAAGAGCAGAAGAGCTTCTGGCCACAGCCCCGTGATCTGCCTCAGCTGGCCTGCTGTCTAACAGTCACCAGGGTGACTAAGACACCCACTGCACTGTCCTATCTGCCATTTGTATGAAATGACCTTGCTTTCCTGCAAATAAACTCCAATTTCAACAGCAGGACATGGTGTTATCAAGGGGAGTTTGCAGCAGCACAAAGGGCCACTGGTGAGGCAATGCCAAAGAAAAGTCACCCCCCTTTGTTCCTCTTAAAAGGGGTATCAGGGGGAGTGGCTGATGCTGACCAAATCTCTTCAAACATACAGATAGGAGCATTTGTGTATAAAAAGGAAATTTCAAGTTTAAAAAGAAGGGAAACAGGATAAATGGTGTGCCCTAGTCTGCCTAAAGGTACCAGCTATGCAGTCCACAAAAAGGGAGCCCCTTTAGCGTCACTCGGGCTGAGCTAAGCAGCAGAGAAGCCACACAGACGCCTCTAGGGCCCCCACACAGCTGCAGCACTGGTAGTCCTCTCCCTCAGGTCCAGCTGGCCTCTCACAGGCCTTTAGAAGCAAGCTGGACTGTGAGAACACAAGGAACTGGTAAGGTGGGTTCCCTCTAGGATAAGGAAGCCGGCTAGAGGCCAGGTGTGAAGATTTTCCAAGATATGTCCAAACTTTTTAATTTTGCCCCATCTGGATTGCATACTCTGAATGCATTCCCTAACATCAAAACTAAATGAGATATTAATTAAAATTCCTTTTTTTCCCTTATCTTTTCCTCTTTCATTCATCTTGCTCTGTAAAATATGCAAGGCGACAGATGTGTAAGCAAGAGTGACTTAATTGTTGTGTAACGGATATATCAAATGACTTATTACTCAGTACTCCACAAACATTTAAAAGAAAAACTAAATGAGAAATGAGACTCCCAATTCTGGGAAGACAGAACACACACACCTCCTATTCTTCCAACTAAGCACAATTGAAGACCTTGAACGTTGTATAGAAAACAAACCTAAGATGACTCTCAAGAGCAGAATGGAAGCAAACCAGCTCGGGGCCTTGAGGCTCAAGGAAGGCCAAGGTGGTGATTCCCCAGGCTGTCCTTTTGCATCCAGTGTCCCAGACTTGGAGCTGAAGAAGCCAGCAGCCCAGAAATGCCAACAGGCATAGACCACAGAAGTCTGCTCTCTCAAGCCAGGCCTGGAAAAGGTTCACCCTAGCAAGACAGAAAATTTTCATACAGTGCTGGGAGTGCAGTTCTATCACTAGCACCATTAAAAAAAAAAAAAAAAAGAAAAGAAAAAGAAAAGAAAAACAAAAAAACACAAAACAACAACAACAACAGAAAACAATTTTTCAGCCAGCAATGACTCTGTCCCAGCCAAAAACCACTGAAGCAGCCTCCCACCTCCAGCAAATTCAGAGTGGGCACCCAGGCGTCCACCCTGCCAGGCTGTGAGGAGGCCCCAATCCCCTGCAAGACGGCATCAGAGAACCTGTTCATCCCTACTGGGGAGTAACAAGGTGCTCGTGCTCCCAGGTGGTGACACCTAGGGGAGAGAGAGGCCTTCTAGCCTTGCCCAGCGGCAACCAGGCTCCCATCAGTCACCACCCCGTCTGCCCTCAGCCAAGAGCTCCATGGGCGCCCTGTGGGCAGCGGGACTCCTGCTCCAGCCCAGCAGGAACAAGGTAAGGAGGAAAGGAGGAGCAGCTGGACACGCACAGGCTGAAGAATGAACGCGGACCTCTGCCTCACACCTCATACACGACTGACTCGAACAGCATGGACTTACAGTACCTACTTATGGTAAAAAAGTTTGCTCTAAAAAAGACCATTAAGAGGATGAAAAGATAAGCTACAGATGTTAGCTATGTGAGCCACACATTCTTCCAAGGACTAGTACTATGTCTAGAGTATACAAAGAACTCTCAAAACTCAACAGTAAAACAATGTCACTGAAAATTGGGCAAGAGATATGAACACACATTTTGCCAAAGAGGAATTTCTGGTGGCCTTTAATGTGGGAAGAACAATGTCAGTCTTTGCTAATGTGTGTATAGTTGTCCCCACTTATCCATGGTTTTGCCTTCCATGGTTTCAGTTACCTGCAGCCAACTGTCTGGAAATAATTAGTGGAAAGTTCTAGAAACAAACAAGTCATGGGTTTTAAACTGTATGCTGTTCTGTGTAATGTCAGGAAATCTTGCCCAGGATGTAAACCATCCCCTCCCTTGTCCAGTGGACCCCACCAGTGACTCACTGACCACCTCGGCTGTCAAACTATCATGGTACTGTAGCAATTGTGTTTAAATGGCCCTGACTTTCCTTAATAACAATGTGCAAGAATAGCAATGCTGGAAATTTGGGCATGTTCAAGAGAGGCCATAAGTGCTCCCTGTAAGTGAAAAGGCAAAATGTCTCAACCTAAAGAAATTTTTAAAAATTGTATGCGGAGGTTGCTAAGACTTTGGTAAGCTGTCATTGTTAATCTCTTACTGTGTATAATTTATCATGAAATTCACCATAGGTCTGCACGTGTAGGCAAAAACACAGTGTATACAGGGTTCAGTACTACCTGCAGTCTCAGGCAGCCACTGGCTGTCTTGGCATGTACCCCAAGGTAAGGGGGGACCACTATACATGTACAAGAGAATTCTTCCCCACCACCCATTCACTCATTAAGACCCCATCTCTCAGGCTACTGGACACAAAACTCAATTCTCAAAATATCTAAAACCTCAGCAGGCTCTGACTCATTATCTAGTACATAATCTCTAGTTTCTACTGTTTTTGGTGCCTATCTAGTAAACATTCAGAAAACAATCAACATTAGGAATTAAGAAAATGCCAAGGATAAAGACACTTGCAGATTTTAAAATTGTAAATATTTTTTAAAAAATTGCTTTATCGAGCCAGGCATGGTGGAGCATGCCTCTAATCCCAGCAACGATGGAGGCAGAGGCAGGAGGATGGCAAGTTTGAGACCAGAGTTTGTCTGTGTAATTTAGTAAGACTCTGCCTCAAAAACTGAAAAAATGGGCTGGGGGTGCAGCTCAGTGGTTCAGCACTTGCAAAGCATGCAAGTGTGAGGCCCTGGGTTCAACTCACAGTACTCAAAAAAAAAAAAAAAATTGCCTCACATTCAAACCACGTAATATGTGACTGCTGATGATCACTAGGATGAAGTGAGAAGACAGCTGAAGACCCTGAAGGATTGATTTTCTTTCTTTTTCCCCCCTCAGTCCTGGGGGTTGAACCCAGGACCTTGCACATGCTAAGCAGTGCTCTACCACTGAGCGGCTCCCCCAGCCTTTTTTTTTTTTCTTTTTTAAATTTTGAGATAGGCTCTCACTAAGTTGCGCAGACTGTCTCTAGCTTTGAACTCACAATCCCCCTGCCTCCACCTCCCAAGTAGCCAGGATTGCACAAGTGCACCACAGCATCCAGCTACTGTAGAAATGATTTTCAAGCCTCAGACCCCAATCCGGAAGTCATGGCAATCATCATCATCATCATCATCATCATCATCATCATCATCATCATCTGACCTCAGGGGCCCACACCATATGCCTGAGCCTGCAAGGGAGGATGCGCTTACCTGGCCGGGTCAGTTCTCCGAAGAGATGAAGGAGAAAACAGGGGTCATAAAGGTCATCGCAATCCACCCGCAGGCTCTTGTCTTTAAATATCGGCTCCTGTGTGTCCTTAAATAGCCCAAACCAACAACAATGCATGAACTCAACCTCACAAATATAACAGCATGTGAATGTTAACCCACTATCGCCAGGGCGGAAATTATTTTGAATATTTAAGAGCATAATGCAAAAGTAGTTCTGATAAAAGCAGTGCTTATAGAAGATTCATGATTCTTGGGATCTGCTTCTAGAGAGGCTAAGAAATAAAACAAGGTGCTGAATCTGGGTGATAGGTATGTGGGGGTCCAGTCTGTACCTTTGTATACAGTTGGAATTTTACTTAATCAGAAGTTAAAAAGAAGCCAGGCACCAAGGTGCACCCCTGTTATCCCAGGGACTCGGGAGGCTGAGGTAATAGTACCGCAAGTTCAAGGCCAGAGGCAGCCTGTGTTACTTAGCAAGACCCTGTCTCCAAATAAGGAAAATATGGCAGGGGTGCAGCCCAGTGTTAGAGCACTTGCAAAGTATGTGACAAGCCCTGGGTTCAATGCCCAAATACTACCAGGGAAAAAAAATTTAAAAACAATTAAAATTGCCAGGTGTGGTGGTGCACGCCTATAATCTTAGTGGCTTGGGAGGCGGAGGTGGGAGGAGCACAAATTCAAGACCAGAGGCAGTCTGCGTAATTTAGTGAGACCCTGTCTCAAAAAGTAAAAAAATGGGCTGGGGGTGCAGCTCAGTGGTCCAGCACTTGCAGAGCATGCAGGCGCGAGGCCCTGGGTTCAACCCCCAGGACCGGAAAAAAAAAAAAAATTAAAATTAGAAAAGGGTTGGGGCTGCCATTCAGTGGTAGAGCACTTGCCTAGCATGTGCAAAACAAGCCCTAGGTTCAACCCCCAAGTAAGGCCCCCGACAAAAAAAAAGGATAACAAGAAAAATGAAGCTAAGGGTGCAGCTGGTGCTCGAGAGGGGAAGGGGCAGAAGAGCAGCAGCCGTACCTCAGGGGGCAGTAGCCTCCGGCTCTGGGGAAAGTGCAGGATGGTCTGCATCATCCGGTCCCGGTCCAGCAGCGAGAGGATGTCCCCGACACTCGGCTGCTCCCACAGCGACTTGCCCAGGCTCTGGCGCGTCTTACGATGCTCCACAGCTGCAGGGCCCCACAACAGCACCCTAGGGCCACAGAAGGAGGGCAGACAAGTCAGGGGCCCGCCAGGCCCAGAACTGAGGAAGGTGACAGCCCCAGAAGGCTGCATCGGTCCAGGTGCTGGCTTGTGCCACGTGCTGTTCTGGACATGTGTGTGTGTTCTGTCACTTCATCCCTAATACCTGATGAAGTAGGCAGTGGTGATGGTGAGGCTGGGTGTGCAGTGACAGAAGCGACGACGACAGAAGCCAGCACCCATGTCTTACTCATGACGTGCCTGGCGTGACTCAAAGCCCTTATGCGAACTCACTTAACTTGCACGACAAGCCCACAGGGCAGGACTGTTACCACGCCCTGTGGACACGGGCAAGAGGTGTGCAGAGGATTAAGGGAGCTGCTCTGCTGCTCACTTGCCAGCACGTGGGTGCCAACGCTGGGATTCAAACTTGGGGAGTCTGGCTGCAGAGCCAGGCCACACTGACGGCCGAATACTGAGCTCCTACTGCCTGCAGAAGGCACAAAAAGAACCAGCTGTGCCTGTGAATGCTTTCAGCCGGCCTCCCCTTGAGAGGCCACACCGCGAAGCCACACACAGCCTGCACACAGCCCTCCTGCAGCTGTCCACAGAGGCCCACCCCACCTTCTCCCGGAAGGTGACTCAAGCCCTCCTCTGTCCTCCCATTCTGTTTCCTACCTTGCCCACCTCCCACTGCTGCCAGGAGGCTCCCCAACCCCGCCTGGAGCAGAGCCACCTCCCTGCCCCCAAGAACCTCCTGGGGAGAGGAGGACACGCTTGGGCCTACGACCCCCTTTCCTTGCACACAGTCTACAATCCGGCCAAGCCAAAGCACTATGGAGTGGGCATGGGCTGTCCATCCAAACCTCATGGTGAGGCCTCTTTGCTCAATGCAGCAGTGACAGGAAGTGGGGCCCAGGGGACAGAATCAGGCTGTGGGAGCGCCACCCTCTGGAGGGATGTCTGTCTCTCGGGTCTCGCAGGATGGGACAGACATGAAGTCTGGACCCTCTCTTTGGTCTGCCTCTTCCACACATGCCCCTTGTCACTCTTGTGTTCCTGCCACATGCTACCACCTGCCATGCTGTGATACAGTAGGGGGGCCTTCCCAGACATTGGGCTGCCAGGACCATGAAACCTTTTTTCTTTATACGTCAGCCAGCATCAGGTATTTTGTAAAAGCAGCATGAATTGGACTAGGACACTGACCTACAGATTATTTCCCAAAATGCCCTGATTCTCCACCCCCCAGCTGTCATGCTGTCCCTCCACCTGCTGCCTCCGATTCCTCCAGCAACCTCACCTCCAGTCTTCCCTGCCTTTCACGTGGCAGCTCTGACCCAGCCTATGATCTTAGGAGTTTCTGGAGCACCTGGTTGCACCACAGGGTGTGAGCCAGCTGCCACACCTTGTTAAAAGGAGTTGCCTTCCTAATAGTCTGGCACCTTCAGTAACACCACAGTAAGACTTACTCCGCTTGGTTTTTCTGAGTATTGATCCCAGCACCACAGAAACTGCAAGTACTCAATGAACAATGATGGAATTAAATACTTCAAGCAGGATTCTTTTATATGCAGCCTCATTTGCATGCAGTAAACAAGTTACTAAGGTTAAGACACAAAGACCCATTCTTCCAAGAGGAGCCCACACTCCCCTTGGTCTTCAGCAGGCAGGCTGCTGGTGCTGTGGGCACACCCTGTCAGGCTGCCCACTGGCAAGATGGCCAAACGCTGAGGGTCCACAGGGCTCCCCAGTGTGGCTGCCCGGGGACGGGCCTGCTCCTTCCTGAGGATGTGGATGTAACAGAGAATGAGACATCAGAAGTGCTTCTGTGCTCCTCAGCTGCAGACCCTGTTAGCTCCCTTGAGATCTTCATTCACTCTTTCCTCCGGAGAGCAGTAACTGGACTCCTTCTGTACCCAGCGCTAACCCACTTACTTGCTGGGCAGCCTCCCTGGGCTTTCTTTGCTCGGAGTTCAAGGGTGACCTCATGTAAAACTGGAGAATTAGAAGGGCCCTTTCTTCATGGGAACGAGACCTGCCTGTGATCTGTTCTCCTCTCTTCCCAGGCATACAGGGCGCTGTCCCGTTCCATTGGGAACAAATGACAGAGAACCAGCCCCAAAGCAACAGGAGAGCGAGGTCAGGTCATTGGGGGGGGGGGTTGTCTACCAAGGCCTGGCTTCCTCCACAGATAGCGGATGTTTCTGTTTTCTTTTTCTCCTTTCTCTGGGGTTGGGTCAGGTGGGAGGAGTCAAGCTTTCATCCTTAAGCCAAGTGCTCTAAAAGGAAAACCGTTCTTTTCCCTGCAGAGCTGCCCAAACTCCTTCTCTTGGCCCAGTTGGCCCACTTCCTGTCTGAACACAGGAGACCTTTGCTCATGTGGTTTGGGGTCTGGATGTAAGGGTGCTGGGTCCCACACGCTGAGGAGAAAAGAACCCAGAATAACACACACAGCCCAAAAAAGCTCTCTGTCAGAGGCCCGTTTGGTCAGTTCCTGCCTGGCTTCAGCACCTGCAGAGATGAGGCAAGGCCTGTAGGGAAGGCACGGAGCCCAGCCCCTCAGGACCACAGCCGTGAAGGCCATGGGGGACATGTAAGCAGGCCCTGGAGCCCAGGACTGACAGAGAGAGGGAGGGTGACAGATAAGAGAAAGGAACAGAGACACAAACACACAGACACAGACACAGCCAGCCAGCCAGGCAGACACACACACACACAGGTGCAGATAGCACAGAAAGCAGACTTCATGTTTAATCAGCCCTCCTCACTCTTCTCCCCAAATCTCCCATCATAAGTCACTTCCTTTATAGCAAAGCACAGAAAGGTTTTCAGAAAAGTCAACCCCAGGAGCCCTCCTGGTGGAATGAGCTTGGGGGCGGGTCCCTCACAGGCAGGCACTCATCAGCTAGCAGGGGCGGCCCCACCACCAGACAATCCTTATGGCGTGACGCCAAGCCTTCCCAAGCAGCCTACACTGGAGCTGGGCATGGCCTAGGAGAGCTCTGTTCTTGTCACCCTTGCCCTGAGAATTAAAAACAATGAGAATACTCTTGAATGTGGAGCTCGCTGCATAGAAAGGAGGCCTCACTATTGGTGTCAAAGTCTTCAGCACCTCCTGCTCCCCATCTACCTGTAGATATAACGCTCACCTGGAGTCCAGGAGGCTGAGGTTATTCTGTTCATATGCCCGGAGGAGAAGTAAAATCTTTTGGTCTGGAAGTCAAACGAGAGTCTCTTTAGGAAGCTGAGCCCCTTGAACGCACCAGGGGAAACACCCACCTCCCTCCCTCCTTCCCCTTGCCCACACGCTCTCCCTCACCCAGGACACTGAGGGTGGCGCCGTAGGCCCCGAGAAGCACAGCAAAGTGGCTGCTCTCACAGACAGAGGGGCACATCCTCACCACTGTCGACATCAGGTCCAGCAGAGCTTCTGGAAGAAACAACACTGAAACATCACCACCACGGGGGACACACAGGTCCAGGATCCGGTAGAGGATGAAGCACCTCAGGGAACAGGAAATCTCCTCCTCCAAACAATGCGGGCTTTGAGCCACTATTCAGCCCTTCCTCCATTATTACAGGGTTTTTACTAAACACAGCTTCATAATCACTATCTCCCTTGGGCTTTCACAAGGCTGATGGTCAGTCTCTGCTCACTTTCCCTCCAAAATTTTAAGCCAATCTAAGATTTTAACATCTAAGTACTTCCCCCCATAATTATGCTACCAAAATCTCTTAACACATCTACTGTGAATAGAGGGTAGAAACCCTTTTACTTTTCCTACTATCTGCACCATTGATTTGGATAACAGTTGTCTTCCATCTAGCAGTTTATTATGGACGGACTGTGTGGTAATGTCTGATGATCCCTCTAAATAGCGTGGCTTCAAGGGGGCAGGAACCTTCAGATCACCTTCTCTATCTCTCCCACAGTCTACGGCATACTCAGGACTCATGGGCATAAAGTGCATGCTAACTGAACTAGGAATGGAGCATAAGCCTGACTTTTGGAAGAGTTCTGTAGCAGCAAACTGCCAACAAGCAAGTTCTAACCCTTTCCCTCTGGTGAGTTTCAATCTTCCCATTAAGAGAATTCACACAACTAATCTATTTCTCTCAGGTCAGACACCCACGTGTTTTTCCCATACCCACTAACTTCCCCTTAGTCCCAGATTTCAATACCAGCGTATGATATGGCAGTAAGATCCCCAACACAACCTCTGCTAGCCAGACAGGGCCTTCAAACAGGAGTGCTGCAATTACAGTATGACCATCAGACAGGAGTGCTTCCAGACCATGAATCTAGAAATGAGCCACTGAAATAGCATTCTGCTAATGCCCACTTGGCTTTGGAAACAAGTCAGGGAGAAGCTTTGGTGCATGGCTAGCGTGATGAAACCAGGAAACAAAAGAACTGAGCTGGGAGGGTGGCATGAGCGGTCACCTCTGATTTCACTATCTGCGTTTTCTTCTTCCTCGGAAGTCAGCAAGGTGGGCAGAAACAGAGAATGCTGGGTGAGCATCATGTGGACCACAGGCAGCTGGACGAGCTTCGCGCACAAGGTGCTCTCCGGGCCATACAGGAGCTTCAGGGCAGCATGGAGGGTCTTTAAAAAGGTGTGGTTCTGATACCGAAATCTGGGTGGCCAGGGGCAAATGGAAAAAGCTTCATGAAAGGGAAGTTTACTTTATAGGAAATAATATTTTTCTCTCAATTTTATTAAGAAGATTTTCAAAAAGCACGAAGTTGATCATTTTACAGTGGGTAACCATACACCCATCATCTGGATTCTAACCACTGACACAGCAACACACTTGCTTTATCACATTCCTATCTCTGCACCATCCCAGTGAGCGCTTCTGAAATCCAGATGGGATATGGTGCATCTACACTCTGCACAACTAACTACAGGGATACGGCCTGAGAACTACATCATTAGGTATGAGCATCACAGAATGTACTTACACAAACTAAGACAGCCACAATATCCTGAGGTGATACAATCTTACATGGGATACTGTGGTGTATGGGGTCTATCATTGACCATCTTACACGGCATGACTGAATTTTCTTTATGACATAATGCCAAACAAGGTTCTTGCTTAGATGAAACACCGGGAGGCAGGGGAACAGCTGAGCCTGAGGAGAGAGGCTTGCTCCCCCAGCTGATGCTGCCAGGACAGCCTTCCTCCTTTCTTCTTTTCAGCCACTCACAACTTCCATCAAATGGCTCAAAAGCTATGTCTTAAATCACTTCAAAACCCACTAAAGGAAGAGAAGCACGATGATGTAGAAAAAAGCTTTTTAATTCTAAGTGAATAATGTTGAGAATCAATTAACATAAGGTAGGTATGCCGGTCGTTTATAGCTATTGTGAACTTGGGACCCTCTTTTCATTCTCTTCTCTGTATGAGACAGTTTTCTCTGTCTGAAGTTCATGGATGATCAGGGAAATGAAAATAACAGGCACAAATTAGTGTCATTTCATGACTATCTGAATGCCCAAAATTAAAAGAGCCTGATCACATCAAGTATCAGTAAGGAAATGAGGGCAAATGAACTCCCACACCTTTCCTACAGGGAGTGCACACGCATCCAACTTTGGAAAATAGTGTGCACATTCAGTGACACTCAAGGTGTGCCTGCCAAAACAGCCAGTGAGTTTCCCCAACACTGCCACCTGTGTCCCCAGAGACATATGAACCTCGTAGGATTATTGTGGCGGGGGGCGGGGAGGGCAGGCAGCAGAACAGCCTAGATGTCCATCAGTAGATGACTGGCTAAACATGTAGAGTGCAAAGATGAAATATTATACAGCAGTAAAATTGAATCACTTAGAGTTATATGTATCAAATTGGACAAATCAGAAACAGCTAAGTCAAAAAAATGACACACAAAGAATGGCACATCTACGAAGAATGACACATCTACGTAAAATGTTAAACACACTAAATAATATTGTTGAAAACATACTGATACATGAAGTATTAAATACAAAAGATACAAGCACAAGATAAAGCACAGCTGTGGAACAGTGATGATCTTCAGTGGCAGAAGGGAGACGGGTGTGGCGATCATTCTCCACACACTTCTGTACTTTTAAAACGCCGCCTCTCATCATCAGAGTACTGTATATGTCAATAGGCAAATTGTTTATCTCCAACAATCTTCATCCACCTCTAAAAATGAAGTGACACCTTTTCTACCACTTGCATTATAATAACAATAAGCTACAAAAGGGGATTTGCATAGTTCACAACATACATGCTTTTATAAATGGTACCAAGAAAGTGAAATCAACTTACTTGAGTCCTGTCTTTACAAATTTCTGCCAATCATCAGGATGAATTTCATTAAGCACATGCTAGGATAAAGCAAGCAAGAAATACACATGAAACATCTCAGTGAATTTTAAAAACGCACAGAAAGGCTCCAGGTGCACAACCTTCAGGAAGGCAGCTCTCTCCCTGGGTCTGATTCCTGCTCTGTAAAAGTTGTGATGAAAAGGCTGAAAAGATGAGCTGTGCCATCCACTCCTGTTTTAGGTTTGTGATTCTACTCAGCGGCTCCTCTGTTCTGGCCACCTAATGCCATTCCTGGTGAGCAAGGGCAGAGAGGAGAACCAGACTGATCGTAAAACAAAAACTGAATTATAAATTATGGAATTAAAGTTAAAGGCATGCAGCATATATGAAACAAGTTACCCAAACAATCCACAAAAGCATGAAGCTCTTTGCAGTTCTGTTTTGTTACTTTTAAAAGACTAGTTATTTCTCTAGCAGCCCTGACATTTTATTAGCATACCTGTGCTGGCCAAATGGGCAAATGGAGATTTCCTTAGTAGTCTTATTATGTTTTCCTTGTCTACCATTTCAGACAGCACTAATGGATTTGCAGTTAGCCTTCTATTAAATACTTGTGTGACAGTCTCACCCAGTCCCAGGTCACAGGCTACTGCCTGGACAAAAGGACAAAGTGGAACTGGAGGATTGATACTGGCTAGAGACACACTGTCTCTAGCAGGCTGCCCATAGTGGAGACCTCCACGCCGGAGACTGGAAGGAGATCCCAGGGCAGTGGATCTTTCCACCCAGGCCCAACTCCTCCTATCACATTCTTTTTTTTTCACTACCGGGGGTTGGACCCAGGGCCTCGCGCCTGCATGCTCTGCAAGTGCTGAACCACTGACCTGCACCCCCAGCCCATTATCTTTACTTTTTGAGACAGGGTCTCGCTAAGTTACGCAGACTACCTCTGGTCTCTAACTTGCTATCCTCCTGCCTCCGCCTCCCGAGCTGCTGGGATTACAGGCGTGTGCCACCATGCCTGGCCCTATCACATTCTTAAACACATGTTCTCTTGCTCCAGCAGTTCCCCTTTCAGGAATTCCCTTGGAGAACATGGATCAAGTGTGCCCATGGACTGTGCAGGAGGCTCATCACAACTTGACAACAGCAAAACCGGGAAAGCCACCCACAGGTCCAGCAATGTACGTTATATACAGGTCATTTACCTAAAAGACTAATACTACTGCAGAGGTCAAAGCGGGTCCACAGGCATTGGTGTGGGGAAAAATAAAACTCAAAATATGGTATTATGTTACAAAACAAAACCAGGTTGAAGATGCACCTCAGGGGTAGAGTGCTTGCCCAGCATGTGTGAGGCCCTAGGTTCCATCCCCAGGTCCAAAACGAAAAGATAAAACAAACAAAAAGACAAAACATACCCAGTAGCCAAAACACCAGGCTACACAGAGCATGTATAATTCCATTAATACATAAAATTATACTTAGTTTTGCCATGCATGTGTAGAGATAAATAGCACATCTCTGGAAAGACATTCACCTAACTTACAATAGTATGACCTCTAGGTGATGGGAAACTTTCTAGTTTCTCCTTTATACTCTTTGCATTGCTGATATTTGTAATGGGTATGTTTGTTAGCCTTATAATCACAAAAACCAGGAATTCCAAACTTTCATGGGATTGGGGGAAGGGGAAGAATACCACTTAGCAACAACAAAAAGGAATATGCTGCTCCTTCCCACAGTGGATAAATCTGGAAATGATCATTTAACTGAAAGAAGCCAGACACACAAAAGGATCCTTGTTATATGATCACACAGTATGATTCCAAGTCTATGAAGTTCTACAACAAGCAAACTAATCCAAGGGTGATAGATATCAAGCATGGCTGCTTCAGAGGGAAGTGTGTCTGGGGAAGAAGCATGAAGAGCCTTCTGCGATGAAAATCTCGGACAGGAGTATGGGATATCCAAGTATACAAACTATACACTTCTTGTTGTTGTTAGGTGTGGTCGAATTGTGTCCAATTCATAGAGACCCTCAAAGGATTTTGAATGACTGATTGTTTCAGGATTGCCTTGGGAGTGGATTGCCACGTCCTTCTCCCATTTTTTGCAGTGCTGGGCATCAAACCCAGGACCACAGAGACTACAGAGCAGTGCTCTACCAATTGAGCTAAATCCCAGCCCAGAACCATACACATAAGAGCTGTATATTTCACAATATGTATGGTACACCTCAAGTATATAAGAAGTGGGGGAGAAGGAGGCCAACCCCTGAAAGAC
The DNA here is from genome assembly GCA_007922755.1 of Pedetes capensis. Classification (NCBI taxonomy): domain Eukaryota; kingdom Metazoa; phylum Chordata; class Mammalia; order Rodentia; family Pedetidae; genus Pedetes; species Pedetes capensis. Next base: position 85,909 of record VMDO01001153.1, read on the forward strand.
CACAGCCTAGCACTGCAAGATCCAGCCACATGTGGCTGGGCGAAAGGCTGCACAGGACACCAGGCAGCATTCCCTGGGGACCCCCAGCCAGCGAACCCCACTGCCTCCCCAGCTCGGCTCTCTCCAGCTCTCAGGCACCTGCTTCCCCTTTCTTACTTCTGCCACACTTGGGTTCTTGTGCACCTTAAATCCACAAACCTGTGACACAACAAATTAAGTCTGAAAGCACAGGTTATAAAGTTTCTCAAAACAACTAACTAAGCATAGGCATTATCTTACAAGTGTATGTTTTCCATATACTTGTTCATTTTTACTCAAGTTATTTCCCTGAGGAATACTTTAGTTTGGGGTTCAAAGTTTAAATACAAGTTGTAGACTCCAGGACTATTAATGCGATTTTATACCATGCATTGAGAAATAACTCACAAGCTTATGCTAACCTAATAATTCAGGACAGTAATTATTCCTATATAAAATGTTTAAAAAGGATACTTTAACAGAAGTAAATAATGACTAAATATTTCTAAATTTTATGAAAACTATCAACCCCATACCCCAAGATATTTCTGAACCCCAAGAATCAGAAACTTGAATAAAAATCCCACCATTAAGGTACATCATAATCAAATTGCTGCAACCCATATTTTAAAAAAATCCTAAATTTGGCCAGAAAGAAAGAAGATATAATGTACAGAGAAACAAAGATAAGAATGAAAGATCTCCCTCCCTTTTTGTTTGTGCCATGCTGAGGGCAGAAGCCAGGGCCTTGTGCATGCTAGGCAAGTGCTCTACTATTGAGCTACAGCCTCAGCCCCCTCGAATGACAGATTCTTATGCTTATTGGAAACAAAGCAACCCAGAAGATAGGAAAACAGTATCTTTAAAGTATTAGAGAAAAAAGGTAAAATCATCCCAGAATTTAAAACCAAGTGAAACTCTCAATTCTTTCTATAAGGCCAGGATTACCTGATTCAAAGACATTACAGGGAGATTATAAACTAATATTCCTTATGCACACACAAGCAAAAACTCTTAACAAAATATTAGTAAATCAAATCCAACAACATAAAAAATGATAACGCAACCTGAGCATGTAGATTTATCCCATTAACACAAGATTAGTTTAACATTCAATGTCAGTTACTATAATTCACCTTATTAACAGACTAATCATAAAACAAGACCTTCTACAACATCTCAGTAGGAAAACAAAAACAAACAAACAAACAAAAAACATTTGGCAAAATCCATCATCTACTCCTCATAAAAGATGGCTCATTAATTCAAGGGCTGGCTCCACCTGCCACACTGCCCCTAAACTTGGCCCCTTTCCTTTCCTTCCGGGTCACATTCACGCCACACAGGTGGAAATGCATCTGTAAAGCTTGGTTAGTCTAACCCACTGCCCTTTAAAAAGTGTAACTGGGATTTCTTAAGGAAAGACACCCACCAACAACTCGTTTAATCTGAGCAGCATCTGCTTCTCTTGATCCTGGGCCCTGCTGTCACCTGGCTGGCCACCACTGAAGGATGTGACCAGCCACTGCACACAGGACTCCAGGAGGGTCTTCCTCCAGGCACTCTGCTCTTCTGCTGACTCTTCCAGGGCTGTCGAGACAGAGTCCGCCACGATCCAACTGCAGCAGGAGACCAAGGGCACAGAGTGAGAAGGAAGCTAGGCCCGTGCGGGAAAGATGCCCCACAGCCTGCCCTCTGCCCCGCCCACTCAGGAAGCACTCTCACAGCGAAGATGTACCAGGATGTTCACACGACCAACGGTAGTGGTACACAAGGGCAATGTCTGCCCAGACTGTCTAGATCAGGGTCTCTCAACACTAGTGACTTGTGGGGGGCAGCCCTGTGCATTATGGCATATCTGCCAGCACCCTGGCCCCCTCTACCATCTGAATGCCAGAATCCCCCTACCCAGTCATGACAATAAAAAATGTCAGACATAAAGCATTCCCAGGGAAATCATCCTTAGTGCAGAACCATAGCTGTCACGGAGCCAACCCCAGACAGGCCCTGAGGGAGATGCACTGCTCCAGCCAGGGTGGCGGGCTGGGAAATCCTCAGAGCTGCTGTCTCCCCAACTGGCCCAACAGGAAGGCAGCTGTTTTCCACACACCGGCTCTATAAACACTAAGACTCTCTAAAGAGAAAAGTGCAGTTCCTAGGGGAACAGCCAGCCAGGGACCTCTGCCTTCACACCTCTTGTGACTACTTGGATCCTGAAGTAGGCTGGGCAATCGGTCCATGAGCACACAGAGATCCTTGGCTCTTGCAAACGGAACCAGCTGGGCTAGGATCTCCTCATGCAGCCCAGACTCTGGGGGCCCGTCAGCACTGAGAAGCCTGTCCTGCAGCGGTCTCCACAGGGCCTTCCTTAAGACAGGAATGACAGCAGAGGACACTAGGGCACAGACACAAAGCACAGGTCATCAACCACAATGGCAGGCTGGGGCTCCTGGACCAGCTCACAGGAGCTGACTGCTACATGTTAGGTATCCTGAGACCCAGTTAATGTCTCTCTGGCATGCTGAAATTGGCCATGGCAGGAATAGTGACACCAAGGAAATGAACAAATGCAACACATCAGTGTCCTCCAAGGGCCAGCTGGTAAATGGCTGTGAGCCACTGGGCCCAGCTCTGTGATCAACACTCACAACAGATGCTCTTGTGCCCACTAGGTCCTGCGTACAGCTCCTGCTCTAAGCTCATGGGACTGTAAATATCAAAGTTCTGAACTCTCATCACGGGAGTCACCAAAGGCTGAAGGGCAGGCATCAATGACCATTGGCTAGGAGGGCAAAGCAGTGAGTGACAAACCACTCGTGCATTCAATAAAAGGAATTAAATTAAATCTGAGCCAACAGAGGGGTCAGATGTGAAACTCAACACATGGTGAAAGCAAGGGGGACTCGTGCTTCCTGGACCCCACTCGAGCTCACCATCTGCCCTGAAGGTGGAGCAAGTGGAATAGGACAAAGGATGGCTCAGCCCGGGATGACTGCCTCAACTTATTAAGACAGAGCCCTAGCCCAGCGCAGCCCAGTGCAGTCCAGCCCAGCCTCGCCCCACCCCACACTGCCCTGCTTCACAGAGAGTAACGAGGCACAGACGGTCACCAGAGGCGAGCCCTCAGCGTCTAAACTCAAGAGACAGGGAGAGACTGAGAATCTCTCTGCCTTATTCAATCTTCATTGCTGCTCAGACACTGGCGGAGGAACAGACCTACACTACACTACAGACCACAGTGACAGGGTTTAAGAAGGACCTGTGGGCTGGACGCAGTGGGGCACACCTGTCATCCCAGCGACTCAGGAGGCTGAGGCAGCAGAGTCACAAGTTTGAGACCAGAGGCAGCCTGTGCAACTTGGTGAGACCCTTTCTCAAGATAAAGTGAAAAATGGGCTGGGGGTGAAGCTCAGTAATAAAGTGCTTGCAGGACATGCGTGAGGCCCTGGGCTCAACCTCCAGCACTGCAAAAATGAATGACGTGAGGTTCACTTAGCCTCTCCAACCCGAGATGCCCAGTTGCCCAGGCCAGCCTTTCCCATACCTCCTGTTGGCCGGGAGAAGAGCCCCTTCGTCCTGTGCTGGAGATACACGTGTATGAGGGGCAGGAAGTCGCCCTGGTCCTTGCGCAGGGTCAGCCGCGCGTCAGCCTGCCCGCACCACAGCTCAAACTGCAGCAGGTGGGTGCAGCTCTGCCGCAGGAGCAGGCCAGCGATGCCGAGGGCCGCTGGGGTCCTCCGGGCCACGCAGTAGTGGATCAGGTTGGCAGGGAGCATGGACGCCAGCACAAGGTCTCTCTGCAAGGTGTGGAGGAGCACAGAGTCCAGCTCATCCACGGCCAGCGCGGGCAGCAGACGCCCCAGGCCTCGCACGTACTCGGCGGAGCAGAGGAGCTCGCTGCTCTGCAGTCGCTCCTGCGGGCTGCTGGCCAACAGCTGCACCAGGGCCTTCCCGAGAGCGCTCAGCTGCCGCTCCTTCCCGGGGGCCTGTGGGGCTCGACGGGTCAGCAGGTGGGCCTCGGGCAGGCCCAGCAGGGCCAGGGTCACCTCACGGAGCTGGGCACTTTCCATGTAGGGATGGAGCTCCTGCAGGGCCTCCAGCGGCAGCAGGGGCCTGCGGGGCGGGGCGGCGGGGCCCGCGCTCCTGGCTCGCAGCTCTCTCAGCACGCTCTGGGTGACGGCCTCGGAGTACTTGGCCAGGAGGCCCAGCTGACCCGCGTTCTGCAGAATCGGGGCACTGGCCACCAGCAGCTGGAGGACCCCCGTGCTGAGGTGGGCCGCCAGGAGCTTCACGAGGACAGGGCTGAGGGCATGCGGGGGCAGCGCCTGCTGCTCCAGGGCCAGAAACCAGCCTTCCAGCGTGGGGTGTCTGAGGATGGCCACCAGCACCTCCTCCAGCGTCTGAAAGACAAGGATGGAGACAGGCTTCATGTGAGGCGCAGGGCCAGGGAGAGGCCACGGAGCTAGGACGCATTCACTGTCGCCAGTGAGCAGAGGAGGCAGCTCCGCTAACTCACCCCATCCTGAGAACAAGTTTCCATGGCCCTCTCAAATGCTCGGAGCACCCCAACTGCTGCCCTGTCGCAACACTGTAGACCCCTGGGTTATACTTCACCTCCTATCACTTCCTCTCCAGACTGGGTCGAGGTCAGTGCCCGTCCAGAGTCACTGCGTGTGTCTGACATATCCAGCTGAATGGACTCACGGAGTGGCAAAACCACTCTCCACACAGAAATGGCCAAATGTGATTAAGATCAGTCACCTGCTGGTCTTTCTTGGGTAGCCTTGCCCTCCTGACCAAATCTGAAGGAGGGACACAGGTATCTCCTAACAACTGGGGTGGAGTGGACACAGCTTAGACTGCATGTCTGGGGAAGTCAGATGGGCATTAAAGCACTGCGAATGTCCACCATCTTGAACTGACTTTCAGGAGAACACTGGGCCTCAAGGGACCCCGAGAAACAAGTTGTGGCCCAGCTGAGCAAGTTCACAGCACTGACCAGAAAGCAGGTGAGCACCCCCAGCAGATCAGAGAAGGATTTGGTCCAGTTCCCCTACATAGCTTTGCTGAATATCTAGGGACACAAGTGAGTTTTCTTACTTTGTTTGTTCTTGAGAAAAGAAAGGTGCCGATCACCTTTCTTAACAAAGCTTTTGCAGCTAGAAACGCAAAGCATGCTTCCCAGAAAGTCAATGTGGAGATCAAAGGATGTAAGTGGTCTATTTCAACAAATTGTGAAATGAGGAACATGCTCGCTTCCTGAAACCAGGGAAGCAGGTACATGGCCCAACGTGAGAGAAATTATCAGGCTGGCCCAATTAAACAGCCTCCTCCCAAGACACTGACAGGAAACAGGCTGGTTCTCAGAGCAGGCTGCTTCCTGCACACAAATGCTGCAGAAGGCCTCCCCACGCCCACCCTAGTCAGCACAGGCCACAGCTACCCATGAGGGAAATGTTCACCCTGGCTCAGCCAGGAATCGTCCCCAGGCACAGGGGGGATCTGGGTGGCAAGGGGAACACACAGACTACAGACGAGCAAATGGAGAGATGAACCCCTAGATCAGGCCCTGGGCGGGTCTCATAGCTAAACCACCCTCAAGTCCAATATTGTCAGATCCTGGAAGCCAATTAGGGTCCTTGGATGGGAGACCACCTGGAGGTGCTGCAGGCTTGGGAGGATGACTTGGCAGCACACTCCCGAAACAATCAGCCATTGAAAACTCCACGCATAGCAGAGAAGCACTGACAATAGTACCAGGCATGGCAGTGTTGGGTAGTGTTTCTTCTGTTGTACATAAGGTCCTCTGAGTCAGACCTGACTCAACAACATCTAACAACGAACCCCTGGGCGGGGCTCCTGGACGGCTTTCCGCATCTCTGCTGCAGTTTCCTGCACTTCTCTACTTTTCCGCAAGGAATGCATTTTTCAGATCGGCAGTGGAGAGAAAGCCACCATCTATGACCTTATGAGAAAGGCAAACAGGTTGCCTGTGGAAGAGGCCAGCAGTACCTGGTCACCGGCCAACTCCAGCGAGGCCACGGCCTCCATGTCCAAAAAGAGGTCAGACTCGGCCTGGGCAGCCTCGCACTTCTGCTGGTTCTGGGCGTCCAGCTGCTCGCAGTGGACAACCAGGCGTCTCAGGAGATCCAGGAAGAGCTGCAGGAGCGGGGGGCCTGCACTTCTGCCCAGCTGTGAGGAAGAGAGCCAAGGAGACTCAGACAAGGAGGTGGACAGGCTCCAGAACAGCGATTGCCGAGTCCCTGTGTAAGCAGAGGAGGAGACCCAAGGGGCGGACGGAGGTGGCAAGGCCTTCACACACAGTGTTTCTAAGTGCCAGTCACCTCAAGTCATCCTTCCCAGAGATTTGTCTTCCCAAACCTTGATGAAATACAAAGGTTTACAACTGGCTAAAACGGGGGAACAGGCTGAGTTCAAAATCCAAACTGAAGATCTATAAACCACATCAAGGTCAAGCTCAAAAGTGAGCTACTGAATTAAACTTATGAAGAAAGAGGGCAGCCTGGCCATGCCATTGACCTCATCTACCTCGTAGGGAGGGTCCTTCCCTACAAGGTGGTGCCCCAAGATAAGTTGAGGCTGTGTCTAGCTCCTGCGTGCTGTTGCCGAGGGGCAGGCAGGCCTACGGAGAACAGCCCTGTGGCCTCTGCCATGCAAGCCAGGGAGGAGAGGCGGCTGGTGTGGGAGCTGCAGAGCTGGGGCGCCAGGCTCCCAAGCCGTGGGCCTGCCCTGTGGCCCTGGGTGCGGTCAGAAATCCTGCCTCTCATGTGGACTCAGCTCACAGAAGGCCACACCCTCCAGAGGTGGAGAGCTGGGAGCGCTGGAGCTGGAGGGACAGCACTGACCTGGCCAAAGTTCTCCACGGTGGTCTTGAGGTACAGCAGCAGTTGCTTGGCTGAGCGCAAGACCTGGTGCAGGGCAAGTTGCGGGATGGAGTCCTGCAGCCGGGCCTCAACGCCCTCATCCCCAAGCGTGCGGCTCTCGTAGGCTGTCTGCAGCAGGCTGGGGAAGCAGGAGGTCGAAGGGAGAGCACCAGGCACAGGGCCGCTTGACACCTGCAGCCAGAGGCAGACGGTAAATCACCACAGATGCAAAGGTGGCACAGGCTGGTAAGGACCAGGGTGATGCTCATAACAAGGAGCGCTTTGCTGTAATCATGCCAAAGACTAGAAATGTGGGCCGGCGCAGCATTGTACTGAGGTAAGTTCAGTCACATATCTTCCTCGAGTGCGTTCATGCGGGTGAATGTGAAGGCACCCTGTGGAAGGTCTGAGCAGACCCTGCAGTGCGGAGCTGCACGCCGCAGAGGTGGGATGTTAACCACAGGAATCACAGGATGACTCGCTGGAAACTGGGACACCACAACCCATAAAAGAGCCCGCACTCTGAGCTACTTCTCTCCCCAGGAACCTCGGTCAGACTATCTTGTTGGAAAGACAGGAAAATAATAGACGAGATGAAGAGAAATTTCTAGAAGAATCCTGCTTCAAACAGAAGTTGTTCATTTCACGTAACACAATTCCCAAACTGCCTTCTTTATTTACCCCATGTGGCTTATGATAACTTCAATCAACTCTCTTAGACAAGTAAGCCCGCGGGTTACAAATGCCTGAAGTCAGTGTCCTCAAAGCATGGTCCCAGGACCAGTGCAGGAGCAGCACCGCCCAGGAGGGCGTAACAAATGCAAATTCTCAGGCCCCACCAAAGACCTGCTGGGCGGAGCTGTGGAACAAACCCCCAGAGAGTGCCGTGCACTCTGAAGGCTGAAGCTCCCTGCTGCAACCCACTCCACAGAGGGTGGCCCCGGACACTAACACCCCGGAGGGACAGCACTGAACTTCCTGCAGCACCATGCTGGCCACCACCTGCCTGTAACCTTGGCCTCTGCAGAGGAAGGTGGCAATAGCTGTTCTGGGCACGGGCACTGTAGCAAGACTACCTAAGCCTGACTATACCCCTGACTGGTGGTAGAGGCTCTCTGTGCCTCAGTTTCTCCATTTACAGAAGGCAGTGAGAGTCCTGACCTTCCTCTCAGAGTTGTCTGGAGGATTAAATGGACTCACTACACACAGGAGTCCTAGTACAGGGCCTGGCACACCCCAATAAAGAAGCAAAACACACCCTCAGTGAGGCTGCCATTCACGAGACAAAGGTCCTAAGCTGTCTGCTTTCTCAAGAGCAGCTGAAATAGAACAAACCCACAAAAACTCGCAGCAATGTTAACTTCCTGACCCACACTGCTTTTATAAAAGCCTTCTGCATGGGAGCCAGAATCCCATTACAAGAAGGTTTTTTTCACCCTTTACTTTTCCAGTCTTAGTGGAATGGAGCCTGCCTGGGGTCTCAGGGGGAGCAGGTCTGCTGGCTGGCTACAGTACATCTAAGAGGGCACTAACAGGACAGCTGAGACAAGCGTCCCAAGTCACTTGGCAAGGAAAAGAAGGAAAAGGCAACCTCTTGCCTCAAGTTGAAACAGTGATTGGCCAATTATCATTGTTATGGAGCCAGCGGGAAATTAATTCTGCTGCATCACCGAGCCCTCTGTGTTTCAGTCACAGGAGCTGAGCAGCAGTAATATGACTCCACTCCCTCTCTTATGCAGGGGAAACCTGAAGGTTAGGAAATCTCTCCCCACAAGTTATAGGATGACCCAGCCACCTGGCTGTGGCCCGGTGAAAGAAACCCTCCACAGGAGCCGTGAGGCAGCTCACCCAAACCTCTCGGGCCTGCTCTGGGATCCAGAGGCTGTAATATCTGTTAAACCGGGAGAGCAGCGGGCAGCCAGGTGGGCCTGGAGGCTCAAACTTGTCGTAAGCCTGGAGGAGAAGACACAGGGCCAGGGGGTCCCTCTGCGTGTGGAGGAGGTCAGTCAGCACCGCTGTCAGATACGCCACAATGGTTTCCCCTGCGAAGGAACAAGGTGCGTGTGGGAACAGGTCTGCCGGAAACACCCCTCTGTGCTCCACCAACGCTACCTCCTCCCACATACATGCGAGACCCAGACAAATTCATGCCACTCCACAAGCCCACATGAGAAGGTGGGTGCCACTGCAGACTGCCCTCGGCTCCATGTTATTAAAGAAGCAGCACACGAGCAGACATCAGGTCCTAAGGCCCAATAGTGGAGACCCAGCATGTAAGAGGCAAAGCCGAAGCCTCTTGGACCCAGGACTTGCCAATGTTCCCCAGTGCCTTCCTTCTGCCTGGGCACATAAGCCTCTCCTGTGGGTACAGTGGGACCAGGTGGCCAGGTGAGGCCCTTGCAGGGCTAACACCTGCTGCTTGGTCCTCTGCTCGCTCCCCCTTCCCCAGCGATCCTGGTAGCCAGGTGTTGAGATAGCACAGCTCTGAAATGAGGGCAGCCTGGGTTCCCGAGCCACCTCCCAGAGGACACCCAGGGGCCACCCAGAAGAGCAACCTGACCTGGCCTGGAGCAGGCCAGGGGCAAGCAAAGTTATGCCCTACTGACAAACGGAGCTTTATCTGTTATGGCAGCAAAGCCAGAGCTCTCTAATTAGACTACTGTGATCTGTGGGCACATCCTTGGGTCAGAGCTGCCTGGAAACCCCCCAGCGAGTGCAAAGGACTCAGCCTTACAATCAAGACGTCACAAATAATTAGAGAACACCGCAGTGTGGCAGCCAGGGTCAGTGCAGCTGTGCTGACACGCGCTTTCAGACTCACCCCTCAAATGGCCACTTTCCAACAGCACTGCCAGCCTCCAGATCCAGCCCTGCCCTCTGAGCTGGGGAGTTGGGGAGCTGTCAGTCTAGTGGGTCTGAGTCCTTGCTGCTATGGGTTCTCAGCGAGTGTTTCCAAGTCACTGGAATCCTACCTCCCACTCACACAGACCCAGCAGATCTGATGCAGCTGGAACATCCTGACTACACACAGTTGTTGTTGTTAGGTGCCGTCGAGTCGGTATCCGACTCGTAGCGACCCTCATAGGGTTTTTCAATGGCTGAGTGCTTCGGGATTGCCTTGGGAATGGGTTGCCAGGCCCTTCTCCCATTTTTGCAGTGCTAGGAATTGAACTCGGGGCCTCAGAGACTGCAGCGCAGTGCTCTACCCACTGAACTAAATCCCAGCCCCACTCCACACAGGTACCTGCTTTATTTTCCGTGCCAAGGAGCAACTTATTCCTGGCCTCCAGGGCTGCGGGGACCACAGCACTGAATGGAAACGTGAGCAGGATCATGTCTTCATTTAATGAGAACCCGATTTCTTCATCCAAGCCTTCGCTGCCCTCCACCAGGACATCCACCATGTCGAGCACATCTGAGGCAGAAGGGGGAAGTCCAGCTGAGGCAACAGCCACCGAAGGGTCCCGCTGCAGACAGCCCTCCAGGGAGTGACACACAAGGGAACATTCCCGAAGAGAAAAAGATACATAGCCTCTTGTGGGGGAAAATGCTTCATGCAGTTTGATCCTTAGCAGAAAAAGACGTGACTAACAAAGGCTTTATGATGCTTTTCTGAGAAAATGCAGGAGATTCACCCAGGGTGATAATAAAGTTGCTGTTTCCTCAAGTGATGTGAAAAGCGAAGAACTTTAACCTGGATTTGTAGACAAGCCAAAATCTGAGTGGGTTACAGCACAGACCAGAGCCAGAGAGCCTAGGTCCAAATCCTGGGCTTTGTTCCCTAGTGGCTGTGCTTCTTAACCTTTCTGGATCTCAGCTGCCTTGGCTATATATAAAAGGAGAGCAACCACACCTTCTTCCCTTAGTTATTTACAGGGTTTACATGAGTAAAGATCTATAAAGAGCTTAGAACAGTACACACAGTAAATAATACATAAGGCACACGGTTAATAATATATAAGTAAAAACAAGCAGGCAAATAAGTTCTATACACATTTCCTATTCCATAAACAAATGAGGCAAACTTCATCTCCAGAGTAAGCTGACCTCTGACATAAAGAAATGGGGTGTCTGGCCAGGAGCTACGGCACAGACCTGTAATCACAGCAACCTGGGAGACTGAGGCAAGAGGATCATGAGTTCATGACCAGGGGCAGCCTGTGCAACTTAGTGCGACCCTGTCTCAAAACTGAAAAAAAAAAAGGGGCTGGAGGTGCAGCTCAGTGGTAGAGCACATGTCTAGCATGTGCAAGGCCCTGGGTTCCAACCCCTTCCCAAGAAAACAGAAACGGAGCACCTGCACTTTGCCTAAGGCCTCAGTGTAGTTCTTGTTCTCTAACATGCCTCTGTGGCCCAATCCTCAGAACCCAAGTAGTACGGCACAGCACAGCATGGGACCTACCGTCAATGTGGGAGATGGGAATGCTGACATCATCAGCATCTTGCTTTGCAACAGAGGCCTGCAGCATGCTGGCTTCTTGGACAAAGTCAGATGCTTTGTCTGTGTATGAGTAGGGATTCGCCACCAGGGTTAATAAAATCTGGAAATAAAAGAGTCAAGTGGAAAACGTTTAGATGGTTACAAATAAGACCAAAAAAAAAAAAAAAAAAGGAAGCCAAAAATGCAAAAATGTCACTGGTCAAAATCAAAGGAAGACCTAAAATCTAAAATGCTAACTATCTTTAGTAAGAACACTGATTCCACTGCAAAGATTGTGTTTCTAACTTTTTGATGCACAACTTAAAAAGTATTTCCTCTTAATATGATATTGCTTTTAACACTGCTTTTAGGATATACTTATTCTCTCATGCAAAAACAAATTCCCCAAAGAAGATTAAATAGCATGCAGTAACATATTCCTATTTTTACAGATTCTAAAGCTAAGTGGATTCTAAAGTCTCAGCAGGATTAGGAAGTGAGCTGGGACAAGGGCCCTTCTGGCACTGGTGCACCAGACATGCTTCAATGAAGCTAAGGGGAAGGGAGTATAATTATCCTGGAACATCCTTCCATGAGAAATGTGTGCGTACACGTTCCAGAAACTGAATCACGGTTTCTTTGCTCTCCTCTGCGGTGTTATCCAGGTGCTCCAGCCAGATCTCCAACTCCTTCCAGGTGTGCTCAAACACGCCCGTGTCCCGCAGAATCTGTCAGGAGGCAGACCCAGTGCACAGGTCAGAACCAAACCCGCTTTCTGTGAGAAGTGCTGCGGTTTCACGCTGCGCCAGACCACACAGAGATCGGGGAGCGCAAAGGGGTGAATGTGTCAGCCAGAGGTTTGCTCTTACAAGCTATGCCTTTGACATGACATCCCCATTGCTGAGGGACACAAGAAAAAGAGGTCCTCCCATGCCCTATCATAGATAATGCAATTCCTTGTCTCGCTACTACTTATTCGTTCTTCTCATTTCTTAGATTTGTTAACAAGAAGGGAAAAGATTCAGATTTTACTGAAAGGCGTGGTTTTCTCCCTGTATTTTCACCAAGACCCAGGTGAACCTCACAGCAATTCAACCTTCAGCCTGCAGGAAATTCTCCAAGGTCAGGGGCTAGTCACATCATAACATTCTGATGTCGCACCCTGAGACTCAGGTATGGACAAGAAGCACACCATTTCCACCAACACAGAATTTGGTGTGAGACAGGACCTGAATCTGCAAGGGTGACTATACAATATCCCCAAACGGCCACCTGATGATGGAGACTCGGGGGCTGAGTGGTCTCATGGCACAAAGCCCCGCAACAATGCGTGCCCAAAACCTACTGTCAAATCCATCTTTGCTGTCAGTGATCCTGAAATCCGGCTGGAAGCACAGAAGCAAAGACTCAGACAGCCAGAGTCCTCAAGCAGCTCAGGTGAAAAGGGCAAAGTGCAGCGAGATTATCACCCCTTCAAATAAAGGTGAAAGGTCACATCTTTGCACCCTAGAAACAGTGAATGTGATTTTTGCAGTACCGTCCCTCGCCCCTGAGATAACTGTTGCACACCAGAAATGAGGCAGTAGATTTCCTGACTGTTACAGCAAGACCCAGTGCGTCCCTGGAAAAGTGTAAGAGAAAAGAGACGTGAACGGAGTCCTCATTCTCCCCAGTTGATTTTGAGGACACCTTCCTGTAGGTGGCAGACAAGGTCAAGAAGGCTAATAGCCCCAGAGAAGCCACAGAGTCAGCAAATGAAGGAAGAGGTATCACTATCAAACAGTTCCCAATAGAGTGCAAGACAGCAGTGATTAAGCTTACGATGTGCTAGGCACAACCTACTACTTTATCACATTTAATCTCTTCTGCTACTCTACAATTTTATTACCCCTATTCACCATGTTTTGGAAAACTAAGTTCAGAGAGGTTAAGTATGGGTGTTTTTCCAGTGCCACTCAGGAAGGAGTAAAACCAGAGTTCAAATCTAGGAATCAGACTTTAAAGGCCATGATGTCGACCACTTTGCTGCACTGACTCTTTGGAATGCGATTAAATTTGTTGTTGTTGTTAGGTGCCATCAAGTAGGTATCCAACTCATTGCGACCCTCTGTACAACAGGGGAAACACTATTGTCAGTGCTTCTCTGCTGTGCATAGGGTTTTCAATGGCAGATTGATTTTTGGGAGGGGGTTGCCAGGTCCTTCTCCCAAGCCTACAGCTTCTGGTGTTCCTTGGAGGTCTCCCATCCAGGTACTAACCAGACCTGACCCTGATTAGCTTCCGAGATCTGACGGGATCGGATGCCACAGAGCTACAGCTGTAGGCCGCGATTAAATTTAAGACACATCAAATTACAATGGCCATAAAATCTTCTATTTGAAAATTTACTATAGCCCTAATATATTTTGAATTCAACTACTGTTTAGTAAGTACTCACTATGAGGAAGAGCCATGCAAAAGCTTTTCAGAATTAGGAACTGGTAGAAAACACTTACCTTCATGATCAGAAGTTTGGTAGATGACTTGAGATGGAGATGGCTGCTGGCCACAAACATTTTCATCAATAAGTAAAACACCGATCGTTCTCCTCCGATAATTTCTGCATTGGGGCCTTCCTAGAATTTGAACATTATTATGCATTTTCAATATATATAATCAAATATATCATTTCAGTATATAATTACATATATAAAAATAACAAGGACCACTGCTTGCTGTGCAAACAGGTAACTACACGCCCAATATGCTGCTAGGGATTTCACCTCATTTCATCTTAACTACCACTCAGTGAGGGCTGGGATTTAGCTCAGTTGGTAGAGCACTGCGCTGCAGTCTCTGAGACCCCGAGTTCAATTCCCAGCACCACAAAAATGGGAGAAGGACCTGGCAATCCACTCCCAAGGCAATTCCGAAACAGCCAGCCATTGAAAACCCTATGAGGGTCGCTATGAGTCGGATACCGACTCGATGGCACACAACAACAACAACAACAACAACCACCACTCAGTGATATTGCTGGAATTTTACATATAAGGAGCTCCGGAAGTTAGGTAACCTGTTCAAAACCCCCAAAGAGCACGGTGATGACAAAGAGTTGCAATGGCAAACACAAGCAACCCTCTCTATGTGCCCACAGTTCTAGGGCCTTGACATACACTAATTCACTTAATCCCCCCCTCAACATGGGAGGTGGCAGAGCTGTTACCCTATTTGACATATGTGGAAACTGAGACTCCAGAAGGTAACTGCCTGTGTCCTGGGAACCAAGCCAGGAAGTCCTGGTGCAGACACTATGTGCCTGGTAGATGTCAAGGAGGGACTCCACAGCTATCTGACCAGTCCAAGGCTGCACTACATCAGGATGCCAGTGTGACTCTAGTTGACTACTTAGCATAATGTATCTTCCTAAAAAGCTTCTAGGCTTTGAGCATTTACCTCAGAGAACCACAAGGAGCTTCTAGTCCCCAACCCACACTCTGCTGAGTCTATGTGATCTGCCATGGCACTTAGTAATGAAGCTGACCCCCGAACATCATAAAGTGCTGGGGGTAACTTAGCCCAATAGACCCTACCAGCAGATATACCTTACAATCATTAAGTGGGCCAGAAGATATAAATTAATATCTTATCACCAGCTCTTTTACATTAAGAAGATTCTCTTAACTTTACAACCATATCATCAAGGGCCACTGGCGTAGTTCAGCTGGCATAACAGTCAATCTCAAGTCCCGATACTTCCTGAATTTAACAGCTGTTTAGTAAGTACCTACAACAAGAACACTATAAGGAAGACCCACGTAAATACTTGGGTCTCACTTGCAAATGTGAATACAAATCAATGTCTCACTTGTCACTCTCTTGGGTGGAGGCAGTGACCTCACAGCACAGCATAAAAACTGAGAGCAGGGCTCTGGGCAGCACTGCCAGGCCCCATCCTGGACCCACCTTGCACTATCTGGGGCCTTGCAGAAGTGTCCTAAGCCCTCTGCACTCCAGCACCTCATCTTTACATGGTATGAGCAAAGAGGTCATGCAAAACACTCATGCGCAGCCTGAAACGTGGCACGTCCTCAGTAAAGAGTCATCTTCAACTTCAATGCAGGGAGCCTCAGAAAGAGGACTGACTTCAAGCTAGGTACTGTGGCACATGCGTGCAATCTCAGTGGCTTAAGAGCAGGAAGGATGAGCCAGAGGATGAGTTCAAGGCCAAAGGCAGCCTGCGTAACTTAAGACTCTGTCTCAAAATGAAAAACTAAAAAGGAATTGTGGTGCAACTCAGCGGTACAGTGCTTGCCTGGCATGTGCGAGGGCCTGGGTTCAGCCCCTAGTACTGGGGGGAAAAAAAAGAAAGAAAGGAAAAGGACTCCAGGCAAACACACAGACTTCAGTAGTACAGCATCCCTAGGCCTTTCTGGAAGTATTACATGTAAAAATGCCAAAATGCATTCCATACTATTGGCTCCCCATAAAAACATCACATAAGATGTTAAGTCATTAAAACAGATCATCTGAGCTATGAGAAGCAAACTTAGACCAGGGTTGGTGCACTGGCGGTAGCCCCCTCACTGCATTGGACTAACACACCACCTGTGGCTCACAGACCTAGGGGAGCATCTGGTGTAGCCTAAGCTTCCCGCCATGAGCAGACAGTGTGTTCTCCAAAGAGTCCTAGCAGACGCTATTGAAGACACACAAATACCGCTAGCAGCACCTACTGCCTTCCACCCCTGAGCCCTCTGCTGGCGTGGTATCCAGTCCCATCTCTGGTTTAAATTCTTGTAGGATGAGGGCAAAGGAGAAGGAATGTATCTTATTTCCCAAAACAGGTTTATATGACACACACACACACAAAGTAAAAGGTTCACGATAAAAAATCAACAAGTCTGGCAAGTGAGCCAACAGCAGTAGACTGGACATCTCTGCCTCTTACCTGTGCCTTCAACCACAAGAATTTGTTGGCGGGCAGCTCCAGGGCCACTTTCAGCATGTGGTGCTGCAGAATGGGAGGGGCTTCCTCACAAAGGCCCTGCTCAGAGATGACGCCTGCAGGTGGAGGTGAGGAAAACAGACACAAAGTCACCTAGCAGTGGGCACCCAGCCGCTGCTGCCCTGGCCCAAAGGACCAGAGAAGGAGAGAAAAGGGAAGGATGTGGGTCTGTTTCCTGTGTCTTCTGCTCCCTCAGCAGGCCATGTGCGTGAGGAGAACCTCACATGGCATCCCTCCTGCCCACCTGGCCAAACTTTTCACCAAACAGGCCTTGCTGCCACTCAGCCCACGCTGGCCTCATCCTGCAGCTGGAATCACACCACAGCATGCTGCCCCAATGTGCCCCTCACTAATGTTACCCCTCACGCAGGGCACAGGCCCTGCTGTTCACACTGCAAATATTTTATGGGCAGAGACGGTGGCCAGCAAACCTGAGACTAGAGCCTTACTCTCTAGCCCAGTCTCTGGGTTTCTCTTGGCTGGGAAGTACACAGCTACTAAGTCATAAACGGCCACTCTCTACTAAATTCCATATTCCTACTGCAAAAAGAACTTTTCACCTTCAAATCATTAAAAAGCTAACAATAGCTCTTGAAAAGAACTATTTCAATAGCATATATAAATCCCTAGAATGGTACTTTTGCACGTCATCTTCTGTAGGTTCAATTATAAAGTCAATTTTATTAGGCCAACTTGACTATCAAGGAACCATGACCAGACAAGGATGGTAGTACTTTTACAAGATGTGGTTGAACCTGACTCACTGGGGCAAAGCATGAGGTAACTACAATCAAATGCATGACCCTTCTACAGGACTCTCTTCTGCTATCCCTTTTGAAGCCTTCTTCCTTGAGAGGCAGGTTTAGAGTAAACAGAACATGACCTAGTGTGTCAACTGTCCACTGCCAATCCTTCAGGCTACTCTCACTGCTAATATTTATTTAAGGAAGTCCAGCTGTTTAAAAAATATCAGTCCAAATAAAATTAATTGGGCTGGATCACGCATGCCGGCAAATGCCTGCCTGCCTTCCAGATCCTCGGCTCCGAGACTCCACTCTGGTCTATCAGGGCTTCCTTCATCCCCACTTGGAGACACAGGGGCAGCCTATCTGCAATCCCAGAGACCCACCTTTTAGGAGCTTGCTGAAGTCAAAGTTGTACTGCATGACCATGTGGGGGACCACCCTCTGGTAGAGGCATATGACCTGGAGCAGAATGGCTTTCAAAAGAATGGTCTCTGCATCGTCTTCACCAAAAGAAAACAGCTTGAGTTAGGAAACATACTTGTTCTTTGTCCTTGATCAGGTGAGCAGTCAAGCCACATCTGACACAGCCCAGCCAACTGCATGCAGGACACCAAGGCTATAGACAGATTCTCCAGTAACTAGAGTTAAGGGGTCATGGTGTAAAAAGATTAAGGCTGCTAAAGAGGCCTGGGCTGAAGCCATACTGCACTATGGTGGCCTTAGGCAGGTTAAGGCTACCCTGTCTCAGTGTTTCATGCCTTGTCTGAGCAGCAGAGAAATAGAGAGGGCACATACTTTAAGGGCTGCTGTGAGGATTACTCAGGATCTACACAGAAGACACCAAGCCCCTGCCTGGCTAACAACACATTTTAACACATGACAGACTATGTAGCAAGCATCTATTTGCAGAGTAAACAAGAGCCCCCACCCCACCTCCTATTCACAGTACCCGGCAGCCAGGTCTTCAGAGAGGACCCTGCTTGTATAAAGCCTGGGCACATTTCTAACAGTAAAACTGAATCTACAATTCCCTTCTAATTCTTCTCCCTAAGCAAAAATGAGGGCTGGGATTTAGCTCAGTTGGTAGAGCGCTGCGCTGCAGTCTCTGAGGTCCCAAGTTCAATTCCCTGCACCGCAAAAATGGGAGAAGGGCCTGGCAATCCACTCCCAAGGCAATCCCAAAAAGACAGTCAGCCATTGAAAACCCTATGAGGGTCGCTATGAGTCAGGTACCGACTCGATGGCACCCAACAACAACAACAAGCAAAAATGGACATGGGATACATTCACTGCCAAAATGGCCTTGAAATACAAACTGCTTGAGGGCCCTCTAGGCAGGAGCCATGCCAGCTGCCTGTCATCTCCGTCCTGTACAAGGAGCAGGGGCTCCCAAAGTCCTCACCACACTGGAGATCCTCATGAGCAGCTGAAGTCCTGTCACCTCTTTTCTTCCCTTTCTCGTCATCCTGTTTGATATCTTGCTTTTTAAGTGACTGCCAGACCCACACGACAGTGTTCAGGTCTGGCAAAAGCTAAACGGGAAAAAGCAGCAAAAAATCAGTCCTATTAGACAATGAAGAGAAACAAATGAAATGAACATATGAATAGAAAGAAAACCACGGCAAGGAGGGGCAAGTGTGCATGAGTGTGTGTGCGTTCAATGAACACAAGCATTAGTGAGGACGGCCCCACATCTTTCACAAGCTCTGTAGTACAACTTCTAGAACTGTATGCATTAAGGATTGGGTGACATAGCAACCCTTCCCTAGGCTCCTTCACCTAAGACAGTGGCCCTGAAAAAACACAGCTTAGGACCAGCTCTAGGGAACTGCCCTGCATGACACAGGCACTCTCTGAGCCCTGTGTCTCTCAAGCCTATATGCAGGAGCCTCAGCTTCCCAATTAGTAGAATCAGCTAGGCAGGGAGTAAGAGGGGCTCCTGCAGCTACCTGGCCCCTTTTCTCTTAGGCCACAGTAGCGTCCGCATCTGTGCACGCAGTGGTGGGCAAGGGCAAGGAGCACTGATGAGATGCGACATCCCACCAGAACCAGAACCCCACTGTTTCAATGGGAGAGCAAGGCCACCAACCAAATTTATATTTTGCTCAAGGACTTACAGTCCACACTCTATGATATACATGCAGTGGTTTGATCAGCTAATCCTCGCCTCTGTGCCACAACACTGCCCCCCAGCCCTGTGATCCTGCAGCCTCAACGATGCACTTGGCTCTGACCCTCTGGGCTCTCAGGATGGCCCTTCCTCCCTGCTGTGCTTGGCAGTCAGGTCTGCAGGGAAAACCCAAACCCAGACCTGGACCAGCACCCACCTTGCTCAGGGCTTCTCTGAAGAGCTGCGCAAACTCCTCCATCATCGCAGCCGTGTACACGCCTGACTCCTGCCACGCTTCTTTATTCAGGCAGTGCTCAATCGTTTTCAATGCTCTTTTCAGAATGAAGGAAACAAGGGACAAGGCTGTGTGTCTCACCGATGTGCTATCCAACTGGGAGGAAAACAGAGTTACATCCACGCGTGTCTCTAGATGGACAAGCCCTGGGCTTGGCTGCCTCTTACTCCTTTTCAGGTCACTATTAGAAAAGGACACACGAGATGGCCGGCCTCTGTACTTTGAGAAGAGTCAACCTGGGAACCTTGCCCCCACTCACACACCCTCTGTGTCTGACCTCAGCAGCTGCCACGAAAGTGGTTACTAAAGGTGGAGGCCAATGGTGCTTTCTGTTCTCATGCTCTGCTGTTCGGTAAGCTTCTCTGACAACCACTCAGCTAACGTGGATCATCTGCATTAATAGCAGCAAGATCTCACCAGAACTCACCCGCCACCATTAAAAGCACTCAGTGTAGCCAACCAGGTGTGGTGGCCCACGCCTGTAATCCCAGCACTCTGGAGCCAAAGGCAGGAGGATCTGGAGTTCAAAGCCAGCCTGGGCTACCTAGTGAGACCGTGGCTCAAAAACATAAAATAAACTAAAAAGCACTCAACGTCAGATGGAGAGACCACAAGAAAACAAATCAGGCTCTTTGGGGGGAAAAACCACGTTAGGGGTCAGCAAGAAACTGCTGTGGTTTGGCTGTGGTTCATCCCCCAAAGCCCTATGTGCAAGAAGCTTGGTCCCTAGTGTGGTAGGACCTTTAAGGGGTGGGGCCTAGTGGAAAGTGCTTAGGTCACACAGGTGCTAGCATGACAAGGGACTAAGGTTGTTCTCATGGGATCCTGATTAGTTCCTAAGAGATTGGGTTGTTATAAAAAGACCAAGGCCTGGCCAAGCACGGTGGTGCATGCCTGTAATCCCAGGAACTTGGGAGGCTGAGGCAGGAGGATCACAAGTTCAAGGTCAGAAGCAGCCTGTGCAACTTAGCAAGACCCTGACTCAAAACATAAAAAAAAAAACCCAGATGGGGTGCAGCCCAGTGGTGGAGCACTTGCAAACTATGTGCAGGGCCCTGGGATAAACTCTAAAGCGCTGCAAAAGAAAATGGGGAAAAAAAAAAAAAAAAGGAACAAGGCCCCTCCGGGCCCTCTGGCTTTCCTGTCTCACCACATGGTCTCCCTTCTGCACAAACTCCATTTCCGTTGCTATCCACCCACTGAAGCAGGACAGAAAGACAAGGGAAGTTGGGGGACAAGGAAAGGCAAGGAGCTTTAACACCAGGATTGGGTTTGAGTCTCGCCAGCTGAAAATCAGGAACTTTGACACACCTACCAAGAACACTGCTGTGAGGACTGCCTGCGTAGAGATGTTATTTTGGGGAGACATTTTAAATAATAAAAATGTTAAAATAGCAATAAGCCATGCTTAGGATAAAAATGTATGTAGCCTTTGAGTTTGACCTTGCTTTGCCCTCTAATTCTGTGCTTCTTTGGGACAGGCCCAGGAAACTCCCTCGTGACTCTTTTCTTAAACCTACACAATGTACCTCTTGAACAACATTATAATCTCAGTTTACTAAAGGGAAGATCCTCCAATAGAAAAACCTAAGCAACGGAATTTTTTCTTTTGAACTTATCGGCACCTCCCTAATCCATGGTAGGGGCCTTTCTAGGTAGAGCTTGAGGCTCACGTCACACTAAGCACCCAGAGCTGGGCACCCAGGGCTGACATCACACAGAGTGTGCCCTAGGTTAAATACAACCGGAAGGAACACGTGCCCACATGCTTCTTTCCTTCTCTCGAGAAGCCCACATCCATGTCTTGGATGTGTCTCTCTCTCCCCCTCTTTCTGAGTGTCCCCACTTATTCTAAGGTCTGTATTCTCTGACTCATCCTGAATTTCTTTACCGTAATAAAGCCAAGGACCTGGCTTTACCTGAGTTAGTGGTTAGGTACCATTGAGTTGGTGTCCAATTCATAGTGACCCTAAGTACAACATGTGAAACAGTATTGTTAGTGCTTCTCTGCTATCCATAGGGTTTTCAATGGCTAATTGTTTTTTGGGAGTAGGTTGCCGGGTCTGTCTCCCTTACCTGAGTGTTGTTATTAGGTGCCGTCGAGTCAGTATCTGACTCATAGCGACCCTCATAGGGTTTTCAATGGCAGACTGTTTCGGGATTGCCTTGGGAGTGGATTACCATGTCCTTCTCCCATTTTTGCGGTGCAGGGAATTGAACTTGGGACCTCAGAGACTGCAGCACAGCGCTCTACCAACTGAGCTAAATCCCAGCGCCCCCTTACCTGAGTAGAAGTCCTAAATAGGAGTACTCCTCAGGCTAGGCAGAAAAGCTGAACTGCATCCCTCTGCTGAACTGCCAGTGACACTACAATGTTGTGACACAGCCAAAGGGGCTCTCACCAGAGGCCACTCAATTTTGAACTCTCGGTCTCCAAAACTGTGAGCTAAATATACTTTTTTTCTTCACAAGCACTCTGCTTCAGGTATTTAGTTACAGCAACAGAAAATGGACTGAAATAACAAGCAACCTGTATCGCAGGCCTCTGGTACCCAGAGTTCTCTACTTCTGTTCAGAAACAACCAGGGGGGACTTTGAAGTCCTCACTGACTACAGACTGAATACAGCTCAAGAACCTATGCTGTTACCAAAAAGATGAAAGAGCCCGAGCCTTGCCCAGGTGCAGTGTGTTCCTGGGCCAGCAGCAGTGCTGGAAGATCTTGGTCATGGAAGGAATGGAGAGGCCCTGGCTCTAGCAGAATGGGCATCGTCACAGGATGATCCTACATATGTTAAAAGTCTGGGGCCCAGGCTGGCACACTGGAGGTTTACAGGGAGGCAAACAGGCCTCTGACTTTTAGTTTAATAACCCTGACAGCCCAGGGCCCCAGCATTCCAGTTAGCTACCGTTCACTTTATGCAGACATTATACACTTAAGATACTCAAAATGTCCTAGAGCAATGATAGCTCCAACACCATCATCCCTTAAAGGCAAGCTCTTCTCTTTCAGACTCTAAAATGCATGCTGTTCAAAGCTTTCCTGGCAACAGTGAAAGGAATAAAAGATAAAAACCACCACCACTGCAGCCTCTACAGCCACTCGCACACCGCCCACGCGTATGAAAACAATCTCGGCTCCCTGGAAGGGCACTCGGGGACACAGGCAGGGCTGTGGCTCCAGGGGATGGGACACTCCTCTGGGGTGCAAGCCCTCCATCCTGACATGACTCTGTGAGAGGAGGGAGGTCAGCCTTTCATCCTGGCTCCAGGAGTGGGTGAAGGCACGGTGCAAATGCAGCCAGCAAAGCAGCCCACCAAGCAGGATCCGCCACCTGCTGCCTCCCCAGCAGGGTTTTCTTGCGAGCCCCTTGGGAAGCAGTAATCTCTCCCACAAAGCAGACGGGCCAGCTAGCTGGGTCCTAATTCTGTGTATGATAATTTGGCAAACAAACAGAGGCCTTTCCATCGAGTCCCACAGAGACCTCCTCTCCACTCCTCATCCACTGCTCATGCTCAGCACAAACTCTGGACGGGGTGGAGTAATTCCACTGCCCAGTCTCAGGGATCTGCGCCATCTTGCGGTGACTGTGCCCATCACCACAGGGCCAACTCATGCTGGTGCAGTGCATCAGGGCCAACCCTGTTCCTACTGCTGCCACATAACCATCCAGCCTCCCTGGGCAGGAACGCCAAGTCTCCCCAGCTAGGTCTCAGGTCACTTGGGCTTAGGAGGGGCTGGCTAGGCTCAGGACCTGGGGGTGACAACAACTCACAGCCATTCACCTCATCCTAGAATGCCATGGTGAAAGACACATGAACCCCTCTGAATGCGGCTTCTGAGGGGACTTTAGGACCTCTACAAGAAATAAATGCCTGTAGCCATAGCCCTGTGGCATCCGATCCCGTCAGATCTTGGAAACTAAGCAGGGTTGGGCCTAGTTAGTACTTGGATGGGAAACCACCCGGGAACACCAGGTGCTGTAGGCTTGGGAGAAGGATCCAGCAACCCACTTCCAAAAGTCAATCCGTCATTGAAAACCCTATGAACAGCATAGAAGCACTGACAATAGTGTTCTGCCTGCTGTACATAGGGTTGCTATGAGTCGGATACTGACTCCCCAGCACCTAACAACAACACAACACAATAAATAAATAATGGTTTCAGATTTAAGTATCGTATTTTTCCAAAAATATGTCCTCTGAAAATGCCTGAAAACAGCTGGTACTCAAAGTAAATGTCCCCTGTTGTTGTTGTTGTTGTTAGGTGCCGTCAAGTCGGTATCCGACTTATAGCGACCCTCATAGGGTTTTCAATGGCTGAGTGCTTCGGGATTGCCTTGGGAGTGGATTGCCAGGCCCTTCTCCCATTTTTGTGGTGCTGGGAATTGAACTCAGGTCCTCAGAGACTGCAGCGCAGCGCTCTACCAACTGAGCTAAATCCCAGCCCAAATGTCCCCTGAGATTTCACTATTCACCTCAACCAAAAAAAAAAAAGATTTGCTGGCAAGTTTCAGCCTCCCCTGTCCAGAAATTCTAAACTCATGAAATTCTGATAAAGGAACTTTCCTTCCTCTATCATGAGATTCCCCCACCAGGCAAGAAGCTGCAGAGGTCCCCACTGTGCACAGGAGCAGAGACAAGGACATGAGCCAGGCGCCCTTGAAGGAGTAGGCTGCACTGCGAGGTCCCCGCCCCAGGTTGAGCAGCCCTGTCCCTCACGGGCAACTCCAAACTACTCCTGCCCTGGAGGCCTCTGCGGTGCCCTGACAAAATGCAATCAAATCCACCCAGGCTATATTCTCAGAACAATCGCACACAGCCCAAGAGTATAGCCGGAGAAAGTTCTGGAAGCGTGGTGACTCCTGAGCTTACATTTAATGCTTGGGTGAACATGGTCTTATTGCACACCAGGGGCACCGTGGTCACCATCACCATTGCCAGGAGCCGCGGCAAGGGGACAAACTCTCTGGTCCAAAATGCCCGGGAAACCTCTGGCTGGGCCGCATAGATCTAGGAAAAGAAAAAAAGAGACTGAGTTGGCGCTGGAAGGAAGTTCTAAACCTGAAGCTAACCGTAGGCATCCAACAGTGAAGACATTCCAATCCAATGATTCTAGTGATAAAGGTCAGACTTGCCACAAGGGACAGGGGTCCGAAAGATTAATCCCCAAATCCACTTGTTAAAGACAAGTCAGGCCACAAGACTGGCCAACATCAAGAGCAGTGACCTCCAAAGTAGAGTGGGGCAGAGTCTGGCCCGCCACCTGGGGAGCCCCCTATAACCTCTGGTGGAGAATACCAGAATCATGCTAGAAGTAACAGTGTCACTACTGCACTGGACCAGCCCCTGAAAAATCATGCCATCCTTTTAAAGCCTCATGAAAATCTTCTGCAGTTAGGACACTTAACATTTAAAATGTGTTTACAGATGGCAATACTGGACCTCAGTGAGGTTAGTGACTTCCCTCCGGCCATGTGGCTCATAAAGAGCCAAGTAAGGACTCAAGCCAGGCTGTAAGGACCACGAGATTGTGTCTTGTCAGTGCCAAGGAGGGCAGCACAGAAGCAGCCCCCAGGAAGGATGCTGGCCACAGGGTCACCTTCCCCAAATGAGAGCCAAGGTGGATCCTTCTCACTGTGAGATTGACTCGCTTTAGGGCTTCACACACAGGCTTTGAAAGAGAATTTAGAGAAGGCATTAATAAAAACTGGTTTTATGGATAATGGCAGGTCTGGATTGAAGTACAAGAAAACAATCCCAGATAGTTCACCATGAGGAAGGTCATAAATCAGAGAGGGAAGGCGGGGAGAGAGAGAAAGCTTAACCAAGCAAGGCATTACTGCCATGAAATGGTAATAAATTCAGGCTGAGCATCCCTAACCCAAAAATCCAAAACCTGAAGCTTTTTGGACACTAATATGACACTCAAAAAAGCTTCATACCTTATAGCATTTTGGATTTCCATATTAGGGTTGCTCACCCAGTAATATCTATGCCAGTGTTCCCAAATCCAAAAGCCTCTCAACTCTGAAACCCTTCTGGTTGCAAGCATTTCAAGTAAGGGTGCTGGAAAGGGAATTAATATGCATCCACGTTAACATTCCATCCCTTACCTCAAGTTGTTCTGAGGACTTGAAACCCATCTTTAAATTATCTTACTGATCCTATTCAGACATTTCTTAGCCTAACTGTGCTGAGATTCATGAAGAAGATAAACTGGTTCAACAGATTTAAAAGGAATAAACCTCAAAATTTAGCTCAGTGAAAAGCAAAATACCCTTTTTATCCCTGGAGGGAGGTCATTACAGTGTATCAGATCAGAACGCCCAACTCCCCGCTACTCCTTATGCTGCGCCCCGCCCTCACAGATTTTAAATACCGTTTTTTGTACCTTGTTTAGCAATTTGATATTATTTAGCCAGGTGGATTTCACTCGTGGGAGAAAGGAAAACGTAACTTCCTTGAAGTATTTGTTCAGCAAGTCTGGACACACTTTAAGGATGTTCACCACCAGCTCGGCCACCAGCTCGTCATCAGCTGCAGTTTTCAAACCCAACAGGAAGTGCAAGAGCGTCAGGTTGCCTCCTCTGTTGGGGACAGGGACAAGACAGAAGGTCAGCAGGGAGAGCTCAAAAGACACTTGAGTGCTGGGGTTGCTCTCAGGGACATAGCAGTTTCAGGGCCGAGGGTAAATTTCCCAAGTTTCCACAGCCTGTGGGGCTCCGCACTCCAACAGAGAGCTTTAATTTCCCTCCTCTCCTTCTGAGTGGCTGAAAAGTCTCTACTTTGTTCACGCCTACCTGCTCTCCTACTTCCCTCCCCTGAGTTCATTTTGACCACTAAAGGATCGGAAGAAAGTCATTCTCTCCAACTGCTCCACACAGATATATCCTGCCTGCCCTCCTTCCTGCATTCAATTCAAAGGGCATTTATTGAATAATTTACATTCTTAGAATAACAATACCCTATACCCCCCAATTTTTAAAATGTATTTTTAATTGATATAAAAACATAAAATTATACATACTAATGATATCATGTAAGGTTTCAATACATGCACACACTGGAATGTTCAAATCAGGTTAAATATATTTATCTCCTCAAACATTTATCATTTCTCTGCTGGGAATAGGGCTAGGGTTTAGCTCAGTTGGTAGAGTGCTGCTCTGTACTTTATGAGAACGCAGATTTGATCCCTAGCACCACAAAAATGGGAGAAGGATATAGCAGCCCACCAAAAGCAATCCCAAAAGAGTCAGCTATTGAAAACCCTATGAGGGTCACGATGAAGGCACCTAACAACAACAACATGGTGGGAAGGCCTGCAGAGGACCACCTGGCATCTGATCCCATCCGATACTGGAAGCTGAGCAGGGTTGGGCCTGGTTAGTACTTGGATGGGAGACCACCTGGGAACACCAGGTGCTATAGGCTTGGGAGAAGGACCTGGTAACCACTCCCCAATGAAAACATTATGAACAGCAGAGAAGCACTGACAATAGTGTAGGGCATGACACTGTGTCAGGCAGTGTTTCATTTGTTATACACAGGATCTCTGTGAGTTAGACCTGACTTGACAGCCCCTAACAACAACAACATAGTAGGAATTTTCAAAATACTCCCCACATGTCATTTGGAGATTTTACTGACTTCTTTCCTCTAACCACAAACAAAAAAGCATTATTGTAAATGTGTGTTTACATTTATTGTAAACATATGTGAGCATAAAAATATGAAGTGAAGCTGGGTACAGGGATGCACACCTATAATCCCAGGGGCTCGGGAGGCACAGGTGGGAGGATTCCAAGTTCTAGGCCAGACACAGCTTGAATAACTTAGCAAAACCCCATCTTAAGATAAAAAAATTAAAAAGGGGCTACAGCTCAGTGGTAAAATGCATGCAACATGTGCAAGATCCAAGGTTCAACATACCACCAAAAAAATAAATAAATAAAATAATGAAGTGCTCATAAATTGCCATACAGTACATGTTGTTGTTGTTAGGTGCCGTCGAGTCAGTATCTGACTCATAGCAACCCTCATAGGGTTTTGAATGGCAGACTGTTTCAGGATTGCCTTGGGAGTGGATTGCCAGGTCCTTCTCCCATTTTTGCGGTGCTGGGAATTGAACTTGGGACCTCAGAGACTGCAGCGCAGCACTCTACCAACTGAGCTAAATCCCAGCTCCCTATACAGTACATGGTGCCATCAAATTAGTTCTAAACTGGATGAAAAGGCACAAGTTATTTGCATATATCTGCTTGTCCATTTCTAGCCTATTTCAAATTACTACCACTTCACTTAGCAGCTAAAGAAGCTGGTACATGGAAAGATCCACTGCGGGAAAATATTCAGTCAGTCCCAAAGTGGGTGAATCATGTTAAGAGCATGAGAAGATGACAAAAATAGAGCCAGGCATGGGGGCAGGTGCCTGAAGCCCCAGCTACTTGGAACAGGATCACCTGAACCTCTGAGTTCTTGACCAGCCTGGACAACACAGTGAGACTCTATTTTAAAAAGCAAACAACAAACAAAGCAAGAGGCAGGCAGGATTCACCGCTGATGTGAAACCTCGCATAAAGGGAGTGCCAGTCCCAGGACCTGTACAGGAAAGCTGCAGGACTTTGGGTTTTACCCACCTGAAGCCTTTTCAGTAAAGACGCCTTGGCACATCCGCTTGGCTCTGGAAAGTCGTAACACCCACAAGAATTTTAGATTTGCTGCTTTTGCATGCCACGTTGATGGTTTCTCTAGTGCTTAATATCCTGTATCTCCTTATAAACTGAGTGAAACTATGATGCTATACATGACAGATGTACATGTAATACAAGGTTTTTAAAAAACTGAATTAGAAAGAGTGTGATTTTCATAAAAGCTGTTCACTTTGTTTTTTAAAAATAAGGTATAAAATTCTTACTATGGAAATTTCATCAACAAGATATAGTTTGTACAGAACATTAAGTCCACGTAGTGCTAAAAATAGTACACACACATCTTATTTTAATCAACAATGCAATAAAATGAACAGCACTGGTGTCTACACAGTGTGCATCACATGCCAGAGGCTTCTCCTGGCCGGCTCCCTTGAGGCAGGCACTTATTTCCATTTTATAGAGGAGTTAATTGAGGCAGAGAAGATGTGGGACCTGCTCAAGGGCCCAGAGCCGAGTTAGGATCGGAGTCCAGCCATGTGACTTGAGGATCTGCTTTCTTAACCTGTCTACCCGGGGTCACCACACTGTGGCCCACCACCTACATTTGTAAATAAAAGTCCTATTGGAATAGTTACACCCATCTGTCTGTGGCTATGGTGCCTCCGTGCTACAACAGCAGAGCTGGACAGTCACAGACACTGGATGGCCCACCAAGTTTAAAACACTATCTGGTCCCTTACGGAAAAGTTGGGTGTCGCTTGCTCTACACTCTAATGCCTTGTTTGCAATGAATGCCAAGGGTGATGCCTGGCACACACTAGGCACTGAGGAGCCAAATAACCACCCTCTGTTCTCACCACTTCTGACCAACCAGATAATGGGCAAGCAAAGAAACACTATACTTATGCAGGGTGGGGGGAAGTAATGAAAGCCTCGGCCAGGTAAACACAGTGACTGTGGAGAAGCTATTTCAGAAAGGGCTACTAGGGCAAGCCTCCCTGAAATGGGGACGCTTGCACAGGGACCTGAATGCAATGACGGCAAAAGCCCTGTAACTGTCAGAGAACCACGCCTTGTGATTTTCTCAGCTCATTTCATTACCACCCACAAATACAACTCCCCTCCTGTCCTGCAAGCACAAACATTTGTGGCTTGGCAGTGGCTTCAAAAATTCACAGAAACCACAGCTTACTCCAAAGAGACTCCCACCCTCAAGTTGATTTGAGGTACTCATTAAGTGATCATCTAGTTCACAGGTTGAGATACAGAGGGGAAAATGCTTTAGAAAAGGGGGGAAACAGGGGCCAGACATGGTGGCGCATGCCTGTAATCCCAGCGGCTTGAGAGGCAGAGGCAGGAGGATCACAAGTTTGAGACCAGAGGCAGTCTGCGTAACTTCATGAGACCCTGTCTCAAAAAGGTAAATAAATAAATAAATAAAATGGGCTGGGGGTGCAGCCCTTGCAGAGCATGCAAATGCGAGGCCCTGGGTTCAACCCCCCAGCAGCGCAAAAAAAAAAAAAAAAAAAGAAAAGAAAAGAAAAAGGGGGAAATCATATGTTTTAAGTGCAGTTTAGACTGTACTAGACTGTAAAAGTCTGTAGTTACATATTAGCAGGAAAATGAGCTCACTGTTACTAAAGAGAGAAAACTTACACTATCACTACAACAAAAATTTAAAAAGCAAAAGAAATGATGTGCATGTTAAATCTGAAGAATCTCAAAACAAGTCCAAAGTCACATCCTGAAGGAATCAAGCATTTTCTGACCATTTGAAACTAGAAGTAAATCAAACCATCTACGTTCTTATAATGAAATGCTTTGCAGTCAAGGAAATCCTTCACAATGACCAGAAAATATGCCAATATTTTTACTATCAAATGGGAAATAAAGTAGGCTGATAGACAGCAGTCCACTGTTGTCATTGTTGTTAGGTGCCGTCGAGTCACCTGACATATAACAGGCACAACACTATTGTCAGTGCTTCTCTGCTATTCATAGGGTTTTCAATGGTGGATTAATTTTTGGGAGTGGGTTGTTGGTCCTTCTCGCAAGCCTACAGTATCTGGTGTTCCAAGGCAGTCAGTCTCCTATCCAAGTACTAACCAGGCCCAACTCTGCTTAGCTTCCAAGATCTGATGGGATTGGATGCCACAGTGCTATGGCTGCAAGTAGTAGTCCATTGGGTGTATTAAAAAAATAATGTGCATATGTGGCATAGTTATCTGACTACAAAAAAAAAGTCTAATATAATCAAAACCATTATGTTAGGACTGTTTTCTTACTGATGAAATGTTATAACTGTGAAGCAGGAAACAAAATGCAAAAGCACCATCTTAATATCCTACCTTGAATGCAGCATGTCACTGAGGAGGGGGAGGGAATGGTTCGCTGTTATGACTATTGGCTTTGGAACCAGATTTCCTGGGTTAAAATGCAATCTCTGCCACTTACTAAGGTCAAGTGCCTTGACCTCTCCATTTTCTTCCTCTGCAAAATTGGGGTAACAATGGCACTCCCCTCAGGACTGCTGTGAGGCCCCTATCATGGCCTCCCTCCCTGGGAGGGCTAACTTAAGCAACTCATTCTTAGATCTAGCTGATATGAAAACACTCCACACCTCCAAAGATGAAATATTGCATCATCTATGTGTTATGGTTTGGACCTAGACCGTCCCTCCAAGGCCATGTCATTTGTCCCCAGCTGGTGGCGCTGTCCTGGGAGGCTGGGGGACTTTGTGAGGCAGGCCTTTGGAGGTTTTTATCTCAGCCCCACATCCCTGGTCTCCCTCTGCTCCTGGTCCACCATGCCATGGGGTCATCCACAACAGGCCCTGCCACTGCCACCACCGCTATTATGGACTGATGCTCTTTATGAGCTCCCAGTAAAGAAAGATCTTCTTCTACAAGTTTATTTGCATTGGTTTTTCTGCTATGACAATAGCTGACTAATACGCTATGTGTCTCAATAAACAGCTACCCCGGGGCCTCTGCCCCACAGGGTATGCAATGAATAGAGGCTCTCTGGGCCTCCTACTCCTCTCCTATAAAATGAGGTATGTAACATTCACAGTTCCAACTCCAACGTACTCCATTCCATCACTTAGCTTATTTCTACAGGACAGTCAGGATGTGACTCTTGAGGATCACACAACTAGGGGTCCCGAGAGTGCTGTACGTTACCTGCCGAAGGTACCCAGAGATGCGTCATAAAAAGTAATGCCATGCTTGCGTGAGCAGCACAGATCTGTCAGGAAAGTATGAACAAGCCCCCTCACCATGGCCTTCCCTGCTTCTTCAGCAGACACCTACGAGAGTCGAAAAAAAGTACATGAATCCCCAGCCCCTCAGCCTTAGAAGAGCTACAGAATAAAAACAGCATCACCTGCCCAATGACAACTCAAACACTTAAATCAAACACTTGGGGTTATTCCAAAAAGCAAACAAAGAAACCCCTCAAAAAAGATACATTGATCAAGATAAAGAATGACTATTAAGAGGAGCAAGTTTAAACCCGTATTTTTAGAAGCTTAAAAATGACTTGTCTTGCACTTCTGAATAAAATTCCACATTTGGGAGTGTTTTTATTAAGCCTGTGAGGCTTCCTGGTAAAGAAGCATAGAAAAACATGTTCAAAACAAGAGGACACAGGCAAGCCACCAAGATAAAAGAAAGCAAAATAATAGGCTCTTGAGAGGTAAATTATCATAAAGTTAACAGGAAAATTGAGCCCTTACTACATTGGCCAAGTCTGTGTTCACAAACAGCCTGAGGAAAGTAAAAAGGAGGAAAATCAAAATGTGGGTTGGGCTTGGGTCGATGTGAGCAACTGCTGTAATTTAGCACTTAACTATCACAAGATAAATTATCCATAGCATTAGGTAAGGAAATACGAGATCCCCTAGACGGGATTCTAAAGTAAAAGAAACAAGCTTTGAAACTCCAAAAGCTGGATGTGAAAGAATGGAAAGAAGGAAAAAAAAAGGCCAAGCGAGAGGAGGAAGAGCCTGGAAGAGCCCTGTATACTTATGGGGGACTCATGAGAGGGGAAGGGAGGGCGTCACTCAGCCAAAGGGAGTGAAGAATTTTCTCATTTAAAAAAGGTTTACTGTCATATAACTCCAAGATTAGAATAAAAACCTTATTGTGAAAGAGTAAAATTTTAAAAATAATGTTGTATCCAACAGAGAATTAATTTAATCATATAACCACGAAATAGATCAAATGAGGAGATTCTTATAAGGTCTGGTGTAGCGTGGAGATGTCCCCATCTCCCAACTGTAGGGGTCATACACTGAGGATGAGGTCAAGTGAAACCTGAGTGGCTGCACCTTGGCATTCTCCAGGCTGTCTGTGGTCACGTCGGCGATCCCGTTCCAGCTGTAGAGAGCTGCTATGTGGTTCAGTAACTGCCCCGTAAAAAAACGCACCTTCTGGGTTTTTGTGATGTTTTTATTGTGAACTACCTAGAAACAATAATAGAACAATGCACAAGGAATTCAGTAATTTTTAAAATAGTGC
Organism: Pedetes capensis; assembly: GCA_007922755.1. Lineage (NCBI taxonomy): Eukaryota > Metazoa > Chordata > Mammalia > Rodentia > Pedetidae > Pedetes > Pedetes capensis. The sequence goes on from VMDO01001153.1 coordinate 118,544, forward strand.
TCATTGTTTTCTCATCATTATCAAAATAATGCATGTTGATGGAAGACAAACAGGTCAAAGTTAAAAAATCAAAAAAGGAAAAGTATACAAGAGAAATAGAGAACTCATTTATGCTTCCGATCATCTTCCAATACTAGGTTACCAGTCTGGTGTGTTTCCTTTCAGCCCCACCCCCCAACACCCATAGTACACATGTGTATGTACTGGTTATTTTTTTTGTCTGAGATTGTATTTATACATGGCTTTGGGCCTCTTTCACTTAAAGTTTTCTGCACATCATTAAAAACTCCTTTAGAATGTCATCTTGGAGGGCTTAATACCATTCTGTGCTATGAATGGACCATAACTTACATAATCGTTCCTCTGGTGTTTATAATCAGGTCGTTTCTGCACTCTGATTTCCCCCATAAAGCCAAGATCAGAGCATCCTTGTAAAAATTCTTCACTACACATCTGAGTAGCGACCTGGCACGGGTTCTTACAAACAGAATCATGGTACACGTTCTCGGCCACACCCAAAGTTACCTCAAAATCCCTTGGCGTGTGGCCCAGATACATATATTTCAAATGCATCTCTAGGTGGTTCGGATGCAAAGACCCAATTCAGAGCACCCACAAACTGAGGTCTGTGAGCACACGTAAGACCTCCAACACACAGAGCCAGAGCCGCTGTCTTCCATAGGGGCCGAGCACTTCCTCCAGGGAAGTACCCAATTCATGGTATCTCTGCTAGCCCTGCCATTTTTCTAAATCATCAGTGCCATGTCAGTAGGTGAACAAATCCCGTATGTCACGATGGAATTATTTGCGTTAATTTAAGTTAGGGTTTCTCAACCTCAGAACTACTGACATTGTGGGGGCTGTCCATGCACCACAGGATGGGTGGCAGCATTACTGGTCTCTAGCCACAAGGGCGCAGTTGTACTTCCCCAGTGGCAACCACCAAACATGCCTCTAAACATCTCCAAATCTGAGAGGGTAGGCGGGGGAGAACACAAAATCGTCCCCGGCTGAGAATCAGTGTTTTAAATACAACTAAAAGTAAAGCATTTTCATGTTCATTCACCATTTTTGATAACTTTTATTTTGGGAGAGTCATAGAGTTTTTAACTGATCATTTATGGTGCGCATTAAAGACGTTGACTCTTTTAGCAAGTTTTAAAATAAGGTGATTGAAAAAGGCAGAATATGCAACATGACACAAATTAATGTTATGTTATGTTAGGTGCCGTCGAGTCGGTATCCGACTCATAGCGACCCTCATAGGGTTTTCAATGGCAGTCTGTTTCGGGGTTGCCTTGGGAGTGGATTGCCAGGTCCTTCTCCCATTTTTGCGGTGCTGGGAATTGAACTCGGGACCTCAGAGACTGCAGCGCAGCGCTCTACCAACTGAGCTAAATCCCAGCAGACACAAATTAAAAATAAGGTTAAATTAGCAGATATCAACAAATGTACAGATGAGGTGTTATTTGCAATTTACATCTCAAAATTATTACATTGGGTTAGTGTGAATTGTTGACCAATAACTTTTCTCCTGTGGTAACAGAAGAGCAGCCCTGCCTGCTGCTTCGGTTCTTCTTTCACCCTCTAGCTCCTGCTCCCCACCAAGACCAAGCCTCTGCCCAAGAAGCAGTTTTCTACACAATCTATATAACTGTAACCTCCAGAGCCCGGTAAAACACTGGAGGCCATTTCTTCATTTACAAGTAGAACATAAAAAGACAGGAATTCTTACCACCAAACACATACCTTTGTTTTCAGTGTTGATAACAAAATGTTGATGGTAGAAATCCTATCTTCCTTTATGCCTGAGCTAAAAATGCAAGGAATAAATTCTGAAAGTAAAAGTTTCAGAGCATTAAACTCAGAAGCATTTTGAAAATGGGAACATTATTGTTTACGTGATACAGCAAACACTACCACGTACCTTTTAAAAAATTGTTGTCTTTCTCAATTACCTAAGTTCACAGTAGGAAAAGTCAGTTTTGTGACAGGAAATCAAGAGGCAAAACAATGACAGAACTTTTAAGCTCAGTAGTTCTTTATCTTTGTTTTGTTTTCATTTTCTTACATGAAGTAAAATGAGCCTAATACTGATTATTTGAAAGAAAATACATAATATGATAACGGTTCTCTTTTTTACTTGCTCAGAGATATGTTAAAGATGATGTGCATTTTTTTATTGGGTGGTGGAAGGGTTGGAGGGAGACTTGGTTTGTTGCCTTTTGCTTTCTCCTCCATCTTTCCAATCACCAGGAAGACAGCCACTGGAGCTGGAGGATGTGCCACCACTAGTGTGCTGGTAACCCTGGGCAGAAGCAACCAGTTACCATTTTACTTGCTCCACGAGTGCTTAATGGCACACATAATTTCTACAAAAGAACATTCATTATTCTGAAAAAGAGAACATTGGAAAATACCAGGCAAACCAAAAGAATAAAATCTAAAATAAACCATAACCCCACCACTCAAAGGCAAACACTGTTAACATGTGAGCTAACTATGATATAGAAGGCTATGATGTAGTCTTCCGATGTCACACTGTTCTATTTAACACTTAGTACAATGGCATCGCATGTTACAGCTTTATGACCAAGTTTATACCCATCCACTTCTCACTGCAAAACTCTGATGTCAGGAAGAATATTTCTACATCATTCCCTCTCATGACTAGCACTCAATTTGCTCAACCCAGCCCTTGCTAGGGGACAGTTAGCTGAAATCTGACTAATATGAGAAAAATCTTCCCTAACAGAAGCTTTATTTACACCCTTAATTACTTCTTTAGACAAATGACTATACATGGAATTGCAAAATCAAACATCTTAAAAAGTTTTGATGCAGCCGGCATGGTGGCACACGCCGGTAATCCCAGTCGCTTGGGAGGCAGGAGGATCGCAAGTTTGAGACCAGAGGCAGTCTGTGTAACTTAATGAGACCCTATCTCAAAAAAGTAAAAAATAAATGGGTGGGGTTGCAGCTCAGTGGTCCAGCACTTGCAAAACATGCAAGCATGAGGCCCTGGGTTCAACCCCCAGAACCGCAAAAAAAAAAAGTTTTGATGCACAGGGCCAAACTACGCTGCAGGAACCTGCCCCTTTGGCAATGCAAATGAGCACCCAGCATGCTTCAGTAAAAGCCCAGGCAGCTGAGATGACCCGGGGAATGGTAAAGGAACTCTCAGCCCCGCAGCAGCGGGCATCCTGAACCTATTTCCTCACAAACAGCAGGGAAAATCTGTGACACCATGGAAAGACAGTGCATCTCTTCTCCCACGACACCCTGCCATAGCAGCGATGGGGGCCCCCCACACACCAGGGTGATGACATTCAGGCTGACTACTGCCCGAACCCTCATATTCTGCAGGGAGCGCAGGTCTCTTGCCCTGGAGGTGTGAGAAGGGCTGGACACCCAATCATCCTAGGCTACAGCACCCGAGGCTTCTCCAAGCACGACTCCCAGCATCCCAGCCGGGACGTGGGGGCATGGTTCTGGGGATCTGACTGAACAACTGCCTCATGCTAAGCTAGGTACTGTCATTTACTACCTCACCAAAACTCTTGAGAAAACATAAGTGGCCCTAATAAACTGTGCCAAGCCTTCCTCGAGGGAGACAGCCATCAGAAGGTGCTAAAACTGGAGTTCCTAGGAGCCCTGACATTCTGGCACTATAGGATAGAGCCACCAAGGTAATTAAACCTTATATATCTATTTTATTTATTTATTGTGGTGCTGGGAACTGAACTCAGTGCCTTGCACATGCTAGGCAAGTGCTCTGCTACTGAGGTACACCCAAGCCCCATAAATTTTATTTCTTAAAATGAAATTACTAAGAAAAGGCACATAGCCACTGGGTGCAATGGCGCATGCCTATAATCCCAGCGGCTCAGGAGGCGGAGGCAGGAGGATCGCAAATTTGAGATCAGAGGCAGTCTGAGTAACTTAGCGAGACCCTGTCTCAAAAAGTAAAAAAAAAAAAAAAAAAATGGGCCAGGGGTGCAGCTCAGTGGTCCAGTGCTTGCAGAGCATGAAGGCACAAGGCCCTGGGTTCAACCCCCAATACCACAAAAAAAAAAAAAGGAACACAGCCTGGGTTATGAATCAGCGGGTCCTCAGGAGCCCAAAGCCATAAAGCCTCCTTGTCTGTGTCTCTGGGTTGGTAGATTCTTTGTGAGGGCATCACTCAGCATTCCAGAGAGCCTTACAGGAAGGCCTCTGTTCATGCTGACTAGCAGTAGCGAGACAGCACAGCTTTGCCCTCCACACGTCTTGGATGCCAGCGCACACAGCAGCTACAAAGGCTTCAGGCTTTTAGGGGAAGAAACAGCTCGCAGTAGGTTTTCTGAACAATTGCCAACAGACTTTCCCAAGGGACAAGGCAAACACCCACCTTTCAGCTCTAGCACTTGCCCTATAGTGCTGTCATCACCAGCAATTAAGAAGGAGAGCGCAAACTGGATGTAGGCCAGCCGGACGTCGTGAGTTCCCTGGAGGACAAAAGAGACCCACATGTCACGTGCACCTCAAACAGAGCCAAAGACGACCAGAATGCGGTGGGCATGCATACACCTCGGGGCTCAATGCCACCTGCCTCCCAGTCCCGTCCCCGGGCAGCAGTGAATGGAAATCTGAAGCCAGTGTTCACTCTTTATGGAAAGAACACGGTTTTTCCTTGCTTTCCTCCACTCCTTAGCCTCCTCTAGTTTTCCTTCTCTTTTAAGCCCTACTCTCCATTTCAAAAGTACTGGTGAAAACCAGTGGTGTCCTTTTCCCTGACTACAACATGGAGATTTCTTTAGTTCTTGGGCCATTCCAGAATAGGGCAAGAACTTCAGCCTGCCTAGATCCATCCTCTCACTTGCAAATGAAAATAACTCATTATGTTTTGGAAAATCCAGAGATAATGGAGAGACTGGTGCTGCTTTTGATGAGAAGCCAATGTGGCAATGTCTGGTTTTTATTAGCTATCATAAAGTTAACTCATACCAGAAACCAAAGCAAAGATAGATGCTTCATATTACTAACCCAGCATGGACTTCTCAGGGTTGCAGCCCACACCAACCCACAGGCGTCAGCCACAACCCATGGCAGCAGGGCCCAGAGGCCATGACCAGACCCAGCACCCCTGCAGAAGTCATCAGTGCTGTCGGATCCGCCTTCCCTCTTAGTGTCATCAAGACAAATCCCTGTCTCATGTTCCCTGCTCCAGACCTCAGAAAGCCAAGGCATGTGGCCATGCAAGTCTCTTGTCAACTGTCCTAGAACTGGCACATGTGCTTAGATCCTCTATTGCTTAAACCAAAAACTCCTCCGATTCAGTTATTCCAGGGTACCTAAATTCACTCCCAAGAAATCAGTACTACAGAGAATTATCACCTAAATACCTAGAAAGAAAGATCACAAAATTGTCTGTTTTCCATATAGTTCTGTCCCATTTAGTAGCGGCAATAGGGATGGTGGCAGCTACAGTGATGACAATGATGATGATAAAGATAGTGCTTACTGAGCACTTACTACATGCCAGGCACTCTGCCAAAGGCTGCATATCTTTATCTCATTTATCCCTCATACCAGGCACATTTTACAAATGAGAAAACTGAGGCTTTAAAAAGTCACTCAAGGTCACACAGCTAAGAACCAGGACTAGAATAGTAAGAATGATTGCACAAATGTGCTGCTTTATGTCCAATCAAAGGAGGTCCTCCCTTCTTCACAGGACTCCCATGGTGTTTGCCTTCCACTTTTTCTCAGGGTCCAAGGGCCACACTTGGCTCCATTTGGGTCTCTATGCAAGCATTTTAATCAATTCCTTCTTGTTTCGTTGGGTATGTGCTTATTCTAGAGAAAAGAAAGCCTATGTGGTCCCTGCTCTCAACAGAATCAAGGTCTTGAACATCTATTATATTTATTTCGTGAGTCTATCTCCAACCATGGGCTGGGATTTAGCTCAGTTGGTAGAGCGCTGCTCTGCAGTCTCTGAGATCCCGAGTTCAATTCCCAGCACCGCAAAATGGGAGAAGGACCTGGCAACCCACTCCCAAGGCAATCCCGAAATAGTCAGCCATTGAAAACCCTACGAGGGTCGCTATGAGTCGGATACCGACTCGATGGCACCTAACAACAACAACAACATCTCCAACCATGTCACACAGCACTTCAGCAAGACCTTATAAGACCAATACTGATATATTCCCGATACACTGAGAGCTTTAAATGATCATCCCTGCTCTGGGGACCTGTCCTTGGGTGTCTTTACCATACAGAGTTCGGGCACAATGATAACAAGTGTCAAAATGAGCTGCATTCCTAACGGTGTCAGCCATGCTCCTGTGCCTTTACTCACCGGTTCAATGTCCATAAAACCCCAGGACATTCCTGATGCCGTCGTCACAAGCTGAGAGAGGATGCAAAGGTGACTGAGATACTGACTCTGTCCTCAGGAAGCCTGAAGTAACCACCGTTTCTAAGCTACCTAGAGGCTTCATCACTCAAATAAACATGTTCTCTAAGCCAATTCACTTGTTATGCAGGGCTATAGACGCTTTGTGTTGTGAATTAATGCTAGCAAAATACGAAAACTTGCCTAAAAAATTGAAATTAGGTGTTATCCTTTCCCTGCTAGTAGAAAAGTTCCACAACATTTTGTGGAGGGAGGGGTCCCTGGGATTCAGGGCCCTGGAATGCTAGTTCCAGTTTCTTCCAGGCTAGATCTTTCTATCCTGTTTGTTGTTGTTGTTGTTAGGTGTCGTAGAGTCGTGTCCAACTCATAGCAACCCTCACTGGGTTTTCAATGGCAGATTGTTTCAGGATTGCCTTGGGAGTGGGTTGCCACGTCCTTCTCCCATTTTTGGGGTGCTGGGAATCGAACTCGGGACCTCAGAGACCACAGAGCGGCGCTCTACCAACTGAGCTAAATCCCAGCCCCCATCCTGCTCGTACAAAGCAGAATTGGACTATGTCCTCCCGGAGGCCTCTCTAGCGATGAATCTTTAAATGAAGAGGAATTTGGCTATCGCCTGCTGAGTCCACCTTGTATATCTTACATAACTCCAGGAACCCCAGGTTCTCACACTGTGGAAGAACTAGACAAATGAATCCTGAAGACAAAGCCCCTGTCCACTCCAGGCTGGCCAGCACCATGGCTCTCGTGCGGCCACCTGGGCCTGCATCTCAGCCTCTGTCTCCAGTGCCTTCCCACTGACAGGGCCATGTGCTCACTCCTCATTCCGACCCTGTGACCTCACAGGGCGATTATCCCAGGAAGGAAACATCCTGAACTCTTCAGGCCTTGTTCTGAAAAACATGGTCTAAAATAGACCAAAACATATTTGGCAAAATTGCTCTTTGGCACAGGATCCTAACAACGCTTTCCTTGGCTAGATGAATAGATCAGTGATGCACTTTCTTCAGGAGGCTGTAATAATTCCCTCATAAACGTTAAAGTACACTCCTTAAAAAACAGAAATTACAGCCGGGCACTGTGGAGCAAGCCTGTACCTCCAGCAATTCCAAAGGATGAGGCAGGAAGATCTTGAGTTTGAGGACAGAGGCAGCCTGGGCAACTTGAGTAAGACTCTGTCCCAAAATAAAAAATAAAAACAGGGTTGAGGGAGAGGTTCAGTGGGAGAGCATTTGCCTAGCATGCACAAGGCCTTCAGTTCAATTCACCAAGTAAAAAAGAGAAAGAAAGAAAGAAAGAAGAGAGGATGAGAGGGGAGGGGAGGGGAGGGGACGGGAAGAAAAGAAAGAAAAGAAAGAAAGAATGAAAAAGAGGGGGGAGGGAGAGAGGGAGGAAGGAAGGAAGAAAGAAAGAAAAAGAAAGAAAGAAGACAACCAACCAAACAAGAAATTGCTATCAGCATCTTTAACAACTAAATGGCATGAAAAAGGACAGGAGAATCTCAAAGATTCAAGAAATTTAAAGATATCTGAGAGACCCATCAATCAAATACAACATATAGATCTTGTTTAGATCCAAATTTGAACCATGAGTATAAAAATATTTTTGAGATTAAAAAAAAAAATCTACAGTACAAACAGGGTCTGAGATGACAGAGAGAAATTATTAATGGTGATAGGTGCAATAATGGTACTGTGGTTCTGGCATTTTTTAAGGTCTTGTTCTGTTTACAGTACCTGCTGAAATATTTATGGTGAAATAGGATTCACGTCTGGGATTTGCTATGCAAGCAAACTGGAAAGGTGGGGGAGTGACAAGCTGCTGAAGGGGGATGACACCGGCTGGAGCTGGAACATGGGGTTGCTTGTGCTGCCGTATTTTTTAATGCCCCTGATATTTCCTATATTTAAAAAAAATTCATATCTAGACACCACTACCAACAACCTACAAACTATTTAAGGTACTTGACACAGATTACACAAAAGAAAGTAAAAACACTGACTTGATGTGCACTCCCATTTCACAGATCCTTGCAGGGGTAAAATCACCTGCCCTGAGAGCCTGAGATGGAACAGCAGGGGCAGCCAGGATTCAGAAAGGGAAGCCCTGGTGGAGCTTTCCCATGTTGTCTTGTGTTGGTGGGTGGCCTGGATACGTAAGTCTATTTCACTCAGGGGCTGGGATAGCTGAGGTCATGACAGGGGTGGAAGGGGAGAGTACCTGATGGATAATTACTGCCAGGCTTGCTGCCAGCCAAGACTGGAAAGCCAAGCTATTTGCCCCAGTGTGCAAACAGCACACACATTCTTTTTTATTAGAAATGCATTTAAATGTGAGGCACCATTACTCACCGAATGGAATTTGTTGACATGTTAATAAAGCATAGTATCTAGGAGACACTAAGACCTGGACTTTTGTTCCTCAGAGAGTACCTTATTTGTAATTCCAGTAAAACTCTCAACACCAGGCCAACTTCACAGAGCCATAAAAAGTTACTTGGTATTATTATTAACCCCTCAGTCTAATTTCTGCCTGCAGCCATAGCCCTGTGGCATCTGATCCCGTCAGATCTTGGAAGCTAAGCAGGGTCAGGCCTGGTTAGTAGCTGGATGGGAGACCGCCTGGGAACACTAGATGCTGTAGGCTTGGGAGAAGGACCTGGCAACTCCCTCCCAAAAATCAATCTGCCATTGAAAACCCTATGCACAGCAGAGAAGCACTGACAATAGTGTTTCCCCTGTTGTACAGAGGGTCGCTATGAGTCAGATACCGACTTGATGGCACCTAACAACAACAACAACAACAGTCTAGTTTCTGGCAATTTGGAACCTCTTAACTCCCAGGACTACTAAGAGGACAAGCTACCATATGGTTACAGAAGTGACTTAGACTAAAGTGGTTCTCTACCTCTGCGGACAGTGGCTGACATCTGTCTGCCTGATCTTTATGCTCTAGAAGCAGCTGAGAACTCCAGTTGGTTGTGCACAGCGCTGAGCACCAGCAGAAGAGCCAATCTGGCCAGCAGGAAGAGTCATTCTGACAACCTGCAGCCGGCACCCACACTATAAGCTTAGGAATTTTACCTGGGCTTTCTCCCTCAGAGTCCCTCCAAACCCCAGTGACACATCTAGAGCTGTCAGGGAACTTTTCTTTAGCAGCTTTCCTGAAAACTAAGCATTTACACTCTCCTCCCCATTGGCACAGTTCAGTCCCTACCCATTACAAGATTATCATTGGGAAGCACAAATCACTTATCGAAGAGCCATAAAAGTCCTCTTTGAGGAGGCCACTTGCCAACAGTTCTAAGGGTATTCTCCAAACTGGATGGAAAAGAAATAGCAGTGGCAGCTCACAGCCATGAGGCACACAGAGGCTACTCTGTTGACGCAGAAGAGATGATGCTCACAAACTAAGTCATCCTCACAGGCCACAGGCACTGCGCCACTGAGCCAGCTTCATCCCGCGTACCCAGCCCCAGAGCTTCCTCAGGCTTTGCTAGGCCACTGGCCCCACCATCAGCCAGGGGTGAGACGCGCCCTCCTCACAGACAGGGCTGATGACTGCTGAGGCACACCCTTCTCTAGCTGCATGGGGACCAAGCCGAGAGAGGAAGAAAATGAACCACTGCAGCTCTCCACAGGCAAGGAAGACACAGGACGAGCCTGACACCCAGGGTTCTCACCTTTGAATCCCTCTTGGTCACCAGGGAATACAAGGGCTTTTTATTCAAATCAAAATGGCTGCATACGTCCCTGGCGGCTTCAGGACCCTGGGTCACCATGGCAGCCAACAGATCCAGACAGGCTCGAGCCATCCTGCACAGGGACAGGAAACCGAGCGTGTTAGGAACAGAAGCACAAGGCCCCCTCATCAGGAAGCCAAGTGCATACTGGGCTGTATGATTTGCTACCCAAAACCAGAAAAAGGAAGAAAACAACATGCTCTCTCCCCCCCCTCTTTTGTTAAAGTATAACAAAAACTTCAAAAGATGCTAAAAAATTGAGACAGACGAGAATCAAAATATAAAGAAGATGAAAACCTCTTGGGGAAACTCTAGTGACCGAGACCACAACTCAGGCCTTATGTTTGTGAGAAAGAGGATGATTTCCAGATAGCGGTGTCTCCAAAAGTGAGCTCCTAGTTGCCTTTCTGATCTGCCGTTACCCAGAATCGGGGGCCAACCAAGCATCTGCCACAAGTAAAGCAATGCTCTGGGTGCTGGGAAGGCAGCATTTTATAAGACCAGCAAGGCTCTGTCACAAGCACCTTGCATTCTAGTGGAGGAAGAGAGTCAACACACAGACGGAGGACATGAGGTAAACTGGATAGGCATTCGTCTGTATTCAGAAAACTAAAACAGGCTGAAGGGACAGAAAAAGACAGTACGAGTCCTACTTGATCCAGGATGGTCAATGAAGGGCCCACTGAGGTGACACTTCTGCAAAGCGCTGAGGCAGAGCTAGCCCGTGACTACCAGAGAGGAGTCAACAAGGCAGAAGGAACAGGCTACATAAGGCACGTCTAGGCTATTCTCCAGGAAAGCAGGGAGGCCAGAGCAGAAGGGATATGTAGTAGGAGAAGAGCCAGTGACAACCCCTGCTGATCACAGGGGAAGCAACAGCCGAGATGGTCACAAAAGTCTTATAACAGCTGAGCTCTCCTTAATAAGCAGAGGTGAAAGTCAAATGCACACCCAAGAACCGAATGCAGACTGTCACGATTTGAATATAAAATGTCCCTCAAAGGTCATGTGCTGGTGGTGCTGTTTGTGGAGGTCACAGAATTTTGGGAGGTGGAGCTCAGCTTTGCAGAAGGGGTCATTGAGAGTGGGCTCTTGGTGGTTGTTTTTTTTAACCTGGACCTGCAGTTCAGATTCTGGAAGCTCCCTGTCCACTGCCCTGTGATGCTGTGAGGTCTTCTGCCATGGGCCCTGCCTCCGGCTGCTGCCACGCCTGCCCTCTACCATTATGGACTGATCCTCTAACTTCCAATAGACCTTTTCCTCCATCAGTTTGTTTGGGTTGGTTTTTCCACTACAGCCATGACAGCTGACTAATACTTAGACTAAACCTAAAGGCTTGTCCTTTGGCACGGAGGCAGGCAGCTTACCTGTAACCTGAGGCATACAGGGACTCACAGATGAGCTTCATATGGTTGTTCATTAGCTTTTTTACAATGTTGGTCCCCACAACGTGAAAATGTGAAAGATCACTGGCTGTCCGCAACAATATAGCCTCAAAAACTTGAAAAATTAACAGCATCTGCAAAGATGGAATTGAAATACTGTGAGTAATCTCATTTCTTTCCCTCCTGTACATACATGTTCCTCTTGTCTTAGAGTTACGCAGAGTTAGGCCTTCCCAGGTCCTAGACCAAAAGTAACAAAGGCAGAAAGATGGCTTAGCAGGCTCAACTGCCAGGACCCAGGCTCTGGACTTGAAAGAGAGATTAATTTGCTCACAATTACACAAAATGAAATCAAAGGAGAAAACTCCATTAATGATTGGATTTCACTGCTTTGGGGACATTCATTTCTGTGCCCTTTTAACAAGAACCCTGATATCAACAAATTCCAAAGTATCACAAATTATTTTCAACCTCTGAAGCCAAAAGGCCACAATCAAATTCACATGTGTTTTGAGTCTGTGATACAAAGTGATTACCTGTTTCCCTGTGGCTAAAACAAACCAGGTGTCGTGTTAAGACTCTATGATCCTGACTTCTGACATTACTCACCAAGTTTCCAAGTATGCTCATCACAGCTTTATTCCTAATAGCCCCAACGTGAAAATACCTTATAGTCCATCAAAGAAGCTGTGATAAACGGAAGAGAAATCATAGCAGCGGCTGCCTGGTGGGAGAGAGGCTGGGTATTGACTGTGAGGGAGAACAAGGGGACTTTCTAGGATGATGGATTGCAGTATGAATGACATGGCAGTACATGTTTGTCAAAACTCACCAAACAGTTTTTTAAAAAAAACTTGTTTCCCATCAAAATTGCTTTCAAAGGTCACAAAGGCAAGAACGAACACATTCCTGCTGCCCTGGGACAAAGCATCATCTTTTGCAGAAAGCTGGGACTGTCCCAGAAATATGTATCATATTTCAGCAAGCTTAGCATCACAGCAGCATTAACTTTTTTTTTTTTTTCCCTGTTTATTGAAAGAACCAGGTGAGGAACAACTTACTTCACTTTCAGGCCGCTTCTCTCCACTCAGGAGCTGGAAAACCTCTGCACACTCCACAGAAATCTTTATATACCCTTCCACAATATCATACGCGTCTTCTTTAGGTAGCTTCTTGGCAGCTGAGACAAATGCTTCCAGGGCTGAAATAAGAGTTATGGCCAAAGATCAACCAGGTCAGCCTCTTCAGAAACACAACCACCCCTGCTTTCCCTTTCCCGTGACCCTCTCTGATCTATCTGTTGTTGTTGTTAGGTGCCGTCGAGTCAGTATCCAACTTATAACGACCCTCATAGGGTTTTCAATGGCTGACTGTTTTGGGATTGCCTTGGGAGTGGATTGCCAAGTCCTTCTCCCATTTTGGCGGTGCTGGGAATCGAATTCGGGACCTCAGAGACTGCGGCGCAGCACTCCACCAACTGAGCTAAATCCCAGCCCCTTCCGATCTATCTACACAGCCACAAAAGCCACTCTAAACACTACAGACTGATCTGCTTTCCCCAAAATTCCCATGTTGAGGCCATAAGTCCTACGAGACTGTATGACTGTATGTGGAGATGGGGTCATTAAGGAGGTAATTAAAGATAAGTGAGGTTTTACAGTTGAGGACCTAATCCTACAGGATTGGTGACCTTCTATGAAATGGATGGGACACTGCAAAAACACTCCAAGTAATGAAAGCAGTATGTGAACAAAACAAGCTATCAGCCAGCAGAACTCCCAGGTTGCAAGCCTGGCTCCGGCAATTACTCAGCCAGACACTCTTAGCTGTCATCCCTTCATCTTGGAGATGGGGGTGGCAATAGAAATGATCTGTGACATGGTAATTAAACATCACCAAGAGCTCCTTCTATGTTGTTGTTGTTGTTGTTAGGTGCCATCGAGTCGGTATCCGACTCATAGCGACCCTCATAGGGTGTTCAATGGCTGACTATTTTGGGATTGCCTTGGGAGTGAATTGCCAGGTCCTTCTCCCATTTTTGCGATGCTGGGAATTGAACTCGGGACCTCAGAGACTGCTGCGCAGCGCTCTACCAACTGAGCTAAATCCCAGCTCTCTTTCTATGTTACAACCGTTAACTCTCACCACAACCATCTATCCCAGATACTAGCATTTTTTTCCATTTTACAGATGAGGAAATTGAGGTCTTTCTCAAGGACACTCAGCTGGGAAGTGGCAGAGCCAGCCCTCAAATCCCAGCAGTCTGGCTCCCGGGTCCATGCTCTCCCTTCAAAAGCTGGAGAATTCCTGCACACTCCACACAACTGACCACTGCTGCTCTATGTGAGGCAGCATGCAGTGCCTGCCCAGTGCCTGGATCCTTGCAGCCATAACGACCTGCGGCAGACCCTGGTACTACTCAAAAGCCCAAAGGCACAGCTCCTACAGGTATGCTTCTTCTCCTTAAGGCCACCCCAGAAGTTCCCTCCTCAAAAAATCATCCCCTACACACAGTCTAAAGATTTCATTACATTTCCTATAATTAATGTACCCCAGAAGATACCTGCAGCCCCATCCTAACCCTCCCCCTGCCAGTGGGGCCACCTGTAGGCCTGCTCCCCAGGGGTTCTTCCTTTTCTGTGGGTTCTCTAAAGCTGCTCTCTCTGGATGTACATCCAGGGCACACATCTCCAAACAAGGGCAGCAGGGCATAGCAGTTACTGAGAAGCCACGTGAGAAAGCATGGGCTAAAGGGGCCATATCTACATGCACAATTTAATCTTTTTAGGGAAAAATTGTTGGTTGTGGTGGTGGTGGTGGTGGTGGTTGTTGTTGTTGTTGTTGTTGTTTGACAAGGTGTAGCCCAGGCTGGCCTGGACCTAGCTAGGTAAACCAGCCTGGATTGAACACATGTTGACCCTCCTGCCTCAGCCTCCTGGGTGCTGGGGTTACAGGTAGGTGCCAGCATGCCCACGTCAAGGACTTGATTTTATGTGTTTAAAAAAAAAGAGAAAGGGACTAAATATTTCTACTAAAACAAATTTAGTTATTACGAGCAAAATATCAATGATCTTTTAAGCTGGGCTTCAAACACATAAAAATTGGGTTCAAGTTCAGGTATGAGTTCAATATATTAAAATTTAGAGGGCTCAGGAGTAAAATTTTAATCCTATGTGCAGACAGAGGAATAATTTTTTTTTTAAATTTTTAAATAGTAAATGATACAAAAATAAATAAAAATTTTTTTAAAAAGATTAAAAGCTGAACTCAAACCCAGTTTTTCATTGTGTTTGGGTTCAGATTTGAGTTCAGAAAAATTTCTAAAAATGCTTGAAATAGAACAGGTTTAAGGTTCATGTTTGTTATGAAGTCCTGCAACCTACATGTAAGATTTAAACCCGAGCCTGAACCAAACCCTGTAAATTTTCATGCTGAACCTGCACCTAAACCTGAACTCAATTTTCTGTGAGTCTGAAGTCTTGCTTCTAAGAAATACCCAAATCTTCATGTAAATATCATGGTGAGGCAGTCCACCAACCTCCCCACAAGGTCTTCTTTCTCTGCCTTGTGACCATATACAGTGGGTCGAATAACTTCTTTCCACATCAACTACCATCACTAGAGCCTGCACCTGAGAAGACCACATGCTTCCTTCAACGGCTCTCCAGAGATTAGTTCTGAGGCCCTTCTGTGTTCAGATCAATCTCTATGTCCCCACGAATGTTAGACCCAGAAGAAGATTTGTTTCTGCAGGTGACACCTGCTAGCTAAGCAGAGGTGATCAACACATCTCTATCCTGGGAAAGCAGCTGTGCGTGTCCCTGACTGGAGTTCTGATGCACACAGTGCTACCCAGTTCTGTAATGTGTGGTCAGTCCTGGGGCCCCAGCGGCAAACGCACCAGGGAAGAATGTACAGCCAAGCAAATGGGTGTGCACCTCAGCTTCTCCACCTACTAGCTGCAGGGCAGTGGGCAAGTCACTGAACCCTGAGCTCTAGGTACCCTACTTATAAAATGACAGCAGGCACAGGATCTACCTAAGAAAGCTTGGAGAAAGCACAAAGCACAAAGCACAAAGGGGCTAATTCTTGTATAAAGCATCAGGCATCACACTTAGAGCAAGGTAAAGCGCTCAATAACCAACAGTTCCTGATGGTCCTCAGTAGCAGCCATGTGTGTGTCTGGTCACATGTGAACTTCTGCAACCCTGCAAAGTATTTTCAGACCCCACTTTATACCTTTTTCCCAGCAGCCACACTCGTTACTTACACATCACTGAGCACCTTGTCGGTGCAGGTGCTGCCCTGGGCACCTGCAGCAAAACCTAGTGAGACCATGAGCAAGGGTTCTAACAGAGGTGGCCCAGGGTCACATGAACTCAATCCTCAGGAACCCAGAGCTACTCACAATACCTGACCCCTCTCCTTCAAAGTAGCACAGAATCTAAGAGACGGTGAGGGCTACTACTGCAGAGAGAGCAGTGCTAATACTTATTCTTTTTTTAAGGAAAATTAGAGAAAAATTAGAACTCTGCCAAACTCTATTACATAACTCTGGGCAGTCCAGGGTATTATAGGGCAGGAGCTGCTGGTCTATCACATGTGCCATCTCCGTTCTCACCTTTCCATTAACCTTCCACTGAGCACCTCCTGTCAACACAAGGCACTACTGTGGATACCTGGGATGTGCTGGTGAACGAACCAGAAATGGCCTCTACACACATGGTACTTACAGTGTAATGGCAGAGACCAACATTCATTCCGTGAATATTTATTAAGTACCTAAAAACATCATTTCACAGACATGTATTACAAACTGTAATAAGTGCTATAAAGAAATATCAAGAGTGTAATGAGAGGTTATAACTGGGGTACCTGATTTTAGAGCTGGGGGCTGGGAAGGTTTCTTTGAAGGAATGTTGAATCTGATAATGGTAAGGATGAGTTGGGGGAAGGGCTGAGGCAGTGTTCCAGGTCAAGGATGTGCAAAGGCACCAAGGCTGGAGTGTGCAGAGTGGCTGGAGCCAGGGAGGTGGGTTGGTAAGTGGGTGGGCAGGGAAGGTGGCCTGAGATGAAGGAAGAGAGGCAGGAAGGGCGAGATGAGGTAGTAGTGATGAGTTTGGATTTTATCCTAAGGGCAGCAGGATCCCACCAAAAGGTGTCATGAGAAGAGTAACATGATCAGATTTGAAGTTTTAAAAGATCACCTCACTGCTGCCATAGGGAAGCAAGAGTACAAAAAGAGACCAAACCAGGCAGCTCTGGCCAAAGTTTTAGCAGGAACTAATGGTCCTTGGAGTAGAATGATGATGGAGGAAGAGGGAGGAGACAGACTCTGGGGACACTCAGGAGGAGATCCACTAAGGCCAGGGGATGGACTGAGGCACAAGGAGTGTTCTGGCATGAACATCCTGGTGACTGGAATTATCCCTTCTGCAACAGGGCACCCAGAAACAAAGCGGGGATAGGGAGATCAAAAGCTCAACCTCCAGTTTTCTCATATTTACAATACGGCCTTCTTTTCTTTCTTTCTTTCCTTTTTTTTTTTTTTTTTTTTTTTTTTTTTTTTTTTTTTTTTTTTTTTTTTTTGCAGTACTGGGGGTTGAACCCAGGGCCTTGCGCTTGCATGCTCTGCAAGTGCTGGACCACTGAGCTGTCGCCTCCAGCCCTTTTTATCTTTTTTTACTTTTTGAGACAGGGTCTTGCTAAATTACACAGACTGCCTCTGGTCTCGAACTTATAATCCTCCTGCCTCTGCCTCCAGAGCCGCTGGGATTACAGGCATGCACCACCACGCCCGGCACTAATATAGCCTTTTCTAAAACCAGGGAAATAAGGGTAGAAACTTTCAGAAGACCTGTCCTGAAGCAGACCCCTTGTGGAGGCAGGTTCCTGTCTCACTGACCACCAAGTTAATGGGGACACTGATCCTCTGGGCACTGTCTGCCGACTGAACCGTATTCTCTTTCCTTCACTACATGGAGGGAACATGAACAGAAATCTTCCTTCATGCCTGCATGAAAACAAAATTCCCACCAGGCATAGTAGTCCATGCCTATAACCCCAGCACCGGGATGCTAAGGCAGGAGGCTGAGGCAGGAGGATTGACATGAGTTCAAAGCCAGCCTGGGCTACATAGACAGACCCTCCTCCAAAAATAAAAGAAAAAAAAAATCATCCCTAGTATCCATCCATAAATTCTACTTCTCTAATATTTCAGTGATTCTATCACAAGAAGTTGAGAGCAGATCGGGAGGGTGGGAGGGAGAGAAGGAGAAAGAGGAGAGAGAAAAAACCCAAGTCAAACACTAAATTCACACACAAATCTAAAACAATTTCACACAAGGGAGTCACACGTTCACCCACTGACTTCACCTTTGCCATGTCTTTCAACTTCTTCACCCATCACCTGTAAACCCAGCCATTTTTCTGACACCTGTTCAGTTGATAGGAGCACCTCAACATCATAGCTCTCTGGCCTGGACCATGAAATATGTATACATTTCAATAACTAAGCATGCTCTTTCTCCTGCTAGATTGGATCCTGTCTCACCCTACAACCCATTTTAAACGCCACTTCCTTGGAGGAAGTTTGTTTAATCTCCCAGATTAGGTCCAACACCCAGTAGGCACCCTCAGGCACTAGGTATATATAACTCCTTTGGAGGGCTTGTGCTTAGAACTGTATGTATGTGATTTTATTGATTATCTGCTTTCCCCTACTTTACTATAATATCCACAATCCAGGGCCTGTGTCATATTTTTATTCACCATTTTATCTTTGCCCTAACAGATAGCAGCCCCTATTAAACACTGAATGAATGAAACATATAATTCTCAAGTAGGTATCAGCTTCCTAGCACCAACTCGCAAGTGCAGGCATTAAAAGTTTAAAAAACAAAATTTGTCGGAGAAAAATTAGAAGTTGGAGATATTCTATTAATTAATTTAACCTGGAAGAAAAAAATACTGTCCTTGTTTTATTTTAGCACTGTAGTAACCTTTCCACATGGCAACATGTTCAACAGTGTTTTTCCCTAGCCTATGTACTTTTCAAAGGATTACAAGTACTCGCAAAATGTGGACACGCTTTACAGAAAATGAAATTAAATTACAGAATCTGTTCCATCTCTGTCACTGGTCCAATTCTAGTCAATTGACAAGGACTTATGATGGCTTCTGATAGTTGTTATATGTGTTAAGTGGTGCTGGATTAAAGCTGTGGACAATGATGCTGACAACCCAAGGAATAGCAAGCTGTCTCGCTGAACTGCCCCGGGCTGACGCATGGTAGGTACTCAATAACATTGGTTGTGGTAATGAGTGCACTTCGTTGACTTTCCTGACAACTGCAATAAAGAGGTTTTAAAGCTTGTTGAGCGTTGCTGTCCCAAGGGAAATGTGCAGTCGCATGACACTGTCACAACCAAGAGAACAAGGGCCCTCTTTGTCGCTGACAGCCCAGGGCAGGTCCTGGCGCAGACCTGGAGTTGCCCCCCACTGGCTCGGGACCCTGGACGCCCAATCACTATGGCCTCGCTGTCCCCCCGAAACCAGAGCCTTGGCTCTGATGCTCAGTGACCCGAAAGTTATAGAAAGGAGAGGCAGTGTCTAGATCGCGGCCAGCCGGGATACGGCCTCGCAAGGACAGGCTCGCCGCCCCGCCACACTCACCGGGCCCCGCGCCCTGTGGGTCCCTCAGCTGCGTCTTGAACCTTACGCCCGTGAACTCTTCGGAGCGGGCTCGCTTTGCTGCGCTCGCGAGGGCACCCGAGCCGCCCAGGCCGCCCGCGGCCTTCCTCTTGGTGACCCCCATGGTCCCAGCCGCGGGGTCGCGACGGAAACCGCGCACCTGTCGGACCTGAAGGGAAAACGCGCACAGGGCAAACGCACGCCTGGCGGCACAAGTGAGAAGGAAGGGGCGGGTCAGACGGAAGAGGCGGGGCCTGGGTGGGGAGGCCGGCGGAAGGGGCGGGTCCTAGAGGCTGGGGGCGTGCGGAAGGGGCGCGGCGAATAGCGGGAAGGCTCCGATCACCTGGGTGTCCGCGTGCGGGGTGAGCTAGTCTGCGGCCGGGGCCGAGCCGACTCGCCGCGGCAGTACCTGCCAGAGAGGCACTCTGTCCCCAGCGGTGCTTTGGGGGACCCCGAGCAGAAAGCACTCTCGGGACCCTTCGGGACCGCGCCCACACGGGACCCCGTGCATCATAGCTGCGCGATGAGTTCAGTTCGTGGCCTGACGGAGCCCTAACGGTGTCGCTCGTGCACCGAGACAGCTCGAGGCGCAGCGTGTCGGGCCGGGTGGATTGTCCCCCGCCTGGAGCTTGGTGGGCTTTACTGTTGGGGAGTCCTCGCTCAGGAGCCTGGGCCTGACCCCTTGCTTATGTCACATCCCGAACCCGATGGGCCTGTCTGGTAGGATGTCGCCTCAGACTGGCCTCCGTCCTGCGCTGCCCCAAACCGATGGGAGTGCGTGCGCTCTTTTGGCGGTGCGGGATGCGAGGGGAGGATCTAAGAGGTAAAACAGCTGTGGGAAACCCCACCTCTCAGTCCCTCATAAAAATAAAGACAGGGAAGCCAGCCCTCGCCAGTGCTTGGTGCTGTCAGAACAACCAAAGACACAGTATTTGCAAAGCTGCCTTGGCAGGAGAAAAAGTAGTGTTTTTGTAAGATGTTATTGACTTAAAGGTGGTGAAATAACATGAAAGTAAAAATGAATAAATAAAAACAGGTGTGTTTTTTTAAACACTACCTCAGCAATTCCTTGGGTGTATGTTTAAATAAATCGTGAACAAGTTCATCAGATGAGTCATTTGGTGATTCTCGGAATTCTCTGTCATATTGCCCTCTACTGTGAGCAAATACCATCTTCTGTTTTGTAAGATGTGCTTTGAGCGTAGGATGTGTTCTTTTGTGGTCTGCTGGGATTTCAGAGTCTTTAATAGAAGAAGCATATGGTATTACCTCTGAGCCTATGGCCTAGGAAGACTATTGTATTGCCCATATCATAGGCCAGTCAGATAGAGGAAGCTGCCCCAGCGGATCTGAGGCAATGCAGCAATATTAAGAAAAGGGAATATAAACTGGGCTCTGTGGCACATGTCTGTAATCCCAGCGGCTCAGGAGGCAGAAGTAGGAGGATTGCAAGTTCAAGGCCAAAGACAGCCTGCGTAACTTAACAAGGGAAAAATGGGCTGAGAGTGCACCTCAGCGGTGGAGTACTTGCAAAGTATGTGAGAGCCACTGGGTTCAAAGCCCAAATAGCACCAAAAAAGAGGGGACATTCTAAAAATTCTGACTGTAAAGGGCAGACATCTTATTAATAAATAAAGACTTGTGACTACTTGTCCACACTGGGCCTCATCTCTGATTCATTGATAGCTGCTAAATTTGTTTTCTGCCAGGATAGGCCCACCCAAAGAGGCAGCGGGAAGTGGTAGGAAGTAGTTGAAAGCCCTGAGTTCAGTTTCGGTCTGTGTGACCTTGGACAAATTACCATCTCTCCGGGCTGGTTTGCTTTACAAAGAATTAGAGTTAGCAATTTTCCTGGATTGCACAGCTCATTACTGGAGCCAGGACTCATTCCATGTATCCTAGGCCATGTTAAAAAAAGTTGTGAGTGCGCATCCTAGCCTGAGCCAGAGACATATCTAATGGCAGATAATGGCTCAGAAGTACAGGTAGGTGCTTCAGATTAACTCAGACCATTGGCATCAGGTCACTAATGCTCTGTTCAGATAGTAAGCTCACCAGACAAACTCCAGATAGTGACTTAGTTTTCCATACAGAAGTCTTGCATTATTTCTTCCCAAGTGGGCTCTGGTCTGTTAAAGACTGGACATCACTTTTCCTAGGACATTCTAGGCTGCCATCCTTCTTGTTGTTGTTGTTAGGTGCCATCCAGTCAGTATCCGACTCATAGCCACCCTCATAGGGTTTTCAATGGCTGACTGCTTCGGGATTGCCTTGGGAGTGGGTTGCCAGGCCCTTCTCCCATTTTTGCGGTGCTGGGAATTGAACTCGGGACCTCAGAGACTGCAGCACAGCACTCTACCCCCTGAGCTAAATCCCAGCCCACCATCCTTCTTAGGGCCTTTAAAACCTCAGTTGAACTTCAAGTGGCTTAGACTCTCACTTCTTGTACCTCCCTCTGTCTCTTCCCTCTTCTATTTTATTGCCTTTATTACTTATTGATTATATTAAATATTCTTTGTCAGGCTCCTATACCAATGGTGCACTATATATAGCTCAGAACAAAGTTCAGCGCTCCATTCCCACTTCCTAGAACACACATCATAGGGTTCAATAAATATTTGTTGAATAAATTTCTATATAGGTATGAATATGAATGACTACATAGATCTGGGTTTTGACTTTCATTAATATCAGTCTATCCTATAAGGCAGATTGCCTGTTGGAATGTTGTCAAGAATCCTTCAATGCAGGCTGGGCTCAAACTCAAGATCCTCCTGCCTCTTCCTCTTGAGTGCTGGGATTACAGGCGTGTGTCACCAAATCTGGCTTTAGTCTGTAGGCTATTTAACTGATCTCTGGACTATGGTGAATTAGCCAAATGAAGGGTTCAACCTTCACTAGCCAACCTCAGGGACTACACTTCTCATTGACATCTGGTAAGTGTATATTTATTTCTTACCCATTTTAATCTTACAAGGTTAAGTTTGTTGTTGTTGTTAGGTGCCATCAAGTTGGTATCCAACTCATAGTGACCCTACGTACAACAGGCGAAACACTATTGTCAGGGCTTCTCCGCTATTCACATGGTTTTCAATGGCAGATTATATTTTGGGAGTGGGCTGCCGGATCCTTCTCCCAAGCCTATAGCACCTGATGTTCCCAGGCGGTCTCCCATCCAAGTACTAACCAGGCCCAACTCTGCTTAGCTTCCGGGATCTGATGGGATCGGATGCCACAGAGCTACGGCTGCAGGGAAAAGGTTAAGTTTAAGTTCTAGAAAAGAATAAAAGGAAAAGCTCATTCAGAACTCAAGTCCATATTAAACTGTTTGTCATAGACTCTCAGAAAATGGGAATTATAATATCATATACAAGATAAAGTTATTATTATTTTACGGTATAGGGGATCAAACCCAGAGCCCCAAACAAGTTAGACAAGCACTCTATCAACTGACTACATCCCCCAAAATGAAGTTATCTTAATAGTTTTATCCTACATTATTTCATCTGGATAAAAGAGCTTTAATGCAATCACATTCTGGAAATGAGACGAGTGGGATCGCTTTCTCCATTCTGATACAAGTTCTAATCTCTTCAGTAGTGTATGTTTTAGTGTGGCATTTACTGAGAGCCAGACAGTTTTATTATCTGTTTAGCAAACAAAAGAATAATGCATTATTTCAAAGACAATAGTGGTAAACCCCAGTGAAATAAATGGTATCTAAAGGCTAAAAAAGAGAAGTAAACTATAGTTCTCTCGAATAGAACTAAAACATCAGTTTGCACCAATATCTGTTATGTGCATTATTCTATGTAACCAACCATCATAGATTCAAGAAAATGTAACACCCCCAAAGGTACACACCTGGTAAGTTCAATATAAACAAATAGTTTACCAAGAATCCAAGATGGAATGAGATGTTACAAGGCCATGTGATAATAAAATGAATTATTTAATCAATAGACACATCATATTTGTGTAATCCAGGTTAAATTATTATGGACACCTTACTGAAATGATAGTTGAAAAGAGAAAAAACAGAAGCATCAAGTTTGTCTCTTTGTTTTCTCCTCTGAAGCAAATATTGAGAAAGACTGGAAAATGTTCCCTTTGCTCAATATGGAATAAAATAGCCATAAATGTAAGGCTAGTCTTGAAAAATCATGGCCCTAGATTAAATTTGGCTTCTTAAATCCCCCCACGCCCACTCTCTACTCACCCACCCACCTCCCCACATGGGCACACACCCTTTCTGCTGCTTCAATCTTCCCATGGCCCCAGCTGACACAGCTTTCCCAGCACTCATCTCCCTAGGGAATGTCTGTCCCTGGATTTCGCTCCTGTTTCCACCTTCCTCCCTATCTTAAGTCTTCCCTTCTTACCCCCTCCTCCAAAACCTGTTCCCTTACAAAAGCATTCTCAGCTACTCATCAAAAAATAAATTTTGATAAATTCACCATAAAATGGGCTGGGATTTAGCTCAGTTGGTAGAGTGCTGCACTGCAGTCTCTGAGGTCCTGAGTTCAATTCCCAGCACCGCAAAAATGGGAGAAGGGCCTGGCAATCCACTCCAAAGGCAATCCCAAAACAGTCAGCCATTGAAATCCCTATGAGGGTCGCTATGAGTCGGATACCAACTCAACAGCGCCTAACCACCACCACCAACAACCACCACCATGAAGTGTTGGAAAATAATAACAATTTGCAGCCTACCCATGAAATATTTTTCCACCTTAAAAGAGGATCCTTGGAGGTCACAGCCCCCCAAATGAGTATTTAGTAATTGTGTTTTAGTTGCTGTGGCATTAAATGGGAGAGGGGAGTGAATGAGGAGGCAGATCATGGACAAAGGAGAAAGAGAACTTCTGAACATTGATATAAATCTGCCTGTGAATTCCAGCCATTATCCTTCATGTTACATTTTGCAATTTGGGGACATTTCTTAATTTTTAAACATGTACTTTTTAGTTCATTCAGAAAATATGCACTGATCCTGCTAGGACAGTGCCTGTAAGGGCTATGTCCTCAATAAATATGTGTCATGTTGATGACCAAGGTCTTAGACTGACTACTGAGAAATGCTAGGTTATTGAGTTGATGGCCATATTCTTCGAACAGCTAAATGTAGCAAAAGCTATACCCAATTTCGAGAGTGAACTATGAAATGATAAATTTCAAAGCTATTACATAGACTGGGCTAACGTCTTAATCATTGTTGTTGTTGTTGTTGTTAGGTGCCGTCGAGTCGGTATCCGACTCATAGCAACCCTCATAGGGTTTTCAATGGCTGACTGTTCTGGGATTGCCTTGGGAGTGGATTGCCAGGCCCTGCTCCCACTTTTTGCGGTGCTGGGAATTGAACTCAGGACCTCAGAGACTGCAGCACAGCGCTCTACCCACTGAGCCAAATCCCAGCCCCTCTTAATCATTAGGAATATAAAATACACAATAACAATGTACATAATAGTGTTGAATAACTGTTTTCATGTTAGGATATTGTAAGAGAATTTTTCTACCCACAAACAGAATACATGTTCCTTTTAAACAAACAAGGAACAGTCATAAAAACTGACCATTTTAAGCCACAAAGAAGGCCTCAATAAATTCCAAAAAATCTACATCATACAGACCATGTTCTTTGGTCATCAAAAAATAAAATTAGACCTTAATAATAAAACGATGGTTTTTTTAAAAACTCCTTCAGACTGGAGTGAGGTATAGAATTTTTACTGAGTAGTCCTTGGAAAGCAGAAGGGAAATTATGAGACAGAATGGAACAAAGTGAACATTTTATATAGCAAAATTGGTGGGAGGCAATGCTGGCATTTAGCTTGTTTAAATTGTGACAATTCCATGCATTTGCATTATTTACTTTCTTTGGTCTTTACTCTCCAGTTTGTTTCCTTTTGTACATTAGCATTTTTATTATACCAAACTGTAATTGTGTTTTGCTACTACTGAAGCAATACTAAATACTAGACTACTAAATTCAAATGTGATTGTGTTTTCAGAAAGGTGTGTTCAAATCTCACCATAAGGTGCAACAAGACTGATAGACTGATAGGGAGGTCGCTGTGAGCACCCTGCCAATGAATAAAATGGCAGATGGTCTCCTATCCAAAGGCTAGTTGGTATGACCCTGCTTAGCTTCTAAGATCAGATGGGATCAGATGCCAGGGTGGTATGGCTATAGATAATTATGGAGATAGATGTATATAAATAAAACATTTGCTTACTGAGTCCAACACTGCACTTTAAAAAAGAAATACAAGGAGAATTTAATATCTTGTCTATATAATTCACCATAAGTGGAGTAAAGAAAAAATCAACTATTATCTCAGGCATGAAAAAGACATGTGAAAAAATACCTCTATGATTTTTTAAATGTACATAAAATCAGGAGTTAAAGGAAGTCCTTCTACTTGATAATGACCACATCTCCCCCAAACCTATACCAATCATCATGCACAATGGAAAAAGTTCAAATGCACTTAAATTACAGTCGAAAACAACAGGAAAGAGAGGGATGTTCACTATCTATGCTATTATCTATTATAAAGGTCCTGTTTAGTGAGATAAGACAAAACAAAGAAGAAAGAATTAGAAGAGACAAAACTATTGACTACTTCAAAAATTCAACAAAAATACAAACTAAATAAGATCTTAGCAACTGTCACAAAGTCAAGCTACCAAAATTAGTAATATTGCCTCTACATTAATAATAGCTAATTTAAAAGTATACTAGAAGACAAGAGGCCATTTATAAAAGGTTGAAACCACAGCCTGTGCGTTATCTCAGACTTAAACTACAAAAGACTACAGGACACGTTTAAAGAGAAAATTATAAAATAAACTGACCAAATAAAGAGACACACTGTGTTCATAGAAGAGTGTTCACATTGTAAATGTGAAGGTGGGAGGTGGTAGACCATTTAGGAGGTGGAACCTGGCAGAGGGAAGTTAAGTGATTGAGGTCATCCCCTTGAAGGGAACACTGGGACTCTAGCCCCTTCTCTCTCTCCTCTCTCCTCTCTCCTCTCTCCTCTCTCCTCTCTCCCTCTCCCTCTCCCTCTCTCTCTCTCTCTACCTCTCTACTTTCCAATAACCATGAGGCAAGCAGCTTTGCTCCTTCACATACTCCCCACCTTGATATTCTGCCTCGCTGCAGGCCCAAGGCTATTGGGGCTATTGGCAACCATGACTGAAATATTTGAAACCTTGAGCCAGAATAAAAAATTCCTCTCCTTTGTTTACACAGATCTTTTGTCACAACAATGGAAAACTGCCTGACACAGAGAGAGACAGATATAATTAAACCACAGCACCAGTGACAAGTCATGTCACTATCATGTTTCCCTGGTGTGATGTGATGAGGGTACTTCACTTGTATATCCTTCCCCAAATCCATTTGCTCAGTTGGTAGAGTGCCATGCTGCACTCTCTGAGGACCCAGGTTTGATCCCCAGCACCGCAAAAACGGGAGAAGGACATAGCAAGCCACACCCAAAGCAATCCCGAAACAATCAGCCATGGAAAACCAACAAGGGTCATTATGAGTCAGACCCGACTTGATGGCACCTAACAACAATAATAATCACATTAAAAACATCAGAGAAACCTAAATTGAGGGACAGTCTGAAAAATAAATGACCAGTACTCTTTAAGACTGTCAAGGTCATGCTTAGCAAGGTAGGACTGAAGAATTGACAGATCAGATGAGACTGGAGAGATGTGACAACCAAATGCATGTGGGACCCTCAGCTGAATCCTGGAGCCGAAAAAGACCAGTAGGGGGTGAACTGGTGGAAAGCAAATAGTCTGGAGTCTAGTTCACATAGCAAGGCTGGTTTCTCAGCTTTAACAATTGTCCCAAATAATCATGAAAAATGTAAATACTAGATGAATCAGGATGAAAGTACACAGAATCCCTTTTTCATCAGCTTTTCTATAAATCCAGAATTATTCCAAAGTAGAAGGTGTAGTCAAAACAAAATAAAGGACTATGCATCCATAGGGATTCTTAATTTAACCTTATTTTTAAACAGCTTTGTTATGGTACAGGTGACAGGCAGGAACTGCACACATTTACTGTATGCAGTTTGATCAGTTTGGACATAAGCATACACCTGAAAAATCATCACCACAATCAAGGTGACAGATACATCCACTACGTCCCAGTTTCCCTATGTCCCTTGAGGGTGTATTTTGGGGGTGTGTGCATATGTATGTGTATGCAATCAGAACATTTATCATGAGATCTACCCTCTTAACAAGATGTTAAACTCATAATACAGTATTATTGAGTATAGGCACTGTGCTATACAGAAGATCTCTATAGAAGTAATTTATCTTGAATACCTGTAACTGTATGCTAATTGAACAATAACTTCCCATTTCTCCTTTACCTTGGCTCCTGGTAACCACCAATCTATTCTGGGTTCTGTGAGACTACTTTGTTGTTGTTGTTGTTATTGTTGTTAGGTGCTGTAGAGGCATTTCCAACCCATAGCAACCCTCATAGGGTTTTCAATGGCTGATTGTTTCAGGATTGCCTCAAGAGTGGATTGCCAAGTCCATCTCTCATGTTTGCAGTGCTAGGAATCGAACCTGGGATCTCAGAGGCTGCAGAACAGCGCTCTACCAACTGAGCTAAATTCCAGCCTCTTGAGACTACTTTAGGTACCAAACATAAGTGGAGTCTTGGAACATTTGTCCTTCTGTGATTGGCTTATTACACTTAACATATATCCAAAAGGATCTTGCAGGGATATTTACACTGTACTCATTTGCACTACACTCATCATAGCCAACTTACAGAAATGACCCAAATGTGGACAGATGAATGGATAAGGAAAATATGATGTATGCATTCAATGGAATATTCAACCTTTAAAAAGGAGGAAATGCTGCCAAATATGATAACAGGGAAGACCCTGGAGGATATTATAGGGATTTGATGCACAACAAAGATGGTACCCACAATCAATGGGGAAAAGAAAATGTGGTAGGTTGTAAAATATGGTCATAAAGTCCTCCCACCCTGGTATGCGCGCCTCTTTACAATTTGATGGTAAATTTCCTCCCATAAGCATGTGGAGATATTTCTTCACTTATGGGGGAAATAACTTAGATTTGCAGTTCTCCAAGAGTAGCTCAGTACCAGTACCACAACACTGCCATCATCTCATTGAATTTCTCCATTCAGTATTCCTACCTTGCTTGTTTAAATTATGACAATTCCATGCATTTGCATTATTTATTTTCTTTGGTCTTTACTCTTCAGTTTGTTTCCTTTTGTATATTAGCATTTTTATTATACCAAACTGTAATTGTGTTTTGCTACTACTGAAGCAATACTAGACTACTAAATTCAAATGTGATTGTGTTTTCAGAAAGGTGTGTTCAAATCTCACCATAAAGTGCAAGAAGACTGATAGACTCATAGGGAGGTCGCTGTGAGCACCCTGCCGATGAATAAAGTAGGCGAGGGTAACTGGAGTGGGCAAGGAATGATAAAAAACCTGAATTAGGAAGGAAGGCCATGGCAACCCAAAGGGAAAGAGCATTCCAAGTAGGAGCCACAACAAAAGCAAAGTCACTGAGATGGGAACATGATCAGAGAGGTAAAGTCACACAAAAAGCCCAGTGTGTCTGTGTATCAGTCCATTTTCCCTTGCTGTAACAAAATATTTGAGGCTAGGTAACTTATAAATAAAAGAGGATTCTTTAGTTTATAGTTTTGAAGGCTAAAGTCCAAATAGCATGACACAGACTCTTCAAGGCCTCCTTGACTGTATCACATCATGGCAGGTAGCATCGTGGAGGGAGTGCATGTGAGAAGAACTCCCATGGTGAGACAGGAAGTCAGAGCACAAGCAAGGGCTATATTTGCTGTTTTATAACAACCCTCTCAAGATGTCTGCTAGAATTTAGATCTGAATATCCACCAAAAGCCTATGTGTTACAGGCTTGGTCCCCAGCCCATTGTACTCTTGTGAGGTGGAGGAAACATTTAAGGGATGGGACCTGCTGGAAGATTTAGGTCATTTGGAGTGTGCCCTTGGAGCGGACTGTGACATCCCAATCTCTTTCTCCTTCTCTACTTCCTGGCCACCATGAGGTGAAGGGACTTCCTTTGTCACATACCCCTGCCATCTTGTCCTGCACCACCACCAGCCCAAAGCAACAGGGTTGGTGCTGTTTCCTACTGAAGCAATCCTAGACTACTAAATTCAAATATGATTGTGTTTTCAGATAGGTTTGTTCAAATCACACCATAAGGTGCAGGAAGAATGATAGACTGATAGTGAGGTCACTGACCAATTGATCAGGCACTGGAACCTCTAAAACCGTGAGACAAAAAAAAAACTTTTCTTCTTTATACGTTGATTTATCTCAGGTATTTTTACAATAATGGAAAGCTGACTGACCCAAGAACTAACCAGGGTCCCACGAGAACTACAGTCACTCCTTTTGAGTGCAGTACCCCTCGTGACCATATCACTTTACTTGAGAGTGGGTGTATGGGCGTGTATTGATCAGTTTGGACATAACATACATTTGAGAAATCATCACCACAACCCAGACACATTCATCACCTCCCAGTTTCCTTGTGTCCTTATGGGTGTATTTTAGGGGTGTGTGCATATGTTTAGGGGTGAATGATATTCCATTGAATGCATATATCACATTTTTCTTACCCATTCATCTGTCCACATTTGGGTCATTTCTGTAGGTTGGCTATTGAGAGCATCGTGCAAATGAGTATGGTGCAAATATTCCTTCAAGATCCTTTTGGAATAGGTTCCACTGAGCTGCACCCCCAGCAGCTTCTTTATTTTTGAGACAAGGTCTCGCTAAATTGTACAGGCTGCCTCTGGCCTCACACTTGTGATCCTTCTGCCTTATCTTCCAAGCTGCTGAGGGTATAGGTGTCATGGTGCTTTAGGCTCCATTTCTTTTTGTAAAAAATGGATCTTCTACTACTACTACTACTACTACTACTACTACTACTACTACTACTATTACTACGGGGCTGGGATTTAGCTCAGTTGGTAGAGCGCTGCGCTGCAGTCTCTGAGGTCCCAAGTTCAATTCCCAGCACTGCAAAAATAGGAGAAGGACCTGGCAATCCACTCCCAAGGCAATCCTGAAACAGTCTGCCAGTGAAAACTCTACGAGGGTCACTATGAGTCGGATACTGACTCGACGGCACCTAACAACAACAACTACTACTACAATGACTACTACTATTACTACTATTTGCAGTACTGGAGGGCTAAACCCTGGGCCTTGCACATACTTTACAAGTGTTCTATCACTGAGCTTCTTTTACTTTTCATTTTGAGTCAGAATCTTGCTAAGTTACAGAGGCTGCCTCTGGCTACAACTCACAGTCTTCCTGCCTGAGCCTCCTGCGTTGCTGGTATTACAGGCGTTACCCAGCACACCCGGCTAGGTTCTACTTCTTGAAGTCTCCGTCACCTCCCTCATCACCACACTGAGGACCACCCTTTTCACGTGTGAAACTTTGGAGGATAGAGTTGAACTCTATTTAACCGTAGCAGTCTGGGGTGGAAAGAAAGTAGAGTGGCAACAAAGAGGTTAGTGGCAGAGCCAGCCAGGCAATAGCTGATGCAGCATTTTGTTGAACAAGACTGGGTCTTGGAATCAGGTCAAGTTCCAGTTCTCAAATTGGGAACGAAAGGCCTCAGAACGCTAACTCACCCATTGCCTTGAAATATTTGCATAAGTAGAGGAAATACAGCAATTCTTTTTTTTTTTTTTTTTTTTTTGAGGTAATGGGGGTTGGACCCAGGGCCTCGTGCTTGCATGCTTTGCAAGTGCTGGACCACTGAGCTGCACCCCCAGTCCATTTTTTTTCCTTTACATTTTGAGACAGGGTCTCGATAAATTATACAGACTGCCTCTGGTCTTGAACTTGGGATCCTCCTGCCTCCGCCTCCTGAGCTGCTGGGCCTATGCCACCATGCCCAGTACAATACTGGTCTTGTACTGGTCTGGACTGCCTCTGGTCTTGAACTTGGGATCCTCCTGCCTCTGCCTCCTGAGCTACAGGCCTATGCCACCATGCCCAGTACAATACAGCAACTCTTGACATCAGTTCACTCCCAGGAAAACTACTAGTTCAAGGTACTTTATAGTTTCGTTCAGGTACTTGGAGATGGAACCCAGGGCCTTGCACTTTACTTTGCAAGTGCTCTTCCACTGGGCTGCACCCCCAGCCCCTTTTTTCCTTTTTTATCTTGAGACAAGTTTTCCCTAAGTCTCAGGCTGCCTCTGGCCTTGGCAGCTCCATCTCTCCATCTTCCTGTCTCCACCTCCCAAGTCACTGAGATTACAGGCCTGCGCCACCATGCCCAGCCATACTTTCAACCTTAGTTTGTACTGCTTCCCTTTCGATGATGTCACAGCTTCACAAAGCTAGGTTTTGGTGATTACTGTGATAAAAAGCAAGGACTAAGCAAAAGTCAACAGGGAGCAGGAAACGGGGGTGGCAGTGCCCTGTGTGATTTCAAGGTTGGAGAAATGGAGACATGCCCAAGAGGCCCACACCCCATTAGTAAATGATCATAATTATTTAAGAATAAAATAAAAATATTTCTTCTTTCACCTTATACGTGCAATAATTTTTTTTCCAAACTGCGACTTAATTATTAGAACACAAATACTGAGTTGTTTGGATCTAGCTATTTAATCAGAGTAAAAGCTCAGTTTATTGGTGGTGGTGTCTGTTTGCCTAGGGGAACTGTGAAGAATTATCAAGACCCTAACAGTACCAGCACCTAGGAGAGTTTGGGAACATCCGCTCTGCACCCTTAACCAGAGCTCACTTTTGTTGATTCTGAGTTCCCTTTGATGGACTTGGGTTACCTTTCTTTTTGGTAGCTTTAAGTTTTCCCTTGAGAATGATCATTTATGATGTTTTCTTTTTTTTCTTTTTATTTTTTTTGCGGTACTAGGGGTTGAACCCAAGGCCTCACACCTGCATGCTCTGCAAGTGCTGGACCACTGAGCTGCACCCCCAGCCCATTTTTTAATTTTTTTGAGACAGGGTCTCTCTAAGTTACACAGACTGCCTCTGGTCTTGAACTTGCAATCCTCCTGCCTCCATCTCCTGAGCTGCTGGGTTGACAGGCATGCACCACCATGCCCGGAGATGATATCTTATTTTTCTGTATGCTCAGTTTCATAACAGCCTTATTCACCTTAGCTAAACTGTGGAAGCAACCTAACTGAAAAGTGAGGGATGATTGGATAAATAAAATGTGGCATATCCATGTGATAGACTGTTTTTCAGACTGTGCATGAAAGACTAATTTAAAGGCTTAAAAAGGAGGGAAAATCTGCCAGACCCAGTGGCCCACACTTGTAATCCTAGTGACTGTTCAATGGCAGAAGCACGCATAACTTAGTGAGACCCTGTCTCAAGATAAAAAAAATTATAAAAGTAGGCTGGGGGTACAGCTCAGTAGTAGAGCACTTGCAAAGTATGTGCCAAGCCTTAGGTTCAATTCTCCAGTACCATGGAAAAAGAAAAAGGGGGGAAATTATGACATATGCTACATGAAACCTGGATGAATTTTGATGACATTATGGTAGATGAGGGGCTGGGGTTTAGCTCAGTTGGTAGAGTGCCATTCTGCATGTTCTGAAGCCCTGGGTCTGAATCTTGTTGGTGGTGTTGTTAGGTGCCAACACGTTATGTCTGACTCATAGTGACCCTTATTGGGTTTTCAATGGCTCATTGTTTTGGGATTGCCTTGGGAGTGGAGTGCCATGTCCTCCTCCCATTTGGGGGGTGCTGGGAATAGAACTGGGGACCTCCGAGACTGCAGAGCATCGCTCTACCGACTGAGCTAAATCCCAGCCCCGGTTTGAATCTTGTTGTTGTTGTTGTTAGGTACCATCGAATTGGTATCCAACTCATAGTGACCCTACGTACAACAGGTGAAACACTTTGGCAGTGCTTCTCTGCTGTTCATAGGGTTTTCAATGGTGGATTGATTTTTGGGAGTGGGTTACCCGGTCCTTCTCCAAAATAGGAGAAGCACCCAATAGCCCACTCCCGAAACAATCTGCCATTGAAAAAAAACCCTATGAATAGCAGAGAAGCACTGACATAGTGCCAGGGATGGCACAGTGTTGGGGAGTGTTTCCTTCTGTTGTACATAGGGTCTCTATGAGTCAGACCCAACTTGAAGGCACTTAACAACCACAAAGTGGTAGATAAGTCAATTACAAAAGGACCAATGCTGCATGGTTCTACTTATATGAGGCCCCTGAAGTAATCAAATTCACAGAAACAGACAGTAGAATGGTTTGCCAGGGACCAGGATAGGGGAATGGGAAGTTATTGTTTAATGCGGCTAGAGTTTCATTTGGGCAGATGAGCAGTTCTGGAGCCAGATGGTGTTGGCATTTGCACAACAGTGTGAATGTACTTAATGCTATTGGACTGGACACTTAAAATGGTCCAATGGCTATTGGGTATGTATATTTTGCCATTTATATTTTTTAATTCATGGGTCACTGTCACCATTTCTTTTTTTTTTTTAAGAGTTTGCTCAACTTTAATTGCTCACAATGTTTTATGGCCACAATCAGATGATTTATCAGCATCATACATTTGTCCACCATAATTTCAGCTCCCTAAACCGAGCTGTGAGTTTTCATGGATTGTTTATGACCAAGATGATACCTAAGACAGCATGTTGATGCATTGTTAATTTATTTCACCAGGGAGGATAACCAAAGTAGAATATCTCTTGTTGGCTTTTCTGTCATTGTGTTTGAGAAATCTGGTTGGATAGTGCTTTCACTGTCTTGTTCTCACTGTTCTTTGATTGTCCAACTTTTCTAACAATGAAAGCTCTCATTTGGTTCGCTGGTTAACTTGGTGTATGATATTTATTACTGCTAGAATTTTTTTTATTAGAAATTTTTAATGTACATCATAATATGATTCATTTTGACATGCTTTTCATTGTGACAATTTTCATATATGCAATTTGATAAGCATTATTCATATAGGTTACGCCTTACTCTCCTCTATGTTTCCCATCCGAGTCTTCTCTATCTTTTACTATATAGTATTTTTCTATATGTCCTTGGGTTCCATTTCACTGTCACCATTTCTAAAACAAAATTTGAATTCCCACCTACAGAGGGCGCCATTGGTGGTTCCTCCTGGCATTGTCCTGTGGGTGTGCAGGAGCCACCCAGAGCTCTGGCTTCCTGCTGGTTGCCTGAGCTCCAGGCACTGGGTCTCACAGCCTCTCTCATCCTTCCCAGATTTTAGGTGAGGGATTTTTACCGCTCCTCACCAAGAGCAAACTGATCGGAGTGGTGTGTACTCAACTACCCTTCTTATTTCTTCCCTCCGGGAGAAACAAAGTCATAAGAGAGGCCAACATGGTACGTACATACACATTACGAATATTATGAGTAATATTATGGATAAAATTCACCTTTAGAAAGTAGGGAAATTGTCTCTCACGCTACAGCATTGATGAACCATAAGGACACGGTGCTAAGGAAAATAAATCAGTCACAAAAAGATAAATACTGTATAATCCCATTTATATGAGGTCGTCTTACATATTTTGGACATGTTGTCAGGAGGAACCAATCCCTGGAGAAAGACATCATGTTTGGGAGTGTGTTAGGTCAATGAAAAAAAAAAAGGAAGACCTTCAACTCAATGGATTGACACAGTGTCTGCAACAATGGGCTTAAACATAGAAAGGATCACCTGCCTAGCACAGAATGGAGGATTGTTTCATTCTGTTGTACACAGCATTGCTATGAGTCAGACCCAGCTCTACGACACCTAACAACCACAGTGCTGTCAAATGTATAGAGACAGAAGGCAGAATGGTTGTTGCCTGGGGGCTGGGGGAGGGGAACAAGGATTCGTACAGTGGGTGCAGAATTTCAGTTTTGCAAAATGGAAAGCATTCTGGAGATGTTGTGGCTTGGTGCTGTCGCATCAGGTCTGACTCATAGTCCCTTCATAGCGTTTTCAATGGCTAATTGTTTCGGGATTGCTTCGGGAGCAGATTATTATGTCCTTCTCCCGTTTTTGCTGGGCTGAGGATCCAAACTGGGTCCTCAGAGAGTGCGGGGCAGCACTACTAAGCTAAACCCCAGCCCATTCTGGAGAAACAGAGGGTGGCTATGTTTGCATGACAATGTGAATGTATTTAATGCTGTTGAACTGTACATTAAAAGTGGTTAAGATGCCAAATTTTATCTCATGTGTATTTTTCCACAATAAAAATATTTTTTTTTTAAAAAAGAAAGCTTAAATACATATTTTACACTCACACACACACACATATCCATTTTTCAGGTACTTGGGATCTTGAAGAGCTGAAATCAGATTTGGCTGGCATTTCAGTGGAAAGCCAGGTCATATGTCACAGAGTGTTGGGGACTCTGCTGGGCAGAGGAAGAGAATGAAGAAGCCCCCAGCCCTGAGGAGACTGAGCCAGAGAAGAGAAAGGAAGAAGGTACGAAGAAATGGTGGTCAGAGAGGGTGCCCCAGCCACTCCACCTGTAGAAGATGACAACATTCTGCTGGGTACAGTGATGCGGGCCTGTCATCTCAGCAGCTCAGGAGATGGAGGCAGGAGGACCATGAGTTCGAGGCCAGAGGCAGCCTGCATAAATAACTTGGTGATACCCTGTCTCAAGATAAAAAATAAAAAGGGGGATGGGGGTGTAGCTCAGTGGAGGAGCACTTGCAAAGTATGTGTGAGGACCTGGGTTCAACCCTCTAGTACTGAAAAAAAAAAGACAAAATTCTATCAGAGAAGCCCATTCTGGTTTCCCAGCAGAGGATGGAGGCTGCTATTATGCAAAGAAACCAGTCGGAAGCTCTCTCCTTCATTACCTAAGAAGGAGAAGTGTCATTTGATCACAAAGAGTTTCCTAGGGGTTCACATTAAAACCAAATATCATGTCAGGCTCGATAAATAGTAATCTGTCAAGTCTCTAAAAGGACTGTGTTTATTGTCAGGCTACTCACAGGGGAAGCTTCTAGTCTGACTTGCTCTCATATCTCTGAGCTGTACCACAACCTACAAGTAGCAGTCTTGACAGAGTTGGGATTTGAACCTTTGCACCCTAAACAGATCCGTACCATGAACCAGGGCTTCCTGGGAGGTCAGCTTGCAGGGCAAACCGAGGTGCTTAGAACAACTACTGCTTCCTTCTAACAAGCCAGGGAGCTTCCTTCCATCAATCTCCATCTCTGATGGGAGAGAACTGGATAGGAAGAATCCCTGATCACAGAGGAAGGGAGGAGAAGAAAGTTGGGTAGAGAGGAGCATAGGGGTCTCTCGAGGCCAAGTGTCCCTTGCTTTCAGGTGGGACCCAAGCTGATCCATCTTTGCAGCAAGCCCCTGGCAGTGGCCTCAAGGATTCTCTTGGACCTCAGCACCTTCCAGCCTTGGCCAGATATGGGGATAAATCTACAAAGTAATATGGGGCCAAAAGAGGAAGGGAGGAAACACAGTCCTGAGCCTGCATGGGTTAAGGTGTGTCTAGCCCACCTTGAGTCCTGACTCACTGTGGCACACCTGGTTTGAGTCCATGAGGTCGAAGCAAAATGGCTCCTGCCCACTGCAGTTGGGGCATGTCCCTCCTCGAGTTTCTTGCTCCCTTCTCAAATTTTTTGCTGAGTCATAAGGTGTTGATTGGCTAATCCAAAATGTCATGGAAACATCACAGATTCTGATTGGCTAGCCTGAAGTGCTTATAAGCATGGTATGCAGGAATAAAGTTGAGTTCTGAGTTGCCACCCTGAAGGACTCCTGGAGTGGTTGTGTCTCTGTGGCAATCAACACCAGTGGGGTGTGGGGTTCCAATCCCAGGCTAAGGAGCCCCACAGCCAGGAAAGGGGAGAGGACTTTCTTCTCCCTCCAGGATGGATTCTGTACTTTCTTCCAGAAATGGACTTTACCACTTTGAATACCTATAAACTTCCACACTGAAAAATTCCCACGAACCAGATTCCAATCACTTCCCATCTTCCCAAACACCCAAAAGTTTGGTCATGGTGCACTTTTCTTTTACAGAGAGGAAAATATCATTCACATGTAAGCAAATGTAAGCATTTACATGTAGCATACACAAAAATTAATGAAAAATACATCTTTGAGAAAACATTAAGGAATGTCAAGGAATAAATTTAGATGCAGCCCAATTTTCTGAAATCCTAACACCTCTTTTAAATAGGCTATGGGCTTTTAGACCCAAAATGACTTTTCATTCTGCAGATGTAAAAATTTCTGAGGCAGGGATGTCAGAGGCGGGGACATCTGAAGATGGCTGCTCTCTCAGTGGCAGAGCTGGGACTTGTCCTATTTGAACACCTATTGACATTGTTGGACCAGATACCTTTGACTTCAGATGGGCTGTAGGTAAGACATGTTAACCACTGCACGTTCATTATTAAAGTCCTCCTTCAGTAGGCTTCTGAGCCAAACATTCCCCATACAGTTTTTCTAGTGTGTCCTGGCTTTTGCACGCCTTACCAGGGAGGCCCTCTGCTATTGATACAGCTCTGTGGTACTGGCACTATAAACAAACCACTATTTGTTGCTTTCTAAAAATAAGTCTTTTTAGCTCTGGACAACATTCAGCCTCCCTCTCCTGAGCTGAAAGGTTAGTTTCTTTGGGGCTGACAAACGGTGGCTTCTATCTTCTCAGAACAGCCACAGCCCATCTTTTTTGGAAGCCAAAAGTCTTACCTGGGTGACCCAGGTGAAAAAGAAGTAGTCAGACTTGATGTGTGAGTGCAAAGCTCACACACAGCATTCAAAACAGGCTGAGGTACGTGTGGAGGGAAGCTGCCAAGATCTCAGGGAACAAGGAACACAGGGATGCAGCTTGGAGCTGGAAAGAGATGTCTGTAAAAGGAAAAAAAAAAAGAGAGACAGACAGGAAGTAAAACATCTAATTTACAATGCTCCATAAGGGTGCCTCTCACACACAAAATGAATGGGGTTTTTCTGTTTTTTTTTTGTTTGTTTGTTTGTTTTTAGGGGAATTAGGGGTTGAACCCAGGGCCTGTTACTTACATACTTTGCAAGTGTTGTACCACTGAGCTGCACCCCTAGCCCTTTTTTTTTTTTTTCACTCTTTGAGACAGGGTCTTGTGAAATTATGCAGACTGCCTCTGGCCTCAAACCTGCAATCCTACTGCCTTTGCCTCCCAAGTCGCTGGGATTACACACGTGCACCACTGTGCCAGGCTCAGAATGGATGTTTTTAATACAGAAGCATATCCCAAACTTGTACAAGAAGAGACAAGATTGCCCAATGGTGCATCACATAGAAAAGAGCACTTTTGGCTATATTACTCTGTACCCCACCAGCATTTACCAATAAAGGTAGTGGGGTAGAATCTAAATTTACAACAAAATTTTAAAAAGAAAAGAAAAGAGCACTTTTATTTTAGCATCCATCCCCTGAAGGCTGAGCCCTTGCAGTATAAGAAGGCTTCAAATCCTGGTTGTGTGAGCCCATGTCATCAGTGTCCCCATCTGAGAAATGGAGACACTGGGCCAGCAGCATGTGACCTGGGCAATCATTCAGGTCTTTGCACTCAAAGAGCCCAGGCTTGATTTAATGCTTACCTGTTGCTATCTGAATAATTCTTAATAATTTTCTTAATAATATATTAATACATATTAACATGGGCTGGGATTTCGCTCAGTTTGTAGAGCACTGCTCTGCAGTCTCTGAGGTGTCGAGTTCAATTCCTAGCACCGCAAAAATGGGAGAAGGACCTGGCGATCCACTCCCAAGGCAATCCCGAAACAGTCAGCCATTGGAAACCCTATGAGGGTCACTATGAGTCGGATACCGACTTGACAGCACCTAACAACAACAACAACAACAACATATATTAATATATAACACATATATTAATATATTGGGAGAAGGGCCTGGCAATCCACTCCCAAGGCAATCCCAAAACAGTCAGCCATTGAAAAACCCTATGAGGGTCGCTATGAGTCGGATACCAACTCGACAGCACCTAACAACAACAACAACATATTAATATATAATAATATATATTACTATTGTTAGATGCCGTCGAGTTGGTATCCGACTCATAGCAACACTACGTACAACAAGGGAAACACTATTGTCAGTGCTTCTCTGCTGTTCATAGGATTTTCAATGGTGGATTGATTTTTTGGGGGAGTGGGTTGCTGGGTCCATCTCCCAAGCCTACAGCACCTGATGTTCCCAGGCTGTCTCCGATCCAAGTACTAACCAGGCCCGACCCTGCTTAGCTTCCAAGATCTGACAGGATAGGATGCCA
Source organism: Pedetes capensis (assembly GCA_007922755.1). NCBI lineage: Eukaryota > Metazoa > Chordata > Mammalia > Rodentia > Pedetidae > Pedetes > Pedetes capensis. The sequence goes on from VMDO01001153.1 coordinate 158,125, forward strand.
CAAGGCTACAGCTGCAGGCATAATATATAATAATATATAATATTCTTAATACTTTTTTTAACAAGGGCCCAGCATTTTCATTTTGTAATGGTTGGGTAGATGATATCATTTATTGGTTAGTATCTCAAAGGGTTGTGAATATTAATATTTGGGGAGCACTGTATTACTTAGCTCACCCTGCATCAGACTAATTTCCCTTTAATTCCAGTTCCTACTGTTGTGCTGAGTAATCAAGTGGCTACGACTGCTTTTTACTTTTCAGATTCCATCACAAAATAAAGAGCTCTGGGAGACCCGTCCATGGAGGGAGCCATCTCTCCTCTTCGCAGCTCAGAGTGGTTTTATGAGGATTTCACAGGACTCCGTCTGGAGGAAGCATGCCTTCCCTCTCACGCCTTCCTTTCCTATGAGTTTTGATAGAGCCCCACTTGACTCCATAACATTTAGAGAGAAGGAAATAGGGCAGGGGTGGAGTTTCCATTTGGTCAGAGGCACAAAGGCCCTGGGAAGTGTGGGAGGCAGAGAGGAAGATGAGTAAAGTTATTTAGTTTTCTAACAAGATAAAAAAAAAAACAAAAAACAAAAAACTCTTACGGGGAGCAAATTAGGACTAAGATCTTCCAGTTTAACAGGAAAGGCTGAGAAGCCGTGCAGAGGAAGCCTAGAGTCATGCCCTGGGCTCCTCTTCCTTCCACCCCACAACCACCCGTTCCCACTGGGCTGTCCAGCCTCCTCCTGAAAACGTCTCCAGCTCGGCCACTTCTCTCCTTCCCTCTGGGCCTGCGGTGGGCCCTCCCCAAAGCGCAGTCCTACCCTCCTGGCTGCACTTCTCCTGACCATCTTTTAGGACCCACTTGGTTACTGTTTGATTTTTAAAACTTCATTGAGATATACTTCACATACTACAACTCACCCATTAAAAATGTACAATTCAATGAGTACAATTTGAGTACATTACCTCATTAACTATTTTTAAAGCAGTGACACATTTGTGTAACAAAAAATGTGCCCTTTTAACCAGTTTTGATTATACAATTCAGTGGCAATAATTACATTCCGAATGTATAACCACCACCACTATTCCCATAACTTCTTTTTTATCACCCCAAACAGAAACTCAATACTCCAATTAAACAATAGCCCTCCATCCCCCTACCTCCAGCTCCTGGTAACTTCTGCATTCTGTCTCTAAGAATTTACCAATTTTAAGTGTCTCATGTAAGAGGGCTCATACTTCATCTATACATTTATATCTGGTTTATTTCTCTTAGTCTTCAAGCGTGTAGGCACACCAGTGTGGCATCCAATCCTATCAGATCTTGGGAGCTAAGCAAGATTGGGTCTGGTTAGTCCTTGGATGGGAGACTGCCTGGGACACCAGGTGCTGTAGGCTTGGGAAAAGGGCCCAGCAACCTACCCCACCCCCCAAAAAAATCAGCCATTGAAAACCCTATGAGTAGCAGAGAAGCACTAACAATACCATTTCACCTGTTGTGTGTAAGGTCCCTATGAGTCGGACACCGACTTGACGGCACCTAACAACAACAACGTCTTTAAGTTTCATTCATGTTGTAGCATGAATCAGAACTTCATTCCTTTTAATCGCTAAATAATGTTCCACATTTTGTTGATCCATTCATCTATTGATGAACACTTGGGTCTCTTCTACCTTTTGGCTACTGTGAATAATAATGCAATGAATGTTGGTGTATAAGTATTTGTTTGAGTCTTTGCTTTTAATTCTTTGGGGTAGATACTCCCTGGACCCTCCCCCTTATTTTGGAGACAGGGTCTCATGATGCAGCCCCCGCTGTCCTTGACCTTAGTAACCCTCCTGCCTCAACCACTCCAAGTGCTGCGACTACAGGCATGCACTACCACACCTGAGTGGACCGACCTCTTGAGGTTTCCAGTCCGTTCGCACTTACCAACCACCACAATTTTTTTTTTTTTTCAGTGCTGGGGATCAAAGCCAAGGCTTCACACATGCTAGTCAAATGGGCTACCCCTGAGCTAAAACTCTAGCCCAACGACAGTAATCTCTTTGCCAACACATGTCCAATCACGCCACTTCTGCTTACAACCCTCTGCCAGCTTCCCATAAAGATATCCATTAAGCAATAACTTTAGACAAAGATGGAAATGCCCCTTGCAGTCTGCAGGGCCCTGAACTCCAACCTGCCAGACTCTACTCTCCAAGGCACCATGCCCTGCTTATCCTCTGCTCCAGCCACCCTAGGCTTTTCTCCATCCTTCTGTGGAGGCATGGTTCTTTCAGATGTCATCGTGCTAGTCTAAAATGTTTACCATCCCCAAATACCTACCTTTTGCTTCTTACTTGGCCAGCTCTTCCCATCGTTCCCATTCATCTTGCCTTAGAAAATTTCCCTAACATCTCTCTCTCTCCCACTCTCCACTCAGCTCCCCTAATTACCCGTTTTGCTCCCAAGACCCCTTGTCTTTCATGACTCTCTGTTCACTTGGCATTAAGGGTTCCATGTCTCTCTTCCTTGCTGTAATGGTAACTAAAACTGAACCTTTACTATGTTCCGGGCCAGGTTTTATGCACACCATCCGTATTGATTTATTATATCCCAACAAGCCTGAGGACTTTCCAGATAAGGAAGCAAGAGGATCCACCACAGGCACAATGGTGTGTGGACGCCACAGACCACAGGACAGTGCTGCCAGCGGCCAGCCCTCAGAGAACATGCGTCCCTCTTTCTGCAAGCATCCTCAGTCCGTAGCACAGAACCCAGTGCACGCTGGTACCCAATTCATACCCAATCTGGATGAAGGAATGGATAGAATAGAACGTACAGGAGCGTACGTTTTACTGAGTTTTGAGCAAACTTTACTGAGTGGTTCCAGCTTCCCCAGCCTAATGTGCACGCATTAGTACCTACGACTCAAGGTGATTGAGAAAGTTGAGCTTTTATTTTAATGTAGGTACTTGGGGATTGAACCCAGGGCCTCACACATGGCAAGTGCTCTACCACTGGGCTGTTCCCCCAGCCCATTTTTAATTTTTTTTTTTTTTTTTAAACTTGAGTCAGGGTCTTGCTAAATTATGCACGCTGCCTCTTGTGATCTTCCTGCCTCAGCCTCCAGAGTCACTGGAACTACGCGCATGCGTCATGGCGGCCGGCTTTAATGTAGATTAAAAAAAAAAAGAAAGAAAGAAAAAAAAAGTTTGTGCCTGGCAGACTGTGTCCTGCTAGACACGCCGATGTTTAGCATCTGCCACTCCATCCTCAGGGATGGAAAGGGCGACCCAGCCCCTGCGGGAGCACAGGGTTACCCAACGTTACCCACTATCCAGGATCTTGGTGGCCCACTCTTGAGAGGGTGCCACAGGGAGGCCAGGGAGGCCATAGGGTCCGGCGAGCGCTTTCTAGAAGCCGCACTCGGGGGGCGTTTGCGGCTTCGGAGCTCGCCGGGGCAGTGCGCCAGGCCCCGCCCTCGAGCCTCATTATCTGTGTTTCCGCATCAGGCGCGCCGTGGACTTGGCAGGCCCGCCCGGCGGTGATCGGGAACACTCTGTGCTCCGCGCCCGCCGCCCGGCCCTCCTCCCTCCCGCCGGCGCCGCTCGGCGGGCCGGGATGCCCTGTGCGGTCCGCGGGGCTGGAGTCGCTGGGCCCCAGGTAGTTGCACCCCGCTTGCAGCCACTGGCCTCCCACGCACTTGTCCTGGCTTCTCCCGAGCTCTCAGCCTACGGGCTGGGCGTCCGAGCGGGAGTAACGCCGCGGGAAATCGAGAGGGCCATAAAGATGCTGTGGCCCATTTAAAAACAAAGCGCAATTCTTAGCGGCTGTTTATTCCAGCCCAGGGTCGGATCCCTTAGGGCTGCTGACAGCGAAAGGAAGCGTCCTCGGAGCCAAATAAATAAATAAAATGTAAAAACCGGCTGGAGAGCCACCTGATGTCATGTTGAGACCCCCTCACCTCAAAGCCACCTGATGTCGTGTTGAGACCCCCCCACCCCAGAGCCACCTGAAGTCGTGTTGAGACCCCACCCCACCCCAGAGCCACCTGATGTCGTGTTGAGACACCCCACACACACCCCAGAGCCCTCTGATGTCGTGGTGAGACCCCCACCCCCCACCCCACCCCAGCTCTTTCTTGTCCTCCTTGCAAAAGCTTAGGCAACTGGCCCGGGCTCCGTCTCCCGTGCTGCGAAGCGGGGTTTGCTGCGCGCTTGCTGACCGCCTTGGGAGCGCAGAGGGTGGCGGAGATGGTAGTGCAATCATCCAGCGCCTCCAGGACCGCACCTCCCCGCGCGGTGGTGGCCCAGAGGCGCCCGGGCTGCACGCGCGGTGCTGGCTCGAAAGTGCGTCACGGGCAGGCACCGGCCGCGCGGCCCCAGCGGCCAGGGTGAGGCTGGCACGCGGCCAGCGCAGGCCCTGCCAGAAGCGCAAGGCTCAGGCTCCCCGCCCGGGACCCGAGCGGGCGAGGAGCTCAAATTGCGCAGACCCGGGAGCACTGCTGGGGAGCCCCCCACCTCCGGGACGGGGTGCGCGCGAGAGACCTGTCCACGCCCCCCACCCCCGCTCGCTTCCTCTCAGGGAAACTACGCGGATCCTTCCCGGGGCGCCTCGCCCCGCCCCGGCTCTCCGCCCCCCTCGCCTTTGCTGGGGATCCCGGGCTGGGCGGAACCGGGGAGCAGGCTCTGGCAGCCTGCGCCGGGAGGCGGCGGGGGGCCGCGGAGCCGCTAGCCACGCGCGGGCCCCGCCATGTGACGTGCTCCTCTCCGGCTCGATTTCCCCCGCGCGTCCCCGGCCCGCGCCCGCGCCCCGCCGCGCCGCGCACCATGCTCCTGCCCGGACACGCGCGCCCGCCGCCCGCGCCGCTGCCCGCGCAGCATCCCGGCCTCCGCAGGCAGGTAGAGCCGCCCGGCCAGCTCCTGCGCCTCTTCTACTGCACGGTCTTAGTCTGCTCCAGAGAGATCGTGGCGCTCACGGACTTCTCCGGTAAGCCCGCCCTCCCTCGCCCTGCGCCCCCCGGGCGCGCCCAGGTGAGCCCCCGGCTTGGGTGCAGCCTCGGGAGAGGGCATGACCAGGTTAGATGAGGGCGGAGGCGTTGTTCTTAACCGGTTTTGTTGCCTGGTGGAAGCCCTTGGCATAGGGGTGGTTGCGAAGGATGTGTGAAGTATTTGGAATTTCTCGGGGGTGCTGTTGACCTCTCAAGTTACCCCGCATCAGCGACCCCGCCCTGACCTCCGCACTTTGGAGCCCAGGGCCGCTCCCAGCCCTGGAAGACACACGTGTGGTGGTCCAGGAAGTTGCACTTGGCTTGACGTCCACATTGACGACAGGGGAGCCACCAGCCAGCCTCCTGCGTGCCCATGTAAGGAGACTGGCCCAGGGCACAGCGGACCTGAAGTTCCCTGGGCAAGTAGGAAGGGAACCCGCGGGGGCCGGAGGTCCGGTGGAGATGCGGAGAGGGGGAAAAGCTTACAGAACAGAAAGGGCACCCAGGGGTATGACGTTACTCCCAAAAGATGCCAGCACCTACCTTCTCCAATTCCACTTCTCCTTCCCTACTCCCACCCCCAGATGCACGCACACAGGCACCTTGATTTGCAACTCCTCAGTAAAAGTGAATGATTTTCTTATAGGGGATTCCCACTCAGCCTCCCACAAAGGCTCTTAGATGTTCTGAGGTGACAGATGTGGCCCAGCCCAAGGAAAAAGTTTCTGGATTGATGATGACTATAGGACCACAAGCTTACATTAGGGCTGCACTTGCATAAGGTAACAAATGCCCTCGCAGCTGTAACAGCCCTGGGTCTGTCTTTCAAGGCTGGAGGCGAAGTAGCTCTAAGTCCCATACTCCCTTCTCTAAGCATCTTCTGCCAAGTCCAGGCTTTGCACAGACTCTAATGGGTCCACTGGTGCAGGGTTGGTTTTTTTTTTTTTTTTTGCAATATAATCATGGTAACAGAGTCACTCCTCAGCCCTGTGTGTGCAGTAGACTAGTACATAGCACAGAACACTGGCAAAGCAGACATTGAGTTGGGTTTCTGGTTTACTTACAGAGAATGTCATTGTTAGCTGAGAGCCCTTAGGTCAGAGGTTCTTTGCTTTGAATATTTAATATCGAGGCAGTGTTTCTGCCTGGCAAAGGAAGCCAAGATATGCCTATTTGGCAGGCAAACTATTGCCCTTAAAATCAAACCATCAAACCCCAGAGGATCAAAACTCTTTGGTAAATGTGCTGGGGGAATGCATCAAGTTTCTCCTCTCTCTCTCTCTCTCTCTCTCTCTCTCTCTCTCTCTCTCTCTCTCTCTCTCCTCTCTCTCTCCCTCTCTCCTTCCCTCCTTTCTTTTGCTTTCTTTTCCTTTCCTTCTTTTTTCTTTGTCATAGAACTTTCTTGGCTGCTAGAAAAGCTCTGTATTTGCTGATTTAAGCTACAGCCAGTAGTTCTGAGTTTAGCCACCGTCTTGCTCTGATTATTGTAAGGGGAGAATTAAACACTGACAAGCCCTTTCTGTGGTGACATCATTGCAAATGAACAAATACTGCTCTAAGCAAAGTGTGGTGTGACCATGAAACTGTTTTCCCAGATTATAGACGCTTGGAGTTTGTTTCTTTAGAGAAGCAGTTGCGATGCTTGTAACAGCCCATAGGTTATCACCCAGATCTGGAGTTGTCTGTGTGTAGCGAGTGTTACACACAGTACATTTGAACTGTCAAGCAGGGAGGCTACATCCTGAGGGAGGTGGACGCTTTGATCCATGTCCTTCTAAGTCATAAGACTGATAAAAGGCTGTTCCTTTGGCTTTCCATGGGAACCCAAATTCCAGAGCTTCAAGTCTGGGACCCAGCAGCAGGGGGTGACATTGCCAGATCTATCCATCTTTCCTCTTATCTCTATTGCTCTCCAGGGATGGCAAGTGTTGAGAGAAAGGGTCAGGGGCTCTTTTGCGGAGAGGAAAAGAAAGATAAGGGCCTCCCAAACCTAAGACACTCAAGTTTAAACAAAAATTTTGTGTAGTATGGGATGGGGGGAAAATTAGAAAAATCTCAGGGAGAAAGATGGAGACTTCCAAAGTTGGCTAATCTGACTCGAAACAAACGGCACAATCAGGGACCTCCAAGCCATGTGATAGCGCAGGGAAATTCCTAAGTGCCAAAAATGGCAGCCCAAGTGCCCAGTTAAATGTGCTGATTAAATCAGTGGATCCTGAGCCTGTAATTCTCTGTGGCCTCAAAGCATTCTGCCTGCTTTTCTGGGGACAGGCAGTCCTGTTCCTTTTTATGAACTTGGCGGGGTGCATAGACATGAAACAGAGGCCCACACAGAGCTAGCAGACCCTCCCCCGCAGAGCCTTACAATAATAGCCAAGGGCTAGAGAGCTGTGTTTGACAATACAGACACTAGCTTGTTTTCTAAATAAGGGGAACGGGAAAAACAGGAGGAGAGTGGAGGGAACTTGAGACCCTGTGCCCTGTGCAGAAGAGAGGATGGTGTATGAACGTGAAAGAACGTGCCAGAATGTTGGGGGTCCTAGCCATAGTGTGTACCATATAGGGCTGGGATTTAGCTCGGTGGGTAGAGCACTGTGCTGCAGTCTTTGAGGTCCAGAGTTCAATTCCCAGCACTGCAAAAATGGGAGAAGGGCCTGGCAATCCACTCCCAAGGCAATCCCAAAACAGTCGCCATTGAAAACCATATGAGGGTCACTAAGAGTCGGATACCGACTCGACGGCACCTAACAACAACAACAACAAGAGATGAGCTATGCAGTTTGGGAAAATTAAGACCGGACTGTCTCTTCTTTGCAACTGTTCTCTGAGCCTTCACCTGAGGCTGCCAGCTGGTGTCTATTTTCCTGGGTCACTGATTTTTATTATTATTATTTATTGTTATTACCCTAAGGATTCCAGCATCAGATCTCTTAATAACCTAAAGGCTGCATTGTGCTCCCCCTCAAGCTCCCGATTTGGGCTAATCATCCCTAAGTCTGCTGGGACACAGCCTCCCTAAACACCTCCTTCTCTCTCTGTCCCTGAAGATTTTGAGATGCTGCCAGAGGCCACTAGCAGGCTGTCACCACTGCATTAAAAACACATCCTAGAGCAAGAGCTGTTGTTGTTAGGTGCCGTGGAGTCCGTATCCAACTCATGGTGACCCTCATAGGGTTTTCAATGGCTGAGTGTTTCGGGATTGCCTTGGGAGTTGATTGCCAGGTCCTTCTCCCATTTTTGCAGTGCTGGGAATTGAACTTGAGACCTCAGAGATTGCAGCGCAGTGCTCTACCAACTGAGCTAAATCCCAGCCCATAGAGTAAGAGTAGTACATGAAAAATGAGTGCCTCCGATCCTTAAGCTCACCTCACATGGCCTTGGCTTTCATCCATTTCCTCACTGAGATGGAGCTCTGTCCACTTAACTGTATTCCCAAATTGAGGATCTTGCTTGAGAGGTCCAAAGTGATCGCTGACTGGGGGATTTGTTGTTGTTGTTGTTGTTTTTAAGAAAGCAAACAGAAGAATAATGTCATCCTCATTGTCCTCTTCACTCCATGCGAAAAGGCAGTGACCTGGAGTGTGGGCGGGGTGCTGAGAAGAGGATGGGGTGCCCTTTGGGGGTCCCAGCCATCAAAAGCAAGGGATCCTGTGCCTTTGCCTTGCCTGGAAGAGCGGGGCTCTGGTGTGTCTTTTGGACCTCATTTGCAAAGACCCCTCTGTGCTCATTGACTCTTTTGGTGGTTTTACCCAGTTGTTTCTCTGAGCGCAACCTGGGTCTTCTCTTCCCACCCTAGTTCTTCCCTTTCTGTCTTGGTTTCTTTTTCTCTCCTCAAAGACAGCCACAGGAGGGGGAAGGGAAGGGAGGGAAGGAAAGGGTGGAACCTTGCTTGGTACTCACTTGAATTCCTAGAGAGCTCTCAATTTTGGTCAAAGTCATCCTGAGCGCATGTTCACACGTGGATTCACCCTAGTTTTGGCATGTGGTGGAGAGGGGGAGAAGCAGGAGGGAGAGGGGATGGGAGACCAGGATAGTAGGAACAACCCGGAAGGACTTCCTTGTCCCCACAAGTCTCTAGACCTCAACGAAGGGTCATCACATGATGGAAGCTGTTCCCTAGGCTGCCATTCTGCTGTCAGCCATTGATTGTCCAAGTAAGCAATATGTCCAGGTCGTGTTAGTCTGGTCAGGTTGCCGTAACAAAGTACAACAGACTGGATAGCTTCAATGATAGAAACTTATTTCTCACAGGGCAGCTAGAAGTCTAAAATCAACATGGCGGCAGGGTTGGCTTCTCCCAAGGCCTCTCTCCTTGACTTATAGATGGCTGTCTTCTCCCTGTGGCCCCGCACAGGCTTCCTTCTGTGTGTGTCTGTGTCCCAACCACCTCTAATTATTAGGATACCAGTCAGGTTGGATCTGGGCCCACACTTCTTGTTGTTAGGTATCAGTATCAGTATCCACCTCATAGCGACCCTATGTACAACAGATGAAACACTACTGTCAGTGCTTCTCTGCTATTCTTAGGGTTTTCAGTGATGGAATGTAATTTGGGAGTGGGTTTCTGGGTCCTTCTCCCAAGCCTACAGCACCTGGTGTTCCCAGATGGCCTACCATCCAAGGACTAAGCAGGCCCGACCCTGCTTAGTTTCCGAGATCTGACACCACAGTGCTACAGCTGCAGGCTCTATTAATGACCTCATTTTAACTTAATCACCACTGTAATAACATGCCTCCAAATACAGTCACATTCTGAGGTCCCAGAGGCTAGGGCTTCAACATGCGAATTTTGGTGGGATGCAATGTAGCCTACAACATAGATTATTTGCAGCCCGATGAATAAACCTGTCTCATAGCTCCTTCGTTCCCTTGCCAGGAATTTCAGGATGTAGAAATGTGACAATTCAGGGAATATTGGAGGCCTGGGGTGGGAGTAAGTTTTGCCATAGGGGACATAGTTGTCCATTTCCAAGAGATTAAACCTTCCTATTCTGCTCCCAGACAGCGTGTAACCCTAGACACACGCTGAATAATGTGGGGAGACGAAGATGTGTGGCTGTTCCACTGTACCCTGGGACTTCTTATTTAATTGGCCCAGGAAGGGTCAGGTATTGGTGTCTTTTTTAAAGCTCCCCAGGCCATTCTAATCTGCAGCCAGAGTTAAGAAGCACTGCCTTGATGGTCAGAAGAGAGGGCTGCTGCCCAGCGTGGTAGTGGATGCCTGTAATCCCAGTGGCTTGGGAGGCAGAGGTGGGAGGATCGCAAGTTCGAGACCAGAGGCAGTCTACGTAATTTAGTGAGACCCTACCTCAAAAAGTAAAAAAAAAAAAAAAAATGGGCTGAGGGTGCAGCTCAGTGGTCCAGCACTTGCAGAGCATGCAAGTGTGAGGCCCTGGGTTCAACCCCCAGTACCAAAAAAAAAAAAAAAAAAAAAAAAGAGAGAGAGGGCTGCTTCTTACTTGCGCATCAAGCCAGAAAGACCAGGACTGTATTGTCCCAGCTCATCACCACCTCCCCACACAGACTCACATGCACACACCCACCTTTCAGCATTTTATTATGGCTTTACATCATCCTTCTATCCAGGGGTTATCTTCCCTTTAAAAAAAATTATGGACTGAAAAGCCAACTCATAACCAAAGGAAAACAAACCAAAAGTCTGAAGGAGTTATCCAACTGCCATAGAAGAAGACAGATGAAGAGCAAATGTCTAGAACTGCTTGTCTGAAACCATGGAAAGTAATGACATCTGAAAAACATCCTGCCAGCTCTTTCTGTAGCAGAGAAGAGGTGTGTTAGCTTGTCCTGTTATTAACGATGCTGGTTTCCCAGGGGCTTTCTTGGAAGGGGCAGCCTAGCAGCAGATTCAGGGGGAAAAATAGAAAGAGAGGGAGTGAAAATGAATTGAGCTCAGTGTTGGTTGGTTTCAGCCTCAACAGCAGCCCGGTGAGCTATTAGTCTCATTGACAGAGGAGAACTCAGCCTCAGAGAAGGCAAGTGTCCTGCCCAAACCACCCAGCGAAGAAGCAAAGCCCAAGCATCCATTAAATTCAGGCTGGGGTCAGGGTGGGGGACTGGGCTTGACCTTTGAGAGTGCCTAGGGAGCAGGACAAGGAAAGGAAAAGCCACTGGAATTTGCCTAACCTTTCTAGATCCTTCCTGGAGCAGCCAGTGCTATTTCAGGTGCCCACTGGGCAGACTGACCTTTTTCCATCTCCTCCTTCAGTATCTTCCCATCACAGTCACTCCGCAGTGGGTTCAGTTGTAGGCGATGCGCTGGAATACTGGAGAGTGGTAGAGTTTCTATTCTGGGCTATAGTTATCCCTCACTGTCTTCTGGGCAGTGGTTCCAGGGCCCCCATGGCTATCAAAATCCGTGGATGCTCAAGTTTTTTTGTGTAACATGACATACTATTTGCAGAACCTACACACATCCACTCACATACTTTAAATCATTTCTAGAATTACTTATAGTGCAACATAAACAGCACATAAATACTTGTTATAAGGTATTGTTAGGGAATAATGACAAGGAAAAAGTCTGTACGTGTTCAGAACAGACACAATTTTTAAAACATATTTTTGATCTGTGATTGGTCTGATCCATGCATATGGAACCTGTGGATACAGAAGGCTGACTGTGTTTGTTGTTACAACTTGAAAAGTTTTGCTTATAACTGACATATAAATTGGCAGTAGAATAGTATGTAATTTACAAACAAATATACACATATTAGAGATGTGTTCTCAGCTTGGTTTTACTGATGGGTCACCATTACACAAACATGGAGGTCAGTGATCTTCACAGCCATACTGGTAGTCCTGTAGCATTCTTGAAAAGGCACCAATTTGGGGGCAATGGATGCCAAAAGACAACTGCTTCCCATTATTCACCCTACTGCCTTCCTTGCTTACTCCTCTCCCTAGCTCCACAGCTGCCAGTAAGAGATAGAGGCAGGATTTGAACCCAGTACCTTCCTGGTTTCAAAAGTCCATACCCTTGTCATTCAACCTGAGCAGTGGATCAAGAAGGTAGGGTGAGGGTAATCTGAACTTTTACCACACCCTGTCACGACTTTAATGAGGCTGACGTATGTAACTTTCTGTAAGGAAATAGTCCCTGTTAAGGACGTAAATCTTAGAGTCACCAAGATTCTAGTACTGGAAGGAGAATCTCAGGTTAGGAAGGTTCTGGCCAAGTGATTCAGATTCATTCTCTCTGAGTTTCCCCTTCTGTGACTCTGATCCATTCTCTCTAAGTTTCCCCTTCCCTACGCAGGGGAGGCACCTCATTGTGCTACTCCTTCACTGGCCCGTGTGTGCCACCACCTCCAGTTAAAACTCTGGCCCAGCACAGGCAGTGATTTCCTCACCTGACTTCCCTTGGCACAAGTAAGAGAAATTGGTTAGTTAAAAACAACTTTGGTTTATCAGGCACATAAAGCACTGGATGTCAGACACTGTGCTAACAACCTCCTGTTTGTTAACTCATTTAATCCTCACAATTATTTCAAAGTGAAGAGACTGAGGCAAAGAGAGGATAAGTAACTTTTAGTAGCTTGAATCCAGGCCATTTTTCTAATACTAAGGGAAGAAAGTGACATAAATAAATTATAAGTATTTAGAGCAATTCCGCTTCTATAATGTTTATCACTTAAGGTACCAGAGCCAAATCCTTTCCAGGACTTACAGGTATAGCTCATTCCATGTCCTGTCAAAGATAGCACCATTTAGCCCCCAAAGAACTGATTATAGACTAGGAGCTGTAATTATTCTGAAATTATTTCCCTAACCAAAAAATGAGAACTGCTGAATTCGAATATACCAACCATCTTTTAAATGCACAAGTGAGTGTGTGTGTGTATATATATATTGAAACATCCAGGGAACAAAAACAAAGAAATAGAGAATTAAGAGAAGTTAGGCACTAAGGTGCTGCTGGGGCCAGGTGATGGTCCCAACAACCAGGAATGAACAGGTGTTTGAGGGCAGGAGACAAGACATTAGACCAGGGAATTGATCTAATGAGTGAATTGGAGTAAAGATCCCTATAGAAAACCATGACCTTGTGTGGCTAAACTTTCCTAAAAAGGTGGTTGAGAAATAAATTATCTCTTGCAAAGAAAGATGACAGAGAACATTGTCTCAAATTGGACTCTGGATTAGAGAAAAAAATAATACCCTCTGAGAATGTATAACCAGAGGTCTGCTTTTTTCAGAGTTTTGGTTTTGAATTCATTTTACCTTTACTAGGAAACTCAAGCTAAGAAGCTAATAAATATATGCCAGGGTACCTGGAAAAACAAACACACAGATGCTTCACGCATGGTAATATCACCAATGTAGACCCCTCAAGATTCCTGTAGATGAAACCTTGCTGATGGTGAACATGAAATTCAAAATTACATTATACAAGCAGTAGTCAGCAGCAGCAACAATGGAGTTCATAAGAAATAAAAAAAAAAAAAGTACTCTCCCAAAATGAGAAAGGAACAAAAGACTGTTAAGAAAGAGCAGGCATGTTTAAAGAAAAACCAAATATATCTACTGACATGAAAAATATATTGATTGAAATGAAAATCTTGACAGACAGGTTAAAGAGCAGATTAGATATAGCTGAAGAAGGAAAAAATGAGCTGGAAAATAAAGTTAGGGAAATTATCCAGGACAGAACAAATAAGATAAAGACAAGGAAAATATGAAAGAAAATGTATAACGCATGGAAGATAGAGTGAAAAGTTCAACATACACTGATAAATATTTAAGAAAGGGAGAGTAGAGAAAAGGAGAAAAGCAATACTTGAAGTGGTAGTATTTTAGGTATTAATTTTCAGGAACTGATGAAAGATTCAGATTCACACATCCCAAACAAGATAAATAAAATAAATTATTTGTAATGTATCAACTTAAAGCTGTAAAATACTAAAAACAAAGTGATAGTCTTAAAAACAATTAGAAAAAAACAATAATAAATCTTATTGAAAGAACTACTAAAGGATGTAATTCATGAAGGAAGACACTAAGTCTAGGAGGAATGCATGAGACAGAAATAAAAGAACGATGAGCAAAGAAATTGTACAACTTTTAAAGCGCTTTGCTCACATTCCTTGTTTTGTCTTCCTACTTAAGAATAATATCTTTCTACCCTGAGAGATATGTTCTTTCAGATATTTTGTTCTTTTGGCAGATAAAATCACAAGATACTTTCTTGACCCCCTTGAGCTCTTCTCCTGACTCATAACTTCCAGCCTGAGGCCTCCAAGCCTTTTTCCCAGGTGAGCTTCAGTTCCAGGATGACTACCCCATGGCGGTTTTGCAGGAAAAAACAGAAAGCATTCTAAAGTCATACCAGATGCCAGGTATGATACAGGGCTACTTCAAAGAGTCATTCCTGCCCTAGGGAGCCACACAAATAATAACGAAGGAGTTTGAAGGATAATCAATACATTTGACAGGTCGTTGTTGTTAGGTGCCATCGAGTTGGTGTCCAACTCATAGTGACCCTATGTACAACAGGCAAAACACTATTGTCAGTGCTTCTATGCTATTCATAGGGTTTTCAATGGCTGATTGTTTTTTGGGAGTGGGTTGCCAGGTCCTTTTCTCAAGTCTATAGCACCTGGTGTTCCCAGGTGGTCTCCCATCCAAGTAGTAACCAGGTCCAAGCCTGCTTAGCTTCTGAGATCTGAAGGGATTGGATGCCACAGTGGTATGGCTACAGGCCAAAAGGTGTAGGCCAGGCTGCCCTTGAACTTGTGATCCTCCTGCCTCATCCTCTTCAGCAAGTTGACTACCAGTGTGCACCAACACGGCAGGTTTGGCAGGTTAAATCCTCTAAAATAGTAGCCAGAGCACAGTGCAGTATATGCAGAGACCTTCCACACAGATTTGCACATGTGTAGATTTTACACTTCCATATATGCATCTCTGACTCACGTTCTCATCAACACCTGTGCCACCAGCTCATTCAGGCCCCTGAAATTGAATTTCCCCTGCATTTACAAGTTAGACGTTAAAGTGAAGCTTGGGGCTAGTTTTGATCTGAGAACCAAGTTTTCCACACACACAAAACCAGGCACCATTAAAAACTCGAAACTCAGGCCACTGAGTCTGAAATGTATGTTTGCAAAGTCTGATTTCATGTCTGCCTCAGATGTCCGGAGAATACCAATGGCCTCGTTGGGAGTTGGAGGAGCAGGGAGGAAGAAATCTAAGAATGATCTCCAAAACAAATCTTGAATTTGGATGAGTATAATAGAGTGTAATCCCATTTCAAGTCTGTCAGCATTCCTTTGATGATTACAAATGAGTCCCTTTTCCCCGGCAGTGTGGAATAATCTGGATAAAATAACCCTTTTTGTCTGCAGGAGCCCACGCGACGCTTACTTGTGACAGCTTTCAGCATAGTGTTTCAGAGTCCGAGAAGCGCGCACTGTGCGACCAAGTTATCTCTTTCCTTTCTCTTGACTTAGGAGGTTTTCCATTCTTTTCATGTTCGGCAGCTGCTGAAATCCTCAGGCTTAGAAATCATAAATCATTGTACTGTCCCAAGGAACAAGAGAGACCGGGGTCACCGAGCCCTTCTCCTGCTCTGCCTGTTGGACGGGAGACAGGTGGAAATGAGAACAGGTGGATGTGATCTTATCGGGAAAGCCAATTTGTACAGACCTGGAGGGATCTCCTTTAAATAATACACAACGTGTTACAGTCTTTTTCCATTAAAAAAATGCATACCTCCCCCAAGTTCAGGCTTCCATGCCTCTTCTTTGTCTATTCGCTTGTGAAATTAAGGGGCAGTCGTTTATCACACTTCTTTCAGTGTTCTGAGACTTGAAAGACGAAACACTTCTTCCAGAGTGAACGGTGCATAATGTTTTGTGAATTGGTCAGATTGGAGGCAGAGACTCAGACCCACCCTCAGCTGTGGAATGAGAAAGGATCTCAAAGACCCTAGTGCAGCAGATGCCTCATACAGAACTACAAATAGAAGCTGAACGGATCTTGTGGTCTTGCCTGTTCTGGCTCCTCAGCGCCAGAGTCAAATGCATAGGTCTCTCTTCTGATTGCCCTTTTTTGCCTTTGAAATGGGGGCCCCCAGATTATTTTAAAATAGTGTTACGACTCCCTGAAGCCCTGAGCAGCACTTTGAGACAAAAGGTCTTTCTGCATCTGAGACGCCTGTGTTTCTCTCTGGCTATTCAGCACTGTTCTTCTGGGTCTGTCCATAGTTACCAAAAGTGTCATGTGACTGCCTACTCAAGGAAAATGGAGCTTTTCCAAATGTTTAGTCAAAACCAGTGATTCTCAAATCAGGGCGATTTTGTCCCTCAGGAATATATGGAGGGGCATCTCAAGGCAATTTTACTTGTCGCAAGTTTTGGGGTTGCTACTGAAATCTGGAGCCTGCAGCTGTAGCCCTGTGGCATCTGATCCCGTGAGATCTAGGAAGCTAAGCAGGGTCGGGCCTGGTTAGTACTTGAATGGGAGACCACCCGGGAACACCAGGTGCTATAGGCTTGGGAGAAGGACCTGGCAACCCAATCCCAAAAATCAATCCACCATTGAAAAGTAAGTAAAGAAAAAAAGTAAAGAAAAAGAAAAAAGAAAAAAAAAGGGCTGGGGGTGCAGCTCAGTGGTCCAGCACTTGCAGAGCATGCAAGCGCGAGGCCCTGGGTTCAACTCCTAGTACCATAAAAAATAAATAAATAAATAAATAAATAAATAAATAAAAATAAAAAATAAAAAAAGAAGAGTAGAAATTGTAGAGACAGTGCCAAGATCTGCTTTCCCTGCCTTCTCCCTAAGGTCTTCCATCCCTTTTTCCTTGCACTCCCTCCTCCTGTCTCTCTCCTCCTCCACCTGCCTCTGCTCATCCACACACAGATAGCCCGGGCACTTGTCCACACATGCGTGACTCCTGTGCACCAGCATGGTGTCTCTGTGCTGCATATCTTATGCTTATTAGGGCCCCCGTGGAGCTCATGTGGCTATCAGGCTGAGCACCACTGTGGGGAAGACCTTGAGTAGAAGGAGATTCCCACTGGTGATTTCTCTGGAATGGGAGCCATCACAGCAACCCAGAGGCTGCGAGACCTCAGGACGGCTTCCGCTCTCAGATGGCGCCCCTCCACCACCCCTCCTACAGACAAGTCGCAACTCTACTCAAAATATTTTTTTCCTTCTGCCAAACACAGAAAATCTGGTATTGTTTCCAAGACAGCAAGCAGGGGCGCCAGCGGGAACGGGTGTGCAGTATTTGTACAGCTTCGTGAGTCAGTCCATGTGAATTTCCAAGCATTTTAAGAGCTTTGTCCAAAAAAAAAAAAAAAAAAAAAAAAAAAAGATCTATTGTATGGCTCTTGGCACAGAAGAAAATAGCAGGCTTGTCAAAACTCTCCTTCAGATTTAATTCTCAAGTGGGTGATATAAGAATGCTGTCCAACTGGAGGGCTTTGCTCATTCTCTTGTCCTTGCTCACTTGGGGGGCCATAGATCTTCACTTTTCAGAATCAGCTCATATTAAGACACCGAAGCATCTTTTCACTCAACATCTTCCGAATAAAAAGGCATTATGTTCTTAAGCAAAGATTAGGGTACCTTTTAGATGAATAAAATAAAAATTTATTTGACTATGCCTATAATATATACTTTGTTGTTGCTGTTAGGTGCTGTTGAGTCGAGTCCAACTCACAGCGACCCTATGTAGAGCAGACCAAAACACTTCCTGATTCTGTGCCAGGCACATGATCTTATTGATGTTTAAGCCCATTGTTGCAGACACTGTGTCAATCCATCTGGTGGAGGGTTTTCCTTTTTTTCATTGACCTGCCACTCTCCCAAACAGGATGTCTTTCTCGGGGGATCGATCTCTCCTGACTACATGTCTGAAATATGTAAAATGCAGTCTAGCCATCCTTGCTGCCAGGGAGAACTCTGGTTGCATTTCTTCTAGGACAGATCTGTTGGTTCTTTTGGCAGTCCATGGTATATATATGTAGGTATGCACACATATATAACAACATATAAATGTATGTGAATATGTATATGTGTGTGTATGTATGTATGTGTGTGCATATACATATATATAGATATATATAGATATATACACGCATATATACACACATACAATAGACCTTTTTTTTGG
The DNA here is from genome assembly GCA_007922755.1 of Pedetes capensis. Lineage (NCBI taxonomy): Eukaryota > Metazoa > Chordata > Mammalia > Rodentia > Pedetidae > Pedetes > Pedetes capensis. The sequence goes on from VMDO01001153.1 coordinate 176,240, forward strand.
ACAAAGCTCTTAAAATGTGTATGTGTGTGTGTGTATATATATATATATATATATATATATATATATATACATATACATACATAGTATAGGCGTCCCTCCTCAGTATCCACATGACATTGGTTCCAGGAATCCCTTCAGACACCAAAATCTACAGAGGCTTAATTCCTTCTATAACATGGTGTAGTATTTGCATATAACCTACATAAATCCTCCCATAGGCTTCAACTTATTTCTAGAATGATTTATAATAATGTAATATAAATGCTATGTAAATAGTTGTTGTACTGTATTGTTTAGGGACTAATGATAAGAAAGAGTCTTTATATGTTCGCTACAGACACAGATTTTTTCCTTCGCATTTTCAATGTGGTGTTGGTTGAATCTGTGGATGAGAATCTGTAGATAGAGAAGACTGACTCTCTGTGTATTTTCAGACCATCTTCTTGTAAGACTTTACCACTCTTTTCCTCAGTGTAGTTTGCAAATGCAGGGCTAGAGACATTGTTGATCTTCCCCAGTGCCTCGTGCACCCATTATTTACTTCTGGCTGTGGGTATTATGAAAATAAGCAGGAAACCTATAAGACTGAATCACAAACATCTGGCATTCTTTAAAGCTCCCAATTAATGTATCAGGCTGCCTAAAAGCTACCTACTAATTTACCTTCCCACAGAAAAAGAACACGTGGGGAACGAAAATAAATGATACAGAGTTGACTTTCATCAGACTCCTTGGCAGTAATGAGTCACATTGCAGAAAGTTCCAGAAGGTTCCATGGCTGTAGTTGTTTATGGAGCTGCTGTTTCCTAGTTTTCTCCCCTGGCTATTGACCAGTGAAGAATAATTTTTCTCATCACACACATATTTTATGCAGAATACGCATTTGGTCCTCCTCAGTTCTATCTTCTCTGGTTAATAATGATGTACTGTATTTTTAAAGAGAGAGAGATGGAGCATCACGTTGAAGCACTGGACCTCTCTAACCATGAGGAGGTGATGAGGTTCTGGGCAGGGAAGTCTTCTCCCAGGGTGCCAAGCATCTGCCCATGTGAGAGGGGCAACTTTCTACTCAAGCCACTCACTTGGCCCTTGGGTCCAGTGTCATACATCCTTAGCAAAACAACCTCTATTTCCTTCTTCCTAGTTTCTAGAAAGTTCCCCTAAAGTCCTGGAGGGGTTTTTGGTTTTTTGTTTTGTTTTGTTTTGTTTCACAATGGGAAATTCAACATGGAGACCCCATACACAACGTGGATTGCACTGACTGATTCCAAGATAAAACCACGGTGGACAAGAAGCTCAGGCTCTGGAAATAGACACAGATAAACCCAGGGGGCCCTCCCTGCCTCAGGTTGTTTACTGAGAGGAAGGTCTCACCAAAAGAATTGTCTCAGTTCAGTTCATTGCTCCTGTATGTGTAGCTCGACCTGAGCTGGAAGCCTTTATCCTTAGAAGGCAGTCAGTGGGGATGTGTGAACCATCCCCAAACTACAGCCATCTATGGAACCTTCTGAAACTTTCTGCAATGTGACTCATTACTGCCAAGGAGTCTGATGAAAGTCGACTCTGTATCATTTATTTTTGTTCCCCACATGTTCTTTTTCTGTGGGAAGGTAAATTATTAGGTAGCGTTTAGGCAGCCTGATGTATTAATTGAGAGCTTTAAAGAATGCCAAATGTTTGTGATTCCATCTTATAGGCTGGTTAAAATGGCAGTATTGGAATTTAGGTTGTAAATGAATGTGGTTCTCATTATTATCATTCAAGCATGTGATAAGAAATGAACAGTATCTGGCTATGTCTATACTTCAGTGGACTGTGGGAAGGGCGAATTTGCTGCAATTTGGGGAGCCTGGGAACCACGGGGGGATTCTACAGAGGGTGGAGGGCCCAGGGCTGATTCTATCACATTCTAAATCCTCCCTGGACTTTAATAAAATTATCACCAAGGAAGTAAGTCACCAAAGGACAGTGTGCAGACTTTAGAATGGAGCTGTCCAATAGAAACACCCGCATAGGTAATGTTCAATATTCTGGTAGCCATATTAGCAAAAGCAAAAGAAAGCAGTGAAATAAACTTCCGTTGTTGTTGTTAGGTGTCCTCGAGTTGTGTCTGATTCATAGTGACCCTCATAGGGTTTTCAATGGCTGACTGTTTCGGGATTGCCTCGGGAGTGGGTGGCCACATCCTTCTCCCATTTTTGCGGTGCTGGGAAACAAACTCGGGACCTCGGAGACTGCAGGGCGGCGCTCTACCAACTGAGCTAAATCTGTAATAAATGTTATTTTACCCAGTATATTCAAAATGTTAACATAAGCCAATATGAAAAGACTATTCATGAAATATTCTATTACTTTTCTTGCATGTGAAGACTTGGCAATCTAGTGTGTTTTACACTAACTGCACATCTCAGTTAAGACCAGCTGCATCTCAAGTGCTCAGCAGCCATGTGTTGCCTTTGGCCACCATTCTGAGTATTGCAGCGTTAGTGAGTCTAGGGAAGGGCGCAGGGTGAAGGCTAGGCTCAGGGCAGAGCCTCAGACCTTATTTAGCACTTTTTCATGAGGGCCCCTTTCTCACAGAGCTAGGTGCTATAGCTTGAATCACGTTTTGCTTCTCTACAACTCAGGTTAAAATATAATCCCCACTGTGAGATATTACAATCAGCCATTGAAAACCCAGTGAGTAGCAGAGAAGCACTGACATAGTGCTAGGCATGGCACTGTGTCGGCGAGTGTTCTGTTCTGTTGTACATAGGGTAGCTATGAGTTGGACTCAACTTGACAGCATCCAACAACAACAATGATGGCCTGCAGCCGTAGCCCTGTGGCATCTGATCCCATCAGATCTCAGAAGCTCAGCAGGGTCGGGCCTGGTTAGTACTGGGATGGGAGACCAGCTGGGAACACCAGGTGCTGTAGGCTTGGGAGATGGATCTGGCAACCCATTCCCAAAAATCAATCCGCTATTGAAAACCCTATGAACAGCAGAGAAGCACTGACAATAGTGTTTCACCTGTTGTATGTAGGGTCTCTATGAGTCAGATACCTACTCAACAGCACCTAACAACAACAACATAAGATACGAAGGGATGGGACCAGGTGGTAGCTTTAAGAAGTGATTAAGGCTCTGCTCTCAGGAATGGATCGATCCACTCACCCAGTCAGTAGATTCATGGATTATTATTGGAGTAGACTGCTGTAAAAGCCAGTTTGGTTAGGTCTCTTGCAGACACCTGTCTTTCCCACGTGACACTCCATGCCATCTTGGGGCTCTTCCAGCAAGAAGCCCACTACCAGATGCAGGCCCTTGACTTTGGACCAGAACTATGAGACCAAATAAACCTCTTTTCTCTGTAATGTACCCGGTCTGTGGTATTGTGTTATTAGGCACACAATAGGGATGAAGACACGGCATCAGGCTTGCAAGTAGCAGTTGCCTGAGTCTATCCATAGCCTGGCCTCTTCTCTGTGACTTGGAGGAAGACCGATGTCCTTCTGCTTCCTGAGCCCCTTTTACAAGAACTTCCCAGACATCAGTCCTTGGGAAGTGAGTGGACTGCAGAGAGTCACCCTAAGTATGACAGAACCTGCTGAAAGCAGCAGAAATCAGTCAGCAGGACTGCCACACCCATGGTCTTGTGTTCTTAGTGCGTCACATCAGGAGGAATGTGCTGTTAGTTCACCCCATGGCCCAGAAGTGAATGCTGATTGTTTGGTTAGGGTGGGATTTAGGCTTCTTGTAGGTTGAAGAAATCATCATCAGACAGACTCACGTAGATTAATTGATCTTTCACTTAGCCATTTATGTGCCAAGGCTGGAAGGGTCTTGAACTTGTGAGCAAGTCTTGAAGCAGAAGAAGGAAAGAAAGAAAGGTTCCAGGACCTGGAGCTCTGGCAAGAGGTGTGGTCTGGGGAAGGTAGCACCAAATTCGCTGTGGTGTAATGATGGAGTTTCAGGAGAGCATTTGGTCTGCAAGGGACTTCTGGTTAGAAAGGGGCTGTGGAAGGGAGTCAGCCTTTGCTTACCTGTGGCTTAGCCAAGGGCTATACTGAGTTCCTAGAGCTCATTCCTTCACGGTAAATGTCTCCTTTCCAGTCCTTTATCAAAACAGAACAATACTTTCTTTCTAAGCTTTGGTTCACCCCAAAGCTCCATCTATCTTTTCTTCTGAGATCGATGGCTTCTGGATTAGCCCCAGGAACAATTTAAGATTAAGCCCCATTTGGGCTGGGGTTTAGCTCAGCTGCTCTGCACTTTCTCAGAACCCAGCATCGCAGAAATTAGAGAAGGATGTGGCAGTCCACTCCTGAAAACAATCTTGAAATAGTCGTTGCTGTTGTTAGGTGCCATCAAGTCAGTGTCTAACTCATAGCAACCCTATGTACAACAGGTGAAACAGTATTATCAGTGCTTATCTGCTATTCATAGGGTTTTCAATGGCTGATTGTTTTGGGGCAAGTTGTCAAGTCCTTCTCCCAAGCCTGCAGCACTTGGTGTTCCCAGGTGATCTCCCATCCCAGTGTTATCCCCAGTGATATCTCATCCAACCCTGCTTAGCTTCTGAGATCTGACACGATCACAGGCCACAGTGGTACAGCTGCTAGGCCTCGAAATAGCCATTGAAAACCCATCTATCAGTTCAGACCTGACTCAGCAGCACCTAACAACAACAACAACAAGAAGCCCTGCTTGGCACTTCCGGTAAGTCAACTTGTTTATTACCTATTGCTCCTCTCCAGCTCAGATGCAGTCCTTACCATTTCCAAGCACACTTGAACTTGTCAGCAAAAAGGTATCCCCTTTGCTGCTGTCAAAGAACAATTTACCCCACAAGTTAAACTGACTATTGATTTAAGAAGAGATCAAAACACAACTTTCCTTCTAAGTGTGTGTAGGGAGTGTGTGTTGGCAAAGGCCAAGAAGGCAGACATTTCTTTCTGTCCCCCTGGCCTCTCAGGTCTCCTGCTGGGCCCTGCACAGTGGTGGAGGAGGACAGGGCCACAGGCGATTTCCCTCTGTGCATTGCCATCCTTTCTTCTGTCTGTGGTTGTCTTTGGCTCCTTATCAGAACATGGTGTTCCCTTTTCCTGGTTCTCTCTTCTGACTTCACCTGTTTACCTTTCCCTGAGCCTCCAGCGCTGCTGGGGAAACATCAGCTGTGGAGATTGTGGCTACAACAGAGTCAAGTTCCCCAGCCCCAGGCTGCCCTGTGCTGGGCTCTCCCACATACCCTTGCAGAAAACAAGGGCTGGGGATAATAACCAAGATGAACACTTAGGCAGGGCCAGCAGGTGTTACGGGGTGAACTGTGTCTCCTCAGAAAAGTCATGTTGGAGCCCTAATCCCTGTTACCTCAGAATGTGGCCTTGTTTGGAGACTGGGTCTTTATGAAGATAATTGGTTTAGAATGAGGCCCTTGGGGTCCTGATCCAACATGACGGGTGTCCTTACAAAGAGGAGAAACTTGGGCTCAGAGACAGAGATGCGCAGAGGAAGAATGCCTTGTGAAGATTGGTGTTATGCTGCCACAAGCCAAGAAACTTCCAGAAGCTGGGAGAGAGGCCTGGCACTCATCCTTCCCTGTTGTTGTTAGGTGCTGTTGAGTCGGTATCCCACTCATAGTGACCCTATGTGCAATAGGGGAAACACTATTGTCAGTGCTTCTCTGCTGTTCATAGGGTTTTCAATGGTTGATTGATTTTTGGGAGTGGGTTGGCAGGTCCTTCTCCCAAGCCTACAGCACCTGGTGTTCCCAGGTGGTCTCCTATCCAAGTACTAACTAGGCCCTACCCTGCTTGGCTTCCAAGATCTGATGGGATCGGATGCCACAAGGCTATGGCTGCAGGTGATCCTTCCCTAGAGTCTTCAAAAAAGAAGACTTCTCGAAAGAAAAGTGGCCCCTTCCACACCTTTATCTTCGACTTCTGGCCTCCAGGAGTCTGACGCAATCAAGTGGTATTGTTCTAAGCCACCTAGTTTGTGGTACATGGTTACAACTGCTTTATGAATTTAATCCTGCTGGAGTCTGAGCACTTCATAAATAGTTGCTCATTTAATCTTCTCCACAACCCCCTGATATGAGTGTGGTTATCATCTTTATGTTATCAGTGACCATCTGCAGCACAAAGGTTGAACAATTTGATCAAGGTCACCTGAGCTAGTGACACCCACTCAGGTCACCCCCCTGGAGCCTGCCTCTGTTGTCATCTTATTTCTCCCCATGCCTCTTGTCACTGCCCCTTAGAATCTCCTTTAGGGAGCCTTCTGTGTCTTATCTCTTGCCTTGCTTGGGATTGAACCCAGTTCCTTGGGCAGATGGGAGCTGTGCTCTACCAACTGAGCCAAAGCCCCAACCCTGTGTCTTATCTCTTAAACTTCCTCCTATTGTACCCAATGGCTCATACCCAGAAAAAAATGCTCCAAGACACCAATGAATCGGGAACAGGAAGAATAGATTTATTTGAGCTCTATACTGGCCAGCCGGCTGCCCCTCATCCCAGGAGTGGATTTGGAGGGAATAGCAGCTCAAGTCTGGACAGTCCAGGTTTTATAGGGGCAGTAAAGCAGAAGTACAGAAGTAGAATGCAGTGGCTAAGGGGGAGACGGAGTACAATGTAAGTTTCCATTTTTCCAGAGCTCAGCCCTTCATAGGAATTCCCCAGATTTGACCTTTTACAAGGTTATCTTGCGACATCACCTTTTCCTTAAACCAGCCCTTTAGCAGGCACAGCCATCTTGTGACACAGCTGCCCTTATCAGCTTTTGTTAAGGGCTGGTTTTCAAGGAACCAGAGTGATTTTAAAGTAACTTTAGGCCCGCTCTCACACTCCTTCCCCAGTGTCCCTGCCCATGGTTTGCACAGAAGCCATCCCCTTTGGACTCAGCCTCCACCTGTGTGCTGGTGACTTGCTGTTCTCCTCCAGGGTCCCTCTCAGAGTTTCGGACATTGGGTCCCATGGGATGCCTGGCAGGCTGGGCCTGTGCAAAGTGGAATGACAAACCCTACTCCTTGAGGCGGGCTGTCTTGAGTGAAGTCTACCACCTGCGCACCAACTTCGGCAGCCATCTTAAACTCTTCTGTCTTATGTCCAGATCCCCATCACCCACTCTTGCTGATTCTAGGGCCAAACCACCATCTTTAAAGTCAGCACCAGCTGCACCCTTTGCAAGGCCCAGAGCAAAGTGAAAACCTGGGCCCCTCACTCCAAAATCAGAGGGAAGATAATTATTAAAGCTTGTTGTTGGGTGCTACGAGTCAGTGTCCAATGCATAGTGACCCTACATATAACAGGCAAAACACTATTGTCAGTGCTTCTCATAGGGTTTTCAAAGGCAGATTAATTTTGGGGGGAGTGGATTGCCAAGCCTACAGCACCTGGTTCCCGTGCGGTCTCCCATCGAAGTACTAACCAGGGCTGACCCTGCTTAGCTTCCGAGATCTGATGGGATCAGATGCCACAGTGGTATGGCTGCAGGCAATATTAAAGGTATTAACATATAAACCTAATTTTCCTTTCTTCTGTGGTCTCTCTGTCTCTCAGCTTATCATGATGTTTTTTCATTTGCTACTTAATGTCCTTCTGAGCAAAGAAAATTCAGCCTTTTAAATTGTTAGCATTAACTGCTCGTCTTGACATTGCATGATGCCAATTTTAAATGCGATAATAAGAGCATTGAACTGGGGTGTGACATCCTAAAAAATTACACAATTTGCATTTTGTATGCATGGTTTTTTCCTCACTAGCACAGTGAGATGGCTGTGGGGAATCACAACTCGTGTGCTTATTTCACTTTCTCCTCAGTGCACGTTTTCCTACCACTGTCTGCCTTTGGCTTACACATGTGTCAGGAAGGACCCAAAGGGTAAGGAGCTATGGGTCCCATTCTTCCCCACTCCTTCTATGTCATTGTCTCCAGTGTAAGTGCGTGGCTAATATAGGGAAGTAGCAGCAGAAAGAAATGATAGGTCAGGGATCCTTGGCTGTCCCTGCTTCTTAGTGTGTCATTGTCTTCTTTTTTGCATTTGAAGCAGATTTGGATTGACCGGAAAGTGTGGTCCCTCAGAACTATCTGTATCTCTTACAGACTCCCTGACAGATGTAATACACTTGTCCTTTCCTTGCTTTGGGTCCTGCTGGACTTAGCACACCATGAGTCTTCTGGGAGTCCGTGCTCACGGCCCATGAATGCTCCACAGGAATGTGATGGCCAAGAACAGCAGGAACTCCATGCCAGGTGTCTCTTCAGCCCATACATGTGTTCCATTGCCTTTTTGAGTGTCTTTCTAAAACACAAGTTCAAAGATAAACTGAGTGAAAATAGCCAGATGATGATAGCAGGGTGTTAAGCACGAGGCCTTTCGGGCTGTGGGGCTCTGAAGACTATCCAGGCCCTACACCCGTGAATTTGATTTCAGCCCTTCCCACCATGGTACTGGCCCAGTTAGAGCTGCCCTCATCTCTTCCCTGGAGGACTCTATCTACCTGGATTTCTTTATGAGTCTTGGCAGTGTGAGAGCAGGCCTAAGGTCACTTTAAAATCACTGGTTCCTTGAAAGCCACCCCTCAACAAAAGCTGATAAGGGCAGCTGAGTCACAAGATGGTTGTGCCTGCAGAACAGTTGGATTAAGAATAAGGTGGTGTCACAAGATAACCTTGTAAAAGGGCAAATTCGGGAATTCCTGTAAAGGGCTGAGCTCTGGAAAATAGAAACTTACATTGTATTCCCCCACCCCTTAACCTGCCCTACAAAACCCAAACTGACCAGTCCTGAGCTGCTGTTCCTTCTAACTCTACTCCCGGGACTAAGGGCAGCTGGCTGATCAGTCTATTAAAGCTTTCTTCTTCTCCCCATCTATTTGTTTGTGTCTTGAAGTATTTTTCCTGGTGCAGAGCCACTGGGTACAACAGGCAGTCCATCCAGCACAGCCGTCTTACCACCCCCAGCCCCAGGATTTCGCTGCCTTGCAAATCAGATCAGAATCATTCCCTTGCATGCCATCTTGCAGTAGTTCTCATCTGCCTTCGAGTTCAAGTTCAGACTCCTCAGCAAGGCATTGCTTATCTCCCAGCCTCTGCTCAACCTCACACCATACGGTCTGGCTGAGCCGGACACTGAGACATTCCTTTACGCCTTTGCCCATCTGTCCCTGCTGCCCAAGGATCATTTTCACTTTGTCACTTCCAGGTATCAGGTCCCACCTGGAAGCCCTCCTCACCTTCCTCGGTGGGTCAGATACATGTTGGTTTTGCCCCGTTCTCCCCGTATATACTCTGTGCTTCCTCTATCATGTCATTCACTTGATGAAGTACAGGAAGTAATTGGTATGTCTTGTCATTAAGGCCAGGGCTACATCCAGGTCTTCTTGGTGACAAATGAGAGGACAAGCCAGTACTTTTGCCTTCCAGTGGCATTTGCAAGTCACTAGTCTAAAGCCCTCAGAACTCCAAAGCCAAGCTGTTCATGTGCTAGAAATAATGTCACATGGCTCCAGTCTTTCCTGTTCCTCTTCACGTCTATCAAGGAGGAGCAGCTGCTTTTTTAAGCCCTGGCTTTCCTTCCCACCCCTTTGCTGACCTCCACCCTACCTGGCCTTCAAACTCAGAGACTGGCATCCCTGAAAATGCAATTTCTCTTCACTTCAACTTCATGAATTCACACACTGTCTCCACTCTTCTCTCTCTGTGTCTCTCCCTCCAAGTCTCCTTCTCTTTCTGTACATTCAATATAACCCTGAGCATAACGTTGTAAGAAAAATGTTTCAGCTGTGAGATCTAGTGAGAAGTTCCTATTTAGAAATCCTGTCCTGGGGCTTAGTGAGGAGCCCATTGGACCTGGCAAGGGGCTGGACTAGACATCAGAGTTCCTTAGAATTCTTGACTGAACGATGCTTCTCAAACACATATTCTCTGTTAAGCATATCACTGTGTTTTTTTTGTTTTGTTTTGTTTCATTTTGCAGTACTGGGGGTTAAACCCAGGGCCTCATGCTTGCATGCTTTGCAAATGCTGGACCACTGAGCTGCACATCCAGCCCATTTTTTTTTTTTTTTTTTTTTTTTTTTTTTTTTTTTTTTTTTTTTTTTTTTTTTTTTTTTTTTTTTTTTTTTTTTTTTTTTACTTTTTTGAGACAGGGTCTTGCTAAATTACACAGACTGCGTCTGGTCTTGAACTTGCAATCCTCCTGCCTCCGCTTCCCCAGCTGCTGGGATTACAGGCATGGGCCACCGTGTTTTTTTTACACTGGCATTTTTTTTTACACTTATGAACACTAGACAGTACTTTGCACCACTCTTAGAGGCCTTTTTAAACATAAAATCACCATCACTACTAACAACAACAACGGCAACAACAAATGTGAAAAACGTGGCAGTAAATAGACCATGATAAGACTGCTTATTTTTGGAAGCTGAAATAAGAAGGTAGATCTTTGCCTTGTTGGTCTCATCTGCAACTGTGTGCATTGGGAGACCAATATTTTTCAGCACTCTGCCCATGTCCAGGAAAGCCCTGGAAATAGGTTAGGAAGTTTGCAAATGCAGAACCCACAGATAGTGAGGATCCTTTGTATCTATGTGGTGAGGGGATTAATGGCAATGTGTCTTTTACTGCGATAATTTTTTTCTTTAAATACTCACCATATTTTTCATTCACACCTTGTACACCAACGAACTGGGGGTTCTGATTTTCAACTTTCTCATCCAGAAGGCAGTCAGGAACTAAGAACAGAAAAAAAGAGTCTAGGATAGCGGTGAATAGAGCAGACATCAGGAGAGATCAGAGAGGAAGAATATGATCACTCAGCTGCCACCCAAATGGTAGAGCATGAAATAAGGCAACCGATGGAGAACGGTACGCATCAGAAGAGGGCAGTCGGGGGAACAGGGTCAGCAAAGGAAGATGAGGGAGAGTGAAGAAAGAAACCATGACAAAGTGAAGAAAGTGTGGGCCCTTGGGGCCATTCAGCAAACCTGAGCCTGCTGGAGGAGGTTTCACACTGGCCCATGGGTAAATGTGCCAAGGAATCAATTAAGGATAAATACAGAGCCTGAGGCCAGCCCCGCCTAATTACTGTGCACAGGGATTTCTTTACTTTCACCGACTATCAGTCTGCTTCCCTGCATCTATGAAATACAAGGGGACACCCGTTGTGCCTTCCCCTGATTTTAAGGTGAAACCAAAGAAGATGAAGCCGATGGCTCCCTAAATCCTCCACTGGGCCCATGAGGAGGGTGTTGCAGGCAGCAGGTCACCCAACCTGTTCTCTAGACCCGGCCTTTCAGACACAGGAAGCTCTTTGCATCTCTTTCAAGCTAGGAGCGTCCAGGTGGTAGCTGTGTTACCTGCTTCGGGAGCAAAGCATGTCCCATCAGGAACACAGCAAACCTGTCTTGTTCCCACATCCAATCTACCTTCAGAATAGCCTTTTGAGGTTTATAATGCTACTCTTTAAGTGTCATCATCTCTAAAATGAAAAAAAAAAAGGTTTCATTATTATGAGCAGTGAAATTACTCTATAATTTTACAATTAACTGAATAAAGCACAAAATATATGCCTTCAAGTCTTAATTTCTACCTTGAACATATAGCACATCTCCCTTGATCGTCCTACACATCCTGAAAATGGGCAGAGGTGAAATAAGCCGCCCAGAGCTGAAAGGTGTGTAAGAGGTGGGCCAGGAGACAGACCTTCCCGCCCCCAGGTCTGGGTCTTGGATTCTCCTGGTCTTCCTGGCTGGTCAGTGACCCTGAGCATTTCTGAGGGTCTTTTGTTGTACATAGGGAGAGAGCCACTCCCTTAGCCAATTCCAAGCAGAAAAGATCAAGGATAGATTTCATACATGAGTTTTAAGTGCTGGTAAAAGTTGCATTAAGTGATCAAATGCACTCTGATCCGAGCTTCCTCGCCAAGTGGCTCTGTAGTTTGGGGATTACTCTGCATCCCAAAGAAAAGAAAAAGTGTTTTGTTTAGATGCTGGGGGAAATGGGGATTGATCCAGTTACTTTAAAGCTAATCTAATCCAGGTGGTGTTCACTGAATAACTTTTGGAGGTTGGTACCTGGTCACCAAACAAGGTGTTCATTTTATAGGATTTGAAACTTTTGGTTGGAAAGGCCCAAACCTGTTTGGGATCAAATAGTGAATGGAATGTAAAGACTGTAATTTAAGACCAACGTGGTACATTTAGAGTAATTTTTTTAATTTATTGACTCATATCCAATCTCTCCCCCCTCTCTCTGTCTCTCTGTCTCTCTGTCTCTTTTTCTCTCCCTCTTTCTCCATCTTTACAATAGTAATGATCCAAGCAGGACATGGCAGTCTACTCCCAAAGCAATCTTGAAACAATCAGCCATTGAAAACCCTTTGAGGGTTGCTATGAGTTGGACCTGACTTGAAGGCACCTAACAACAAAATAGTGATGATAGACCCTAATTTGAGAACTATCATGCAATAGAAATGACTTAATGTATGTGTGGCTCCTACCATATTTGTTGTTAGGTGCTGTTGAGTCAGATCTCACTCATAGGAACCCTGTGTGCAACAGAACAAAGCACTACCCAACAAGGTGCCATGCACATGATCTCTTTATGTTTCAGCCCATTGTTGCAGCCCCCCTCTCCTCATTTTCAGTGGTGTCACCTCAACAAAAGGAGGTCCCAGGGGCTTTACTTCATTCCCATCATTAAGGTTGACTCTACTTTGAGAGGGGATGGGGCTTAGCTCAGTTGGTAGAGTGTTGCTCTGCACTCTCTGAGGACTCAGATTTGATCCCCAGCACCACAAAAATGGGAGGATGTGGCAATCCACTCCCAAAGCAATCTTCAAACAATCAGCCATTGAAAACCCTGTGAGGGTCACTATGAATCAGACCCAACTCAACAGCACACAACAACAACTCCTTTGAGAAGCAACTCTTCCCCAGTCATTTCTTGAATTCTTTCCAACTGTGGGCGGGGGCTTGTTTTTCAGCGCTATATTTGACGGTGCTTCTTTATCATTCATAGGGTTTTCAATGGCTAATCGTTTTGGGAGTGGGCTGCTGGATCCTTCTCCCTAGTCTGTCTTCCTCTGGAAGCTCAGCTGAATCCTGTCCACCATGGGTGGCCCAGCTGGTATCTGAAATACCAGTGGCATAGCTTTCAGCATCACAGCATCACACAAGCCCCCATAGCACAACAAACTAACAGACACATGGGTGAGCTTCTGAATAGCAAGATCTTAAAGAAATGACTCCCCCAATGGGGATTAGAGATCACGTGGGATGGGATCAACACCACCGCTATAAAACAGGGAGATGATTTTGGTAAAAGTTTTTGGTACCTGTCAAAGTCTTACCATCTTTCTACTTAACATAACCACCAGTTGGCAGAACACTGGAGTATTAGGGTAGGCTAGATACTGAAACACATAACCTCAAAGCTTTGTGGCATAACAGAATACAGGAATAGTGCCTGCTCGTGTCATTGTTCATTGTGATTGGAGAAGATGAGAGGCTCTGCTCCATGGAGTCATTTGGGAACCCAGACTCCTTCCATCTTGTGCCTCCCTCGTCTTCTGGGGCCCAAGGCTGTCCTTTGTCCATGTGAGACAGTGAACATGGAAGAGTGAGAAATAGAGAGACACACAAAGGTCTCAAGACCAGACCTAAAAATGGCAAACATCACTTCTGCCTTCTCTCCATTGCCCAAACGAGAATACAACAAAGATATCTATGTATGTTTTATTGACTTTCTACCTGCCTGTTCTACTGCAAGGTGGAGGGCTGGAAAACATACCCTTCCTATGGAGAAAGGAAGTTTTGTTTCTACTCTGTCTAGACCCTCAGTTCACCTTCTCTCCTCCTCTGATTTGCTTTGGGACCAGATTCGGAGCTCATCACTTAAGAGCAGTAAGCATAGCTACATTAGTCGTCTTGCTCCTAGTGATTCTTCATCAGGTATCTAAGAAACAGGCTGATGGATCTAGTGCTCTTCATAACTAACTTCCAGGTTCAACTTCTTACTCCAAACTAAACCTGAGTCTAGTGAAAGGATTTAACTTCTCTCTCTCTCTTTCTTTTCTTTTCTTTTTTCACTTTTTTTTTTTCCCTTCACTGCTAGGGTTGGAACCAAAGTCCTTACCAAGTGCCTAACTTCTCTTTGTGATCTTACTGCTGCTGGTGCTAGGGTCCAGTCCTGAGCCCTTTACCTGCCTTAGGTCCTTCCTGAACCCTTAGAAACACTGACTTATGGCTCTAAACACACTCAATAAATGCAAAAGAAACAAAAAAACCTTTTCTGGAAAGGACTTCAAACATGCAGAGGCACCTCTGGAGTATTTGTGAATAGAAGGGTGTGGTCTCTTATCTAAGGCATTTACAAGAGGAACTGGGAGCTGCCAATTAAGCGTTCTTTTTTTCAAAAAGGGGATGAGGGGGAGGCAGGGACATAACAATTGAATTCCATTCTCTTCCCAGAAGTAAGTTGTGAAATTGGCCACTGGTCATGAGGGGACTTCAGTATGGGGAGGTGGGGCCAGCACCTACTTTGTATCCTGTGCTCAGAGTGAGTCAAGTAGCACCAGCCCTTGGGAAATGTGGATGTCATTAGAGAGTCTTGGCTTCAGTAAAAAAGAAGGGAAGAGCTCACAGCCTATTTGGCCTCTTCTAAAAGTTAGTCACCTGCAGCTGTATCCCTGTGGCATCTGATCCCGTCAGAACTCGGAAGCTAAGCGGGATCGGGCCTGGTTAGTACTTGCATGGGAGACCACCTGGGAACACCAGGTGCTGTAGGCTTGGGAGATGGACTCAGCAACCCACTCCCAATAATCAATCCACCATTGAAAACCCTATGAATAGCAGAGAAGCACTGACAATAGTGTTTCACCTGTTGTATGCAGGGTGGCTATGAGTTGGATACGGACTCGGGCACCTAACAACAACAAAAAATTAGTGACTTTTAGACCTTAATTATAAGGAAGGAAGAAAGAAGAGAAAGAGGAGATGAAAGGGAGGGAGACAAGAAGAAAGGAAAGAAGGAAGGAAAGGAAGGAAAGACGGGAGGAAGGAAGGAAGGAAAGAAGGTAGGAAGGCAGGAAGGCAGGCAGGCAGACAGGAAGCAAGGAAAGGAGAGAGGGAGGAAGGAAGGGAGGGAAAATGTCATTTCCCTGAAAGCTCAGCAGTGACTTTTGTGGACCATGAGGTTAGCTACTGGGCTGGGCTGATCTCCGAGTTGTCCAGACCTGAGAGGACTGAGTGTGAGTGGACTTGATTAGAAATGAGTTGTTCAGCACTCCACCAATGAAAGGACTACATTAATTAAGGTTCAAGACTAATTGGCTTAAAGCAGAGAATATGAGAAAGATGTCTGTCTGTGTTTTATTGACTATGCAAAGGCATTGGACTATATGGATCACAACAAATTATGGATAACATTGTGAAGAATAGGAATACCAGAGCACTTAATTGTACTCATGAGGAATCTGTACATGGACCAGGAGGCAGTTGTTTGAAGAGAGCAAGGAAACACAGCTTGGTTCAAAGTCAGGAAAGGTGTGCGTCAGGGCTGTATCCTTTCACCATATCTCTTCAATCTCTAGGCTGAGCAAATAGTCTGAGAAGCTGGACTTTATGAAAAAGCACATGGCATCAGGATTGGGGGAAGACTCATTAACAACCTTCAGTATACAGATGATGCAATTTTGCTTGCTGAAAGTAAAAAGAATTTGAAACATTTACTGATGAAGATCAAAGAACACAGCCTTCAGTATGAATTTCACCTCAACATCAAGAAAACAAAAATCCCTGCAGCTGGGTCAGTATGCAGCTTCATAATAAATGGAGAAAAGATTGAGCTTATCCAAGATTTTATTTTACTTGGTTCAACAATCAACACTTGCAGAAGCAGCAGTCAAGAAATCAAAAGACCCATTGCTTTAGGAAAAGCTGTTGCAAAAGACCTCTTGAAAGTGCTGGAAAGTAAAGATGTTATATTGAAGATGAAGGTGTGCCTGACTCATGCCATGGTATTTCCAATCACATCATATGCTTGTGAAAACTGGACAGTGAATAACGGAGACAGGAGAAGAATTGATGCTTTTGAATTATTGTGCTTGAAATGAATATTGAATATATCATGGACTGACAAAAGAACCAATAGATCCTTCCCAGAAGAAGTATAACCAGAATGCTCCTGGGAAGCAAGGATGGTTACACTGTGTCTTATGTATTTTGGACATGTTGTCAGGAGGCACTAATCTCTGGAAAAAGACTTCATGTTTGGGAGAATGACAGGTCAACAACAAAAAAAAAGGAAGACCCTCAACTAGATGGATTGACATAGTGTCTGCAACAATAGCCTTAAACATAAAAAAGATCATGTATATGGCATGGTGCCTGGTAGTGTTTTGTTCTGTTGTACATAGGATCACTGTGAGTCAGACCAAACTTGATGGTACCTAATGACAACGGAAACACTTTAGTGTTGTGTGGTGTCTTATGAGAGATAAAAGAAATGTTTATGCTCAGTCTATCATTTTGTTTTCATGGAGCACAGGTGCAGCAATCTGGCAGGAAACTTTGGGGTTCTTTTTTTGTGGCACACATCCAGGAATCTGGCAGGAAACCTTGTTTTTTGTGTGTGTCTTTGACATATACAAGAATTTATAGCCAACACAGAAGTTATAGTAGAGAATATAGACAGAGTTTATTGTAAAAGATAGGTTACCTTTGTGGAATAATTACTGGGCAAAACTGAGGCACCTAGAGATGTTTAGATAAAACTGGAAAGGAACTGGGGGGGGGGAACTCAGTTATATGAGGGAATTGGCATAGGGATATTCCTATTCCCTAGAGGGAGGTAAAGCTAGAGAGAGTGGAAGGGTTCAGCAAGCTTTTAGAAGGAAAAGCTCCTTGGATAGACAGAGAAGATGTTAGGCCTGAGAAAAGAGTTAGCTCAGGTGGAGCCTCCCCAGAGAAGAGGAGACATGTCTATGGCCGCCTGATAGGAGAAGAGAAAAGGGAGAAAAGATGTGTGTTTCCTCTAGTTTTGTAAAAACTAGGATATGGCCCGTGTGATGTCCGCCCTGGGCACTTGACCCTGGGCACCTGGTGTGATGTGAACCTGGAGCACAGGAACTAAAGATGCACCTGAAAAAGCCATTGTTTAGTAAATTTTTAGGGCATATGATCCTCAGGGTCTTTGTTTTGTAAAATGGCACAATGAACTTGTTTGGCTTATTCTAAAAGGACGGGCCAATAGACAGAATGGTTTGGAATGGTCTGCCTTTGTTTATACTCAGGCAGCTGTTCATCTTGGATTAGGTATGGGGTCTGTTAGAACAACGTCCTCCCAATGTTCTTAGAGATTTGTCTTGCACATTGCTTCATCCATCATGGCTCCATGGAGGGGTCATTTTTCATCTACTTTTCCTTCATCTTGCCTGCTGATGTCTATCTCACTACCTAACAGTTGCCCCTAAAGAGTTGGGATGCTAAATCATTTTGGAGAGCAGGTGACACATTTTTCTGGCTACTTCTGGCTGTGAAAAGGGCATCAAGGGATTTAGGGTTCACACTCTTGCTGACTTGCAGGATCACAAAGACAGCCAAAGGGATCCAGATGTCTCAGATTGTATTGTGGTAGCATTTGTGGGTGAATCAACTGTAAATGAGAGGAAGTTAAAACAACAGTTTAGTAGGCAAGGCCCAAATATTAAAAATTATGATGGCCATGATGATAATGGGACTAATCCATTTCTATCAGGAATATCCTGAAAGCCATTCCCAGAGTATTTTACCCAAAGGCAGGGTATTGTCTAACATAGTCTGAACCTGGTAGGGCTCTTCTATCTGGAAGGAGCTGATCCAGTGTGGGCTCTTGTTTCTAGGCCTATGGTAATACATAGTCTGCCGGCTACATGTGTGGCTTACACACTTTGTTATCTGGAGGCAGAAGAACTGTGTTAGCTTGTTTTAATAAAGCTTTCTGTATCTCTGTGTGGCACCTAGCTCTGCCAGTCCATCTCCCTACATAAAAACAGAACTGTCCTTTCTCATCCCATATAATATATCACTGTTAGCCAGACAGCATCTGAAAGAGAATCGTTTAGTTTGGGGCATGTCCAGCCACACTGGTCATTACACAAATTTACTTAGAAAGAGGTTCTGGGTGATGGATTTAGGCAGAGAAAAAAGCCCTCAGTATCTGAAAGGGAATTAACATTTGTACTTGCCATGTCAAGAGGCTCCCAGAGGCACCTTGATGGCTATATGTAGCTGTTTGAGGTGGGCTTCCCCAGGAAACCTTGGGCGGCTCTTGGGCCTGGAGGGCAGCCATCTTTGGAGCTGAAGTCCCATCCTCCCTTCAGAGGGTGGTGCCTCATTGTTTACAATGGTGCCCTCGCTGTGGAGGCGGTAGAGCTCTGACTGTGTAGGACGCCATTGAGGGCAGTCCTGTTTTCTCAGTGCCCTGGTTTTCCACAGCAGTGGCTAGTACTGGCCCCTATAGAATCCTTCTCTTCTGCTTGGGGTTTCTCCAAGGAGTCAGGTTTTAATTTGTGTGGGGCATTGCCCACCTTGCCACTAGACTCGATTCTGGCCAGTAACCGAACCCCATGGCTAAAGACCCGCTGTGCGGTGAGGGCTATCTGAGAGTAGCGCCACCCAGAAAGGAGACTCATGCCCACAGCTACTCTGAGAAGCCTTGAGAAAGGCAGGATCAGAGATTTACGCTCATGGTAGCTCCTTGCTTCTTGGCTTCAAAGAATGACTCCATCTCTCAGTGTTGTTCTTCAACAGCTCTTTATTGCTCTCTTGTCTGGGTCAACGGTCAGACCCTGAGTACCCTGTGTACCACATTTGTGTTCCCTAGCCTGACCAATCAGAGCTTGCCTTGCTAAGTCAGGTGGTTGGAGCTTAGCCTATCAGGGGAGAGATGCAAATGAAGCATCCCAAAAGGAACCAGTCAGGACTTGTTCCCTAACGGTCCAATTGGGGAGCCTCCAGATAATTTGTGAACGACCAATCAGGTGTTGAGGGGTCTGAGGAGAGGACTTGGACACCAGCGCCATCTTTCTGAGATCAATGCTCAGGAGTTCCCGGATATAGGGCAGAGGATACTGCCCTGGGAACAAGTCTCAGACCTCCAAGTGGGCCAGATAGGTGTTACAGCTAGCTTCCT
This sequence comes from Pedetes capensis, assembly GCA_007922755.1. NCBI lineage: Eukaryota > Metazoa > Chordata > Mammalia > Rodentia > Pedetidae > Pedetes > Pedetes capensis. The sequence continues at coordinate 195,399 of VMDO01001153.1, forward strand.
CTCTAGGCAGTGCCCTGCAAATTTGCCTGGGGAATTATATTCTTTTCCAGGACTGAAGTCTATCTGTTGGGCTTGTTCTTCTGCCTGTCATCATGTTCTCTGGGTTGAGCATCTATTTTAGCCATGTTGAAAATCCCAAAAGCAAAATTTAAAGTCAAGCACTTTGTTTTCTATAAGTCAATTTGGTGCCATCGAAAAGTAGAACGTAGCACACATGTAGGCAGTGACATATGTGTTTCTCATACTCACTTGTGTATCTGAAAGGAATGAAAGTGAGAAACCTGGGGTACTAACTTTGAAGTCTTCTTTGGACACCCTGGACATGGAGGTTCTGGATTTGTTGGTCCAGCAAAGAGCAGGAGGTTCCTGACTTATCAGAGGGAGGCTCTACAGGAGCATCTCCCCATTGAGAGAGTTGTGCCGTGTTAATGAGATCAATTATTTTTGGGTCAAGCCTGTATTGTGTACATAGGTCTGAGTTGTCTGTTAGGGAAAAGAAAGCCTGAACATAGGGCACTTTGGATCATTTGGCTTTTTACAAGAAGGACCTAGTCGTAGGACAGCATTATAGGTAATGTTCTCATATTTTGGTTGAATCTCTTGGTCCCCCATTATTATTGTTGTTGGGTGCCATCAAGTCAGATCCAACTCACAGTGACCCTATGTACAACAGAACAAAACACTATCCAACACTGTGCCATGTACTAGACATTCTTATGTTTGAGTCAAATGCTGCAGCCCCTATGTTTCTTCTCATTTTTGAGTCATGCCACATCAGCAAAGGGAAGTCCCAGGGGATTTATTCTATACCTATCAGTAAGGTTGAGTCTACTTTGAGGAAGCAACTCTTCCCCAGTCATTTCTTGAATGCCTTCCAACCTGGGGGGCTCATTTTCAGGCACTATATTTGACAGTGCTTCCCTGCTGTTCATAGGGTTTTCAACGGCTAATTGTTTCGGGAGTGGGCTGCTGGGTCCTTCTCCTTAGTCTGTCTTAATCTGGAAGCTCAGCTGAAACCTGTCTACCATGGATGGTCCTGCTGGTATCTGAAATACCGGTGGGATAGCTTTTAGCATCACAGCAACATGAAAGCCCTCACAGTGTGACAAGCTGACAGACGTGTGGGGTTTAGTTCCCTAGTCCTTCTTTTGTTACTGTATTGTTGGTATACAAGTGAGTTTTCATTGTCAATATGCTGATGGTGATGATGCCAAGAAGAAGGGCTTCTCTTTCTGAAGAGAAGGAAGGCTCCCACAGCCCTTTTTCTTTTTTTTTTTAGAAATTTTTAATGTACATCATAATGTGATTCATTTTGACATGCTTTTCATTGTGACAATTTTCATATATGCAATTTGATAAACATTATTCATATAGGTTCCCCCTTACCCTCCTCTATGTTTCCCCCCTCCTCCCCTTCCCATCTAAGTTTCCCATCCAAGTCTTCTCTATCTTTTACTACGTAGTATTTTTCTATATTTCCTTGGGTTCCATTTCTGTTTAAGATAGAAACTTTTCCTGTAGTGGTCTTTGTTGCTATCTTGTTAGAACAATTACATGCGATTTCTAGTCCATTTATATTGACCTCATTCTTATCTTCCCTCCCCCCCTTTTTATTATCATCTGACCTTTGAGTAGGATTTTTCCTTCTTGTAATTTTGAGTCAGCTCCCTCATATGAGTGAGAACATGTGTTGTTTCTCTTTCTGATCTTGTGTTCGTTCACTTAAAATAATTTTCTCTAATTCCATCCATTCGCAGCTCCCACAGCTCTTGAGGGGCTCATTTACCATGACCTCTTCCTCTTTGCCTGCAGCTGTAGCCCTGTGGCATCCGATCCCATCAGATCTCGGAAGCTAAGCAGGGTCAGGCCTGGTTAGTACCTGGATGGGAGACTTCCTGGGAACACCAGGTGCTGTAGACTTGGGAGATGGACTCAGCAACCCACTCCCAAAAATCAATCCGCCATTGAAAACCCTATGAACAGCAGAGAAGCACTGACAATAGTGTTTTGCCTGTTGTATGCAGGGTCGATACAAATTGGATACCGACTCAATGGCACCTAACAACAACAACAACAACAACAACAACAACTTCCTCTTTATTTAAAATAAGAAATCATAAAACAGCCTTTATCTAAACTACTCTAAGATCTGCCCAGCCCAAACCTTTCAGGATATTTCTTTGAGGAAGTTTCTAGCTGAGGCTGTAGCTATAAGTTGTTGTTGTTGTTAGGTGCCGTGGAGTCGGTATCCAACTCATAGCGACCGTCTGTACAACAGGGAGAACACTATTGTCAGTGCTTCTCTGCCGTTCATAGGGTTTTCAATGTCAGATTGATTTTTGGGAGGGGGTTGCCAGGTCCTTCTCCCAAGCCTACAGCTTCTGGTGTTCCCAGGTGGTCTCCCATCCAGGTACTAACCAGGCCTGACCCTGCTTAGCTTCCGAGATCTGACAGGATCGGATGCCACAGGGCTACCGCTGCAGGCGTAGCTGTAAGAGCTTCTGCTAATCCCCAGTGGGGCTGTTTGCTAGAGAAGAGAGGATGCTGGAGTTAATGATAGGCTGTACCCAGACTCCTGAGCTGGTTGGGAGAGTCTCCACCCTCCTCATAATTAATCCCTGTCCACCAATTCAATCAGGGTTGACACAGCATCTCAAACTACATTGAACTCTAAGGACTGATGTATTGAGAGTGTGCACTTCCATCTTTTTTCAGGACAGAAAATACTTGCCTGTAAACATAGAGTCTCTCTGGCTGAGACTATTCAGAAATAAAGCATTTTCCACTCATGCAGCATGACGGAGAATTGGATCCAGAGAAAACCATTAACAAAAAGCAGCATTAGTAGTTTGTGTTTTGTTTTGTGTTTAAAGTCCTTTTTTGAACTAGCCATGACGGCAGGATGTGGGGAAGCTAAGAGGTATGTGGACTCTGCCCAATACCCCAGAATGCGTGGGCTTGCGCATTGCAGAAGCGGATGCCTGCTGCATGGGGTGCAGGATTGAGACCCACTGATCTGTCATCTATCTTCTGTTTAAGGACAATCGTGGCAGCAGGTTCTGGTGCCTCCTTCCCTCCTGCCTTCTTCCTGGGACATGCTGGATGCAGAGGACATCGGCACTCTTAGTCCTGCCAACCTCATTCCCAGCAACCTCTCCATCTACCTACCTCTTATATCCTCGGGGGCTACTCTCTGACATGTCTATGAACAGCGATTGCTCTATCTTCAAAGGACTTTTGGGCACAACTTCCCATCTCTCCAGCTGACTGGTGTGATTGTCCCACTTTGAACTGCCGGCCCTCAGCTGGGCTTCTATTTCCCCCAGGCCTCAGCCCTCTCCTGTGCACGTCTCTTTCCCTGGATTTAGATTGGGACCCACTATCTACCATTTCGATATGCCACTTACCCATATTCACTTTGAAACTTGTTGGATCACAGTTAGAGATGTAATTTACACATGACCTAAGACTCATTTGCACATATATTTATATATACACATATATGTTGTTGTTGTTGTTGTTGTTAGGTGCTGTCGAGTCGGTATCTGACTCATAGTGACCCTCACCGGGTTTTCAATGGCTGATTGTTCCGGGATTGCCTTGGGAGTGGATTGCCAGGTCCTTCTCCCGTTTTTGCGGTGCTGGGAATTCAACTCGGGACCTCAGAGACTGCAGCACAGTGCTCTGCCAACTGTGTTAAATCCCAACCCATACACACACACACACACACACACACACACACACACACACATACATATATGTTGTTGTTGGGTGCCATCGAGTAGGCATCCGACACATAGCAACCCTAAGTACAACAAGGGAAACAGTATTGTCAGTGCTTCTTTGCTATTCATAGGGCTTTCAATGGTGGATTGATTTGGGGAGTGGGTTGCCGGTTCCTTCTCCCACATATATACATAGGCTTCTCCTAACTTTTTGAAATTAACCCAGCGTCTCATGCATGCTAGGCCAGCACTCTACCACTGAACACCACTGCCCGCTCCTTTTATAGTTTTTTAATTGATTTTTAAAATTTTTACAAATGTTTTTTTTCTCATTTTTTATTTATTTGTTGTTTTATTATTTATTATTTATTTATTTTGAGACAAGATCTTATGATGTAGCCTAGGTAGGCCTGGAACTCCCTGTGTCGCCCGGGCTGGCCTCAAACTTGCAATCTCTCTGCCTCAGCCACTTGAATCACTGGGATTACAGGCATGTGCCACAGCACCTGGCTCCAACTTTAATTCAACTGTAATTATTTAAAAATCCCTCTCCGAACATCAGTTCTTGCAACTATAGCTCTGTATCTCTCATCTTCCTCCAGCTGTTGCACCAGTCAATTGTAAAAACTGTATTAGTTTCTTATACATGCTATAACAAATTATCGCAAATTTAGTGGCTTCAAAGAGCATAAAGTTAATCTTATAGTTCTGGAGGTCAGAGGTCTAAAATGAAGGTGTCAGGTGGGCTGCCTACATTCTGGGGGCTTCAGGGAAGCTCTTTCCTTGCCTTTTCTATTTTCTATGTTAGGTGCTGTCAAGTTGTATCTGACTTGTAGAGACCCTCATAGGGTTTTCAATGGCTGTTTCAGGATTGCCTCCGGAGTGGATGGCCACATCCTTCTCCCACTTTTGAGGTGCTGGGAATCGAACTCAGGACCTCAGAGACTACAGAGCAGTGCTTTACCAACTGAGCTAAACCCCAGCCCCTCTACTTTTTATGTTGTTGTTGTTAGGTGCCGTCAAGTCGGCATCCGACTCATAGTGACCCTGTATACAACAGGTGAAACACTATTGTCAGTGCTTCTCTGCTGTGCATAGGGTTTTCATGGCAGATTGATTTTTGGGAGGGGGTTGCCAGGTCCTTCTCCCAAGCCTACAGCTTCTAGTGTTTCCAGGCGGTCTCCCATCCAGGTCCTAACCAGGCCCGACCCTGCTTAGCTTCTGAGATCTGACGGGATTGGATGCCACAGGGCTATGGCTGCGGGCTCTACTTTCTATAGGCTACCTGTACTCTTGGTCTCATGGCTGCACCATTCCAAGGAGAAATTCTGGTTCCATTGTCCTCTCTCCCTTTTCTGATTTTGGCCCACCTACGTCCCTCCTTTTAAGGATTCTTGTGACTCCCTTGGGCCCTCCCAGATGATCTAGGATAATATCTCCAAATCAAGATCCTTAATCACAGCTGCAAAGTCCCTTGTACATGTCAAGTACCATAATCACATTCCTGGAGATTAAGATCTGTGGACATCTTTGGGGGCCATTTTTCTGCCTATCACATGAACCACTTTGACTTTCTGAACTTCCACTAACTTTTCAACCCTTTCTAAACTGGTTTCTGTCCTCACTCACCATTTCCAATGGCCTCAAAGTGGTCCTTGATGTCTGTTATGTTGCTTAACCCAGTGGGTGGTTTTGTTGAAGGTACCTGTGAAGAACAGTTAGCCTGCCAGCATGGCTGGTCCTTGTGAGCATTTCCTGTTGCCACACTCACTTCCGGAGTTCTGTGTGATCATGTTTGGCTGTAGCAGAAGGTGCTCCTCTTCCTCTGTAAATCATCCAGGGCTACACAGGGTTTAGACTTTCATTATTAGTTTTTAAATACTTGTCAGATAAGTACAGGTGAAGTTTTTTAAACAAATATTTGTATTTCCCTACCCATGAAAAGCCTGCAGCCGGACCACTGTGACATCTGATCTGGTCAGATCTCGGAAGCTAAGCAGAGTCAGGCCTGCTTAGTCCTTGGATGGGAGACCACTGGGGAACACCAGGTGCTATAGGCTTGGAAGACAGACCTGGCAACCCACTCCCAAAAATCAATCCACCATTGAAAACCCTATGAGTAGCAGGAAGCACTGACAAAAGTGTTTTGCCTGTTATAGATAGGATTGCTATGAGTTGGGCACTGACTCCACAGCACCTAACAACAATAATAACAACCCATGAAAAAAGTGTACAAATCCCAAACAGATAGCTGGGTGCACTTTCACAAATTAAAGCACATGCCCACCATTCAGGTCAAAACACAGCATTGCCAGGTCACCTACCTCCCCTCTGGCCCTCCCCACTGCTTACTTTCTCCTCTCAAAATGCTGTCCCAGGGAGGCATAGGTGTGCTTTTGTTTTTCCTTTTAAATAGACTTTGTTTTTTAGAGAAGCATTAGGTCCTTAGCAAAGCTGAACAGAAAGTAGTTTCCATATACCTTCCCCCCACGCACTTCTTTTAGAATGGATCTGTTCTTTTTGCAGTTCGTGATATGTTCAATATTCATCTCCAGCACCGTAATTCAAATGTATAACTGGAAGGTTTGACACAGTGGCTGCAATGATGGGCTTAAACATAATTTTTCCCATCTCCCTTCTTCACTGTCCAGCTTTCACAAGCATATGGTGCTACTGAAAATATCATGGCTGAGTCAGGCACACCTTCATCTTCAATATGACATCTTTACTTTCAACCCTTTAAAGAGGTCTTTTGCAACAGCTTTTCCCACTGCAACTCATCTTTTGATTTCTTGACTGCTGGAAGCAAGGATGGTTAGACTGGGTCCTACATATTTTGGACATTTTGTCAAGAGGGACCAGTCCCTGAAGAAGGACATCATGTTTGGGAGAGTGACAGGTCAATGATAAAAAGACCCTTAACTAGATGGTTTGACACAGTGGCTACAACAATGGGCTTACACATAAAAAAGATTATGTGCATGGCACAGTGTCAGGTGGTATTTCATTCTGTTATACATAGGGTCACTATGAGTCAGACCCAACTACATGGTACCTAACAACAACAAGCTCCATATGCACACACATGCACAGCTTCCTCTATAGTCAACATCAAACCAGAGTGGTACATTTGTTACAGCTGATGCACCTACATTGACACATATTTATCACCAGTATCCATGGTTTGCAGTAGGGCTCATGCTTGGTGTTGTACAGCTTCTGGGTTTGGAGAAATGTAAAGATGTATATCCACCATGATAGTATCACACAAAGTAGTCCCACTATGTGAAGATCCTCTGTGTTCTGCCTTTTCAACATTTCCTCCCCTCTAACTCCTGCCAGCCTGCAGCTGTAGCCCTGTGGCATCTGATCCCGTCAGATCTCGGAAGCTAAGCAGTGTTGGCCCTGGTTAGAACCTGGACAGGAGACCGCCTGGGAACACCAGAAGCTGTAGGCTTGGGAGAAGGACCTGGCAACCCCCTCCCAAAAATCAATCTGCCATTGAAAACCCTATGAACAGCAGAGAAGCACTGACGATGGTGTTTCCCCTGTTGTACAGAGGGTCGCTATGAGTCGGATAGTGACTCGACGGCACCTAACAACAACAACAACTCCTGCCAGCCACTGATATTTTTACTGCCTCTCTCATTTTGTCTTTCATAATGTCCTGTAGCTGGAACCATACAGTGGGTAGCGTATAGGCTTTTCAGACTGCTGTTTTCATGTAATATGAATTTAAGTTTCTTCCATGTCTTTTTTTGTGGCTCGATCCTTCATTTCATTTCAGCACTGTCTTCCATTGTATGGATGTGGGCACCGGCTTCTGAAGAAGGAATTGGAATAAACCTAGTGAAAATTTTACTGCAAAAATATGTTCTTTGTACCTGCATAAACATTAGGACTCACCTGTACTCCCCAACCCCGAGAGTACAAAGGGACTGAATGATCTCACATTAGTCTCGTCTATGCGTGAAGCCATGAGCTTTTGCCTACAGAAACCTTCTCAGGATAGAAGTATGGCATGGCGGGGTAGCTTAGGCACTGCACGGCACACGTGTGTTTTAATATAAATGCTCCCAAAGAGATCAAGTTCCCTTGAGTGAGGACAGCCTATGTGACTCACAGAGTGAAGAAAGGTGATGACCCAACACAGCCAAAGTTTCTTTGTCACTCAAGTGACCCAGGCCCCTTCCTCTCATGGCTCCACGGACTCCAGAGCCTTCCCATGTCCTTCATGGAGCCAGAGTAACGAACCATCTTTTGGATAAAGTACGGACTTCAAGCCAAAACCATGCTCTCAGAATTACTTTGATGTCATCAGCTGGTCATTTGGTGGGGTTCTGAGAATGATGGGGTGATGGACAGGAAAGTTTTAATGAGGAGTCTGAAGACATCTAGGCAGGGGGGGACCAGCCTGGGTACTTCAGGGTGGGCGCTGGCCCAGAGGTAACATCAATGCCACCGTGAGTACCCAGAGGCAGAGTGTAGCTCATCACGGGGTGCCAAGACCCCACAAAGGAGGCTGGAACTATTGGCCCACATCAGTTTTATCAGAACCCACCTGCCTGTCTTGGGGGGAGACACTGATCCTCAGCCCAGGACTTGGAGGCCTTAGCTGGGGCTCTCGTGAGCCTGGTGGGGAATGAACAGGACTTGATCTCCCACTGGGGCCTGACGATTGTGCTGCTCATGGCAGGCTTTCTTCTATAAGCAAGGTAGCTTCCAGTGGCTTTCAAAGGTGAAAAATAAAAGAAGTTCAGAGACAGAGAGAGAGAGCACCCAGGCCTGGGTCAAGCGGACCAGAGGGCATTCACTGCCTTCTTGGGAACGTCTGGGTATGTGAATGGCTACTCCAGGCCAGACTGCCTTGGTCCCTTTGATTATGAGTGTCTGGGAGTCCCCGTAGCTGCAGTAGATGCCTTTTTCCAGGAATTACTTTGCTGAGATGGTTTCCAACCCTGAACAGGGGTAACGGAAGCACGGGTCATCTGTGGGAATCGGGGCCTTCTAAACTGGCCCTTCATCTCCTAAATCCTCCCTCCCAGAGGCCGAGGCTGTCAAGCACATCCCACGCGCACCTCAGCAGAAAGTCCCTGGCTCTGCTCCCAGCAGCCTTCTTGTTGACCTCGGGAGGTATGAGAAGGAGGAAGGGAAGCTATGTTTTGGAAGAAATTTCCTTCCTTCTTTCTGAGAAACCGTCCAGGCCCTGGGCCTGCCGGGCTGTTCTATTCTCAGAGCTTCTCCTAGCCCAGGCCCAGCATAGCTCCTCCAAACTGCCCAATAAGTAGCCAGGGAGGCTGGGGTTGTGAGCAGATTTAACTCAGTTGGTAGAGCGCTGCTCTGTGTGCTCTGACGCCCTGGGTTTGATCCCCAGCACCACAAAAATGGGAGAAGGACCAGGCAGCCCACTCTTTAAACAATTGGCCATGGAAAACCCTATGGACAGTGGAGAAGCACTGTCAAACATAGTGTCTCTTTTGTTCTGTTGTATATAGGGTCACTATAAGGCCGACCCAACTTGACAGCACCTAATAGACAGACAGACAGGCAGTGGCTGCGACAACCTGTTTCCCAAACTTGAGTGGCTAAACACGTCAGAAATTCATTCTCTCCCAGTTCCAGAGGCTGGAAGTCTGAAATCAGGGTGTGAGCAGAGCTGGGCTCCCTAGCAGGCCTCTAGGGAAGAATCCCTCCTCGCCTCAAACAGCTTCTGGTGGTGGCGGCCATCTTGGCTTTCCTTGGCTTAGAGACACATCACTCCAGTCTCCACACAGCTGTCTTCCTTCTGAGTCTCTTCTCTTCTCATAAGGACATCAGTCCTATGGTATTAAGGGTCTGCCTTACTCTGGTAGGGGCTGGGATTTAGCTCAGTTAGTAGAGTGCCGTTCTGAGGTCTCTGAGGTCCTGGGTTCAATTCCCAGCACCACAAAAATGGGAGAAGGACATGCCAATCCACTCCCGAGGCATTCCTGAAACAGTCAGCCATTGAAAACCCTATGAGGGTCGCTATGAGTCAGACACGACTTGACAGCACCTAACAACATTATCGTGGTATGAACTTCCTTTTAAATAATTATATCTTCAATGATCCTGTTTCCAAATGAGGTCACATTTGAGGTTAATGGTGAATATGAGTAGGGGGGCCACAATATTCAATCCACAACAAGGGCCCGCTATACCTCCCTACCTCCCCCTGACCTTCTTCCCAGCAGGCTCACAGTGCAGGGAGTCTCACCTCCTCTTCAGGGCAAGGAGCGCCCAGGAGTGGTTTCCTGCAGCAAACCTGCATCTTCTCACTCTAGGACGGCCAGGAGATCAGAGACTGCAAGACTCCCTCAGGACAGGCATCCACATGCCCAGGGACACCCACTCAGTATGTTTTCCTGCTTTATGGAGGTGCTTCCAGGCTCCTTGGCCACTGGCCAGCCCCTTAGTGCTGCCTGAAGGGGAAAGAACCCTCTGAGCCTACAGTGGGCCATCTCAGACCCAGGCTTCCGGCCCAGACAGGAAAGCAGGCATTTGCTCCCACAGCCTCACCGTGGCCTCATGTGGTGGCCTCTCCTCTGGAGCTGCTGTGGAGGCTGCACCCCACACCTTCCTGACCCAGCAACTCCTGCCCCAGGGAAACCAGTGTCCTCCCGCCCCCAAAACCTATGCAGGAGTTGTGAGTCCTGGGCCTCCTGTAACCTGGCTGAATATTTTCCAGGTTACCTAACCAAACTCCTGCAAAACCACACCGCCTATGCCTGTGACGGGGACCATTTGAATCTACAGTGCCCTCGGCATTCTACGATAAGTGTCCAATCGGCATTTTACGGGCAAGCTTACCAAATGTGTAGTTCCCAGCAGCCTGCCTCCCAGAGGGAAGACAGCTTAACCTGTGTGGCACCCACTACCTTACAGGTATTGCCTTTTGTAGATATGTTAAGATGATAAAATGGTTTCTCTTCTCTCTCTCTCCTCTCTCTCTCTCCTCTCTCTCTCTCCTCTCTCTCTCTCTCTCTCTCTCTCTCTCTCTCTCTCCCCCTCCCTCCTTCACTCCCTCAAAGCAAACCTGATCCATGAAAGTCCCAATTCATACACATTACCAATTTTACAGGTGAGCTATTATTTGCTTCCCAAGAGGATTCTTTACAAGTTAAAATAAGATCCCTACCTAATGGAGGGGCTGGGATTTAGCTCAGTTTGTAGAGCACTGTGCTGCAGTCTCTGAGATCCCGAGTTCAATTCCCAGCACCGCAAAAATGGGAGAAGGACCTGGAAATCCACTCTCAAGGCAATCCTGAAACAGGCAGCCATTGAAAACCCTATGAGGGTCGCTATGAGTCAGATACCGACTCGATGGCACCTAACAACAACAACCTAATGGAAAGCCCCCTAGTACCCTTACAATATGAATTTATTCATAGGCATACTCCTTACTACAGTGAAGCACACTACAACCATGTTATGCTTCAGCCTCTAGGCCCACATCTCCAACAATATCCCAGTGGAAAAGCGATTCTTTAGTGGAAACCACAAGTATCTTTGTGAGGCAGACATAGAAGGTCATGATGAACTTCTGAGAGGATGGACTCCAGGAAGAGAAATATCAGTACTGTCTTTTATGTTTCATGGTTTGTCTTTCTACTTGTAGACAACCATGTTATTCTCATTTGTTGCTATTTTGAGCAGCCTCTGCTGAATTCATCCTTCTGAATAGTACCAGGGATTGGAAATGGGGAATTTTTTTTTTTTTTGTGGTACTGGGAGTTGAACCCAGGGCCTCGCGCTTGCATGCTGTGCAAGTGCTGGACCACTGAGCTGCACCCCCAGCCCTTTTTTTTTTTTTTTAAACTTTTTGAGACAGGGTTTTTCTACATTACACAGACTGCCTCTGGTCTTGAACTTGTGATCCTCCTGCCTCTGCCTCTGCTGGGATTACAGGCGTGTGCCACCACGCCTGGCTGGGAATGGGGAAATTTTAAGTCATTCTTTTGGGTGTGCATATTTGGGGAAAGATTTGCTATCGAAAAGGGATCAAACTAATATTTCAAAGGTGATTTTAAACTTCTCATGGCTTTCACTTGGGGCTGGGATTTAGCTCAGTTGGCAGAGCGCTGCGCTGCAGTCTCTGAGGTCCTGAGTTCAATTCCCAGCACCACAAAAATGGGAGAAAGACCTGGCAATCCACTCCCAAGGCAATCCCGAAACAATCTGCATTGAAAACCCTATGCGGGTCGCTATGAGTCGGATACCGATTCGACAGCACCTAACAACAACAACAACATGGCTTTCACTTATCCAAGCAACTTGTACTATACCATACTTGGCCCTTCAACATTTCTAACTAGTTGGCCAAGATCACTGAGTCACTTGGCCCCTCAGTTTTTTTGATGCTTTCCAAGTTCCATATAAAGACGTTGAAGGCAGGAATTTAGAGGAAGTGGCAAGTTAGAAGTTGGCTTGATTTTGTCAGCTGTAAGAAGTGTGGATGAAGATAAATTTACCCGGGGACCTAGGGCGAAATAGAATTAGAGAGCTATGCTGTTCTCTGTAAAGCCCAAAGATAAGAGGGCAAACATACTATGATGGTATCAAGATTTATCTATTTTTCACATCATTGATCACCTTCATTCCAAAAATCATAGTGTCTGCGTAGTCATGTGATTGGTGAAAACACCAACTGAGAGTTCAAGTGCATTCCCTTGACATGGTTTTCACTCTCTGAGGAGAGACGTGTGTCTTTGAGAGGTGAGGAGTTAGTTCCTTGTGTTGCCCCACGCTTCCCCAGTTCTTTCCTTGAATACCCCTTCCCCGGGAGCCATCCCTGCCCCATTACTACTCCAGTAGCCCTGCCCACCCATCTCTGGTGCCCACACTGTCTGCTGCCCTTGTACGTGCATACAAGGAGCTTTGGCCAGTGTCCCAAAGATGGAAGTGCCTACTTTGTGAAAGCATGAACTCCTGGCACCCTGGCAGCCCTGCCTCAGCCAGGTGCCCCTGAGGGAAGAGGATGTTCCATTAGGCTGGCAAGTTAGCATTTGTGAACACAATTCTGAGCTGTTCATGGGCTGGTTGGCCAGAAACATCCCCGCACACTGCTCTTTTACCCAGAGAGCCCAGGGTGTGTGTGTGTGTGTGTGTGTGTGTGTGTGTGTGTGTGTGTGTGTGTGTGTGTGTGGAACCTTTCCTTTGTGACTTTCAAACTGCTGGGAGCTGAAGCAACGTGCTTCCTACAAGGGGAATTGCTTAAGGTAGAGAGAGGGCAGGTCAATGTCCACCAGCTAATCGCTGCTGGCTCAGCCCATAGCTAATGCCAACCGGAAGTCCTTCTCTCTGCATTTTCCAGCTGGTCACACAGTTTCGCCCCAGCCTGCCTTGGGACTGGCTCTGAGGTTGTGATGGAGACGCCTTCTAGTGACATCCAAGGGCTGTGTCATTTACCATGACCTTTAGCCATGCCAATCTGCACCATCATCTGAGAGTCACACTTTCTGGATGGGGGAGGCGGGTCAGGGAGTTCCCTGGGGACTCTTCCTGATTGATAGATCCATGTCTTCTGAGGTGACAAGTGACACCTTCATGGAAACCTCCCATGAGCTGCTGTGAGAACATGGGAACTCAGCCAGGCACATGACTGTGCACTCAGTTCAGTCCTAAAGTATTAAGTAGGTTCCTGGGAACTTTTTTCCTACCATAGTTGGTGTTCTTTTTACCAGAACCAAGCCTGGGACCTCTGAGTTTATCCCAGTGGGGACTTGCTCCCTTTGGAAGCCAGGACCTTCCTGTGGCTTGGCGTGGCTTGGTGAATTCCAGGAGCTCCCACGGAACAGATTCATTAACAAATAAGAGAATTGCCTGGAGAGAATGGGGGCAGGGGAGATTTGAAGGACAGCCTTAGCTTTTAGACCAAATGCTCCACACAGTGTCTGAGCACTCCACTAAGGAAATTGTCCCCCAGGGGAGATGTGGGCTGTATAGCCTTAAACTTGGTGAACATGGAAATCAGCTTTTAAATTTTGGCTTGTTGACCTGTATACCGGGTCGCAAGCTGGAAAGAGTTGGGGTGTTCCGAGGCCTTCCCCAGGCTTGTGTGGGGCCACTTCTCAGGGTAAGGAGCTATAGCCACGATTCCTGACTGTCATGGCTCTCTCAGTTTTAAAGCTAGAGGCCTCTCATTGATGTCCTCTCCCTCAAAGCCTGACATTCAAAGGTGACACTTTGATCTCGCCCATGTCCCCTGGGTCCACTGCAGAGCAGCCGTTTTGCCAGAAGAATCAGCCATAGCACCAGTTGTGGCTGCTTGGGGCCAGCTCTCCAGTGGGGCTGGCTCTGCTGGATTGGGTTCCTCCTCCTCTGCCAAGGCACAGGGAGGGAGGGAGCCACCCGTCCCCACATGCCCTTTCTTCTGTGACAGCTCAGGCCGGGCCAGGAGGTCGCCCTCCCTCCTCAGAGCCCAGAGCAGCCCAGAGCAGCCCAGGTTTGGGGTCCAGCAGACTCTATGTGGTTTACAAGCCTATCCCTTTTCTGCCCCTCCTTCTAGAAGGTGCTGGACGAGTGCCAGAACCAGCGGGCCTGCCACCTCCTGGTCAATAGCCGTGTCTTTGGACCTGACCTTTGCCCAGGAAGCAGTAAATACCTCCTGGTCTCCTTTAAATGCCAACCTAGTAAGTAACTTCGGAGTGGGGGACAGTGTGTTTGGGGTTGGTTCCCAGTGGCACTGATATTCCTGATGAAAATTCTCTGCCCATGATGTTCATCCAACTTTGAACCTCTTGTTGATAGGAATATGGAGTGGAGAGGCAGACAGGCAGAGACGGAGAGACAGATAGAGGGAGACTGTAGCATAGAAAGAGAATACACACATGTGTGCATCTTTACAGATCCACAAAATTGAAAAGTCCTTCTCACTTTGTAAAACTCCATTGTACAAATACTGAAATTATCCAGGATGGTGAGAAATTGCGATTGTTTCTCTTCAAAATATAGAGCTAATTCTGCTTTTCCAAGACAGTCTTGTTATGAGGCTTGATTTTGCCTGGGGGCCAGTGGCACTATTGCCAACCAGAGCCCACCAGGTCAAGTGTTTGTGAACTGGCTTATCCCACTTCCCTCCGCTGTGGGGGCACCGTTCACCACATGTAGTCTCAGGGAGAACCAGAGAGGACTTATGGGAGCAGTACCTTTTTTTCTGAGTCTATGCTTTTCTCCACTGACTTTTCCCCCAGTAATCTTATTTTATTAGTAGTTTTTTACGGTACAACTCTTTTTGTCTTCTATCCCCCAGTTCCCTCCTTCCTTGGTGAAAGCGAGGACTCCCTTTTAAAAGCAGCCTTTGATGGGTCTCATGATGACATTTCTATACACGCATTTCACTGTACATTGCTCACGTTCACCTCCCCTATTGCCCTCTCATGATCTCCATTGACATGCACCATTTCTAATGCACTCCGGTTTTGTGATTAAGACATTGTCAGCCAGAAGTAATCCCTCTTCAATGAGTGGCTCACACCTCCAGGTATGGGGGATCTGTCTTAGGTAAACCAAAGGGGATCACAACATGATGCATTCTTGAACAACTTGCTGAAAAGAAATGATCTCACTCATATGTGGGAGCTGAATCACACTTAAAGGAAGAAAAAATCCTATACATATATATTATTATATTTTATATATTATATTATATATTACATATTACATATTGTGTTATATATTGTATATTATATATGTTATTTATATTATATGTATAAATATGTGATGCACATTTAAACTTGGTGAAGAAGGACAATATAAAGAGTAGAAGGAAGGAGGGAGGGAACTAGCGGAGGGAAGCGAAGATTGTGGAAGGTGGGATGGGGAAGGAGGGTCAACGTGGAGGGATGAATGGGGAGAGGAGGATCTCAGTGTAAACAGCGCAACTTCACGAGTACATTGGAAGAATAGGGGAGCATAACCCAAATAGGCTTTTGGGTTTTACTACATGTTACCCATAAGGCTCTCTAAACTTTGTGGGCTGATGAAAGTGTTGCCAGAAGTGATATAAAGGATGCATAATGGAAAAAGCCAAAGATGTATTAATCTGTACCCCATCATCCTTTACTAATAAAGGGGAAAAAATAATCACACACACAAAAAGAAATGATAGCAACATTTAACCAAAGCATAAGGGATGGTAATTTCTACAATTCTCCCCACCACCCCAACAAAACCATGTTTCCTTTGTGTATTTTTTTGTCTGTTATTCATTCCCTGGAGCCCAACATTCCCCCAGTCTCTGGTAGCTCAGGTGCCAGAGGTGGGGAGCTATCGGGCCGTATGTGTGCCCTGGTCTGTCCTGCACATCTGAGAAGAAGCCCCCAGAGCCTCTCGGCACATGTCCAGGTTCTTCTCAATCCCTTTCCTTGCTGGAGCCCAGATACACTGGAACTTCCCCATCACGCTACACCAATACTGTGCCTGAAGCTGCACTCACACGTTCGCTCCCTCCCAACTCACACCCACATCCGCTCGCACATCCGTGAGCACGCGCACACACACAATCACACAGCATACTCAATAGATGCGCATGCGCACCTCGTCACACACATGCTATCAGACCCTTGCACCCTATCACACACTCGCATGCATGCACTCTGTCACATACATACACGCTATCACACACACTCACTTGCACATGCACACACACACGCTATCACATGCACACTCACATGTACCCACAATTCCAAATACCCACAAACAGGTCTGAATATTGCAGAACAGCCAGACCTCCCTTTGTGGGCCGCTGCACCCACCCTGTGTGCCATTAACTGCTGTTTCAGTCCACAGACCCAGGAAGATCACTTCAAGATCCCTGTGTTCATCGTGGCTGTCCCGCAGGTGAATCTCAAAAATGAGACACCCTTGGCTGTGCTCTTGACTGCCATTAGCTTTGCCTTCTTTTTCTCTTCTATCCCCCAGTTCCCTCCTTCCTTGGTGAAAGTGAGTACTCCTTTTAAAAGTAGCCTTTGTTCAAAATGTTAACAATTGGAGAATCTAGGGAAAGGTAATATGACTATTACAATATTCTTTCACATTTTCTATTTTAATTTTGTGTGTGTTTGTGTGTGTGGTACTTGGGGGTTAAGCCCAGGGCTTCACATATACTTTGCAAGTGCTCTACCACTGGGCTTCACACCCAGGCCATTTTTTATCTGTTTATTTTGAGACAGGGTCTGTCTAAGTTACTCAGGCTGCCTCTGGCCTCAAATTCATGATCCTCCTGCCTCAGCCTCCTGAGTCGCTGCGATTACAGGCATGAACCACTGAACCCAGCTTCTAGCTTCTATATTAAACTCTTATAGTAAAAAGTTAGAAAAAAACCTCTTGCGGAAGTCAAATGGCCCTTGTAAAATTGGCAGAACCTTTGTGTACTAGTCCAGTTTCTGTTACTATAATGAAATACCTGAGGTTAGGTAAGGTATAAAGAAGAGGTTTATTTTGGCTCATGGTTCTGGTCCAAGGTTTAAGGACCACATCTGGTAATGTCCTTCTTGTTGGTAGAGTCCCAAGGCAGCTCAGGGCATCACATGGCATGTGCATGTATCCTCTAGTCTCTCTCTCCTTCTCCTTCTCCTTCTCCTCCTCGTTTTTGTCTTCCTCCTCCTCCTCCTCCTCCTCCTCCTCTTCTTCTTCTTCTTCTTCTTCTTCTTCTTCTTCTCCTTCTCCTTCTCCTTCTCCTTCTCCTTCTCCCTCTTCTCTTCTCCTTCTCCTTCTCCTTCTCCTTCTCCTTCTTCTTCTTCTCCTCCTCCTCCTCCTCCTCCTCCTTCTCCTCCTTCTCCTTCTCCTTCCTCTTCCTCTTCCTCTTCCTCTTCCTCTTCTTCTTCTTCTTCTTCTTCTTCTTCTCCTCCTCCTCCTCCTCCTCCTTCTCCTCCTCCTTCTTCACAAGTTCACTCATGGAGGTTCCACTCTAATGACCTTGTCTAGGCCTAATTGCTCTCTAGAGTCTCCACTTCTAAACACCCCACTGATATTAAATGCCCACCTTGTTAATACTTCACAGTGGCAATTATCCTTCAACCTGAGTTTCAGAGGAGACAAACCATATTCAAACCATAGCCCTTGCATACTTCAGGGGCAGGGCCCCTCTTGACTACAGGGTATGCAGTTAGTCTGTTCATTTCACTTCAGCAAACAGTTGTTAAGTGCCTATGGAGCGCAGGTAGTGAACATGGCAACTCACATCCTTTGAGGCTCCCTGTGTGGCAGCTGTATCTTGCGCTGCTCCGTCACTCCTTCCTTAGCAGTTTCCAGTCTTTCTTCACTCCATGGGCACATTCTGAGATTTCACATAGCTGGTTCCTACTCATTAGTTTAGTTCCAGCCCAGAGAACACCTTTCGAAGGTGATCTTCTTGGTCCAAAAACATCCAATGAAGATCCCGACCCTCATGCCCTGCTATTCCTTTCTAGGACAGCATCCTATTTTTTTTTTCTCTCACAGCAACATCACCATTGGGATTTCTCTTGTTTCTTTGTGACTTATTATTTCACATGTATACACACCATCAATATGTAAGCATCAGGAGGGCATAGTCTATATGGTTCATTTGTGCATCCCCACAAGAGTGGGGATGCAGTGTATTTATGGGACAGATCCTCACCTGGCAGGAGGCAGATACTGTGCTCAGCAACCAGATATTACAGTCTAGTGGGGTTGGAGGCACTGCCATGCCTTGTAGAATCACAGAAATGTGCACAAGATTCCAAGTGAGATCCAGGTGGCCACAAAAGAGGCCCGTGGTATTGCGCAAGGAGCTTGTGGGAGGAAGTGAGCCCTCAGCAGAGGATTCTTCGGAGGACTTTCTGAGCAAGTGATGCTGGAGCTGAGAGCTGCAGAGATGGAGCGGAGGAGGGCACTGAAAGAGAGGTCCCTACTGCATCCTGCAGCTAGAGGGGCCAGATGCACTGGTGCATCCGGTGGATGGGGAAGGACGAGAGCCAAGGGAGCACAGAGGAGCTCAGGCTGGAGGGCTGGTGCGGGATCAGGAGCCTCATTGCCCGGGGAGAAGGCTGGAGTCTGCCTGCGGGGTGGCATTTACATAGGGAGGTACGTGATAAGGTCGTAAAGCCCCTTCTGGCTTCTTCATGAAGAACGGATTAGGGGCAGAGCCACTGTGTGACCTGGTCTTTGGCCCACTGAGATATAGTGGTTAGGGAGGTGCAAGTGTGGTCTTCTTCGGCTCCTCCTGCCTCTTTTTCCACAACCTTCCCACCTCCGAAGGTTCCTCTCCATTTTCTCAGCTCCGGCCCTTGCGTGACACTGACTGCTCACTGCTGGACGCAGTGACGTGCAAAGCACTTAGGCCCATCTCTTCCCAGTGCTCTGTGTTCTGTGAAGGCCGTAGTGGGAGCATTTACACCAGGGAAATTGGCAAGTGCTATGTATCAGGTGGGGGGTGAGCGGTTGGGTTTTTTTGAGAATTAGTTTGCCAATAAACCTCATGGGAACTGAGAACTGTCTTTTCTCTAGTGTGCTTCACAGTCTCCCCCTCTCCAAATCTCACTCCTTCAGGGCGTTTTGCCTTCTCTGGGTAAGTGCGGTTCTGGGTTTGCACCCCTTGCTTCTGAGAGCTTTTGTGTGATCTTGGGCAGTGTAGGGTCATAATCTGAGATTCCAGGACTCCAATATAAAATGAAGACAATGCTTCTTTCACATAGGGTTGCTGTTGTTGTTAGGTGCCATGGAGTCGGTATCCGACTCATAATGACCCTGCGTACAACAGGCAAAACACTATTGTCAGTGCTTCTCTCCTGTTCATAGGGTTTTCAATGGCTGATTGATTTTTGGGAGTGGGTTGCCAGGTCCTTCTCCCTAAGGTTGCTGGAAACACTATAAATATATAGTATTGTGGGTGCAATGCTTAGGGTAGGGCATATCACAGAATTGAGTTCAGTCATTGGTAGCCATCATTCCAACAAGCAGATTAAAGTAAATTTTGTGAAAGATGTGACTAAAAGGTAGCAATGCCCCAAGGGCAGAGAAAGGATTGTTATGGTCTGTCCTAGGTGCAGGCAATGGTAGGGTACATTGTCTGTGCAGAGTTTCAATTCACAATACAAGTGACTAGATGGTCCCTGGCTGACCATGGTTGGACTCAACGATTTTTCAACTTTATGGTGGTAGAAACCGTACCATCATCACTATACCATCATCACCTTGTACAGATGACTTCTTCTTTATAACTTATCTAACCTCAGGTATTTCATTATAGTAACAGAAAATGGACGAATACACAAAGGTTCTGCCAATTTTACAAGGGCCATTTGATTTTTGTACAAGGTGATGACGATGGTGATGACGATGATGATGATGACGATGATGACAATGATGATGATTTTTTGGTACTGGGATTGAACTCAGTGAATTTCCAATGTTAATCCTTACCTGGGCTGGTCAAGTGTGTTAGGAACCTCTCTTGCTCAGTTAGTTGCAGTTTCAAACCAGTCATCTGTCACGAAGAGAAACCATTGGTACTCCACAGTACATTGTGCTGCTAAGCTAGGAGGTTTAGTTATTTCTGTTAAGAAAGACTCGTGATGGGTTTTAGGGGTCATAACTCCTTCACAAGTCAAGGAGCTGTGTATTAAGGAGACTGTGTATTAAAGAGAAACAGGAGGCCCTGCATAACCCTCTGGTAGAGTCAAGAGGGAGGCCATTGCTGTTGTCCTCTAAGCAGAGTGGCGGCTCTACCTTCCCAGGCTCCTTGCTCCCCTCACCTAAAGACGCCTCTGTGTTGCCAACCCACTTCCGGAAGGTGCCCACACTTCTCATCTGAGACCACAGTAGAGCTCTAACCCAACTCCAAGCCAGATGCTGGTCCTCTAAGAAAGCAACAATTATATCAGCAGCCCCATTGTCTTCCAGAGCCCAGAAATGTCACTTTTGGGTGACAATCCATTAGCCCACTCCCAGGGAACTAAGTGACTTAACAATATAACAGTAACTCCAAGAACTACAGTGTGACCCACAGAGGCCCCCACTCCAGAAGATGATTTGCCTATAATCTGGGGACAAAATCTCCAGAGGCATTACAGATGAATGTTGTGTTACTTTGGGTGGAGTTTGATGGCTTAAGGCTACTTTTAATGAATGTTGTTGTTGTTGGGTGCTGTAGAGTCGGTATCCAACTCATAGTGACCCTATGTACAACAGGTGAAATGCTATTGTCGGTGCTTCTCTGCTATTCATTGGATTTTCAATGGCAGATTGATTTTTGGGCAGGAAGCAGATTGCCTGGTCCATCTTCCAAGCCTATAGCACTGGTGTTCCCAGGCGGTCTCCCATCCAAGTACTAACCAGGCCCAACCCTGCTTAGCTTCTAAGATCTGATGCAATGGGATGCCATAGTGGTGCAGTTGCAGGCACTTTTAATGAATAGGCTTTAGTAAATTAAAAAGGTGTTGCTAGTAAATTTATTTCATGATGTGCCTAAAAAACAAAACAAAACTCTGGTAACTTTTTTTTTTTCCTTGGCCGTACTTAGGGGTTGAACCTAGGGCCTTGCATATACTTTGTAAGTGCTCTACCACTGGGCTACATTCCGACCCACCTGAAAAAAATTATTATTTGTGTCAGGTTCTGGCCTCGAACTCACTATCCTCCTGAACTCACCGTCCTCCTGCTGTGCCTCTTGAGTCACTGGGATTACAGGCATGTGCCACTGCACCTAGCCTGATTTTTTAAAATTCTGATTAAAAAAAGGAGAAGAAGAAAGTTAAAAACTAGTCCTGTTATAAAAAGTTTCCCGAAGTGCCAGGCGTGGTGGCGCACGCCTGTAATCCCAGTGGCTCTGGAGGCAGAGGCAGGAGGATCCCAAGTTCAAGACCAGAGGCAGTCTGCATAATTTAGCGAGACCCTGTCTCAAAACGTAAAACAAAAACTGGGCTGGGGGTGCAGCTCAGTGGTCCAGCACTTGCAGAGCATGCAAGCGCGAGGCCCTGGGTTCAATCCCTAGTACCGAAAAAAAAAAAAGTTTCCAAAAGCGAGGCATGGTGGTGCAGGCCTGGAGCTCCAGCTTTCTGGAGACTAAGACAGGAAGATCGTGAGTTGGGGGCCTGAGGGAACCTGTGCGATTTAGCAAAACTCTGTCTCAAAATAAAAAAAAAATTTTGAAAAGTAGCTGTCTTGCAGATCAGTGATAAAGCAAACAAAACAAGCAAAAACCCTCAAAACACTTTCCAGTTTGCTGAGATAAAGCTTGGTTTGTCTTGCCTTCTCCTGCCCTGTTTTTGGACAAGCAGGCATTCTTCACGTGTTTCTGTATTCTTCCCGGAGGAAGGGAGTTCTAGCTTTTTGGTCTGACTCCCATTCGCTCTTCTCTGCACCAAACACCAGCATTCACCATGCGCTTTGAAGTCAGCCAGAATGTCAGTGCTGGGGGGGATTTAGCATCTACTCCTTAAAAGCACTGGAAAACTCCTGCCACTGTGGGCATGACTCACCAGAAAGACTCAAACTCTCCAAAGTCAGGGTCAGACTTTGTTTTCTTTTTATTTAGAAAAAAGAAAACAATTTTTTCATTGGTTCTAAGTTTGAGCTGTTGTGCTAGGATTTCAGTGAGAGGGGAAGCAGCCTTCTACACATTATTAAGTCACTGCTTTACTTTTCCCTCCTCCTCCTGGCCCTTCCTATATGTCAGACAACTAGAAAGGATGTGCATGTTTGCGAGCATCAATAGCCTGGTTTCTAATCTGAATCTTGAATGTTCTCATTTTACATATAGTCACGCCCCCTAATCCCCCTTTGTCCAGGGAGGGAGGATACATTCCAATACTCCCAGCGGATCCCTGAAACTGGATAGCACCCAACCCTATAAAGACTATCTTGCACACCCATGATAAAGTTTAATTTACAAATTAGAACAGTAAGAGATTAACAGCCACTAATAATAAAATTGGCTGGGATTTAGCTCAGTTGGTAGAGTGCCACGCTGCAATCTCTGAGGTCCTGAGTTCAATTCCCAGCACTGCAAAAATGGGAGAAGGACCTGGCAATCCACTCCCAAGGCAATCCCGAAACCGTCAGCCATTGAAAACCCTATGCGGGTCGCTATGAGTCGGATACCGACTTGACGGCACACAATAACAACAACAATAATAAAATAGAATAATTATAACAATGAATATAATAAAGTTGCCAGCATCAGTATGGCAGTACTATGACAATTGATCTGATTACCAAGATAGTTACTAAATGACTATTGGGCAGGTAGCATATACAGTATAGATACACTGGACAAAGGGGTGATTCACATCCTGTGTGGGACCTAGACAGATAGCAATAGATTTTGTTACACTACTCAGTGCAGGGAACAACTTAGAGCTTATGAATTATTTGCTTCTAGAATTTTCCATATAGTATTTTCAGACCATGGTTGACTGCAAGATGACTGAAATCACAGAAAGCAAAACTGTGGATAAGGAGGGGAAGAAATGCATTGAAGAACAGTGCCCGAGTTTATCAGCACTAAAGCTGGTAAGCCTCATGAGATCCTAATATGTTTTTCTTCCTGTAGTCCTAAAGTTTGGTCATAGTGCTGCTTCTCTGTTTTTGGTGGAAATCATAGGAATTTACAAGTAATGGAAAGGTAGAATTTATATTTGGAAATTGTCCTTTTTCATGTTTAATTTTGGAGCTTAAACATCACGATTCTGGGATACAAAGATCCAGCCAATTACCACAGTAGTTCAAACTTTTCTGAAAGGATTATTGAAGGAGTGTCTACATTGTTTTGATAGCAACCTATAGTAAGAAAAGTATTTTATATATTAGGCCAACATAACACATACTCACATACACACAACTGAAAAATAATTTTTCAAAATGATGGAAGTCTTCATCCTTTCTTTGTGGGATGCTCTTTGATTCTTCTTTCTTTGTAAACTACTACCATTTGGGGGTTTTGTTTTTGTTTTGTTTTTCTGATGCAGGGTCTCACTATGTAGCCTAGGCTGACCTCAAACTCGTGATCCTCCTGCCTCAGCCTTCTGAGTGCTGGGATTACAGTGGTGCATCTCTGTACCCAGCTATTCTTTGTTTTTCTTAATTACTGGTCAGAACACACTAACTTGATTTCAAGACTCATCAAAGCACACTTCGGTAAACTTGCGCTTGAGACGGATCAGGGGTATGGAATCACCTGCACTTCAATCTAGGCGAGCAAAGTGGAAGGAAAACATGAGCTAATGAGGGACATAAAAAGGCAAAGATGGTTGCTGGGAGATAGTTTTCTCTCTCTCTGGACATAGTTTCTGCCATTGCTACTGCCATCCCAGGCCAGTCAGGACACCAGAGCAGCTCTTGTCATTTAGCTCTTGTTTTCTGTGTGAAGATATAAAGAGAAAGTCCACAGTCGGGATGTTGTGAGTGTTCAGTTCGTTAATACCTTTGAAGTTCTTAGAACAGGGCTTAGTGAGAAGAACATGCTCAATGCATATAAGTCATTATGTAGAAAATATCTTAATTAGCCGGGCATGGTGGTGCATGCCTGTAATCCCAGCAACTTTGGAGGCAGAGGCAGGAGGATCAAAAGTTCGAGACCAGAGGCAGTCTGTGTAACTTAGCAAGACCCTGTCTCAAAAAGTTAAAAAACGGATGGGGGTACAGCTCAGTGGTACAGCACTTGCAGAGCATGCAAGTGTGAGGCCCTGGCTTCAACCCCTAGTACCACAAAAAAAGAAAAAAATAAATAAAAAGAAAAAAAAAGAAAGAAAGAAAGAAAAGAAAAGAAAAAGAAAAAAAAGGAAAAATCTTAATTGAGGTATAGTTTATATAGCATAAAATTTACACATTTTAAGTGTGTAATTCTATGACCATTAGTAAATTTGCTAAGTTGTACACCCATGACCCTCGCCCAGCCATAGAACATTCCCATTTTCTCAGAAAGTTTCCTATGTCTACTGACTGTTACTTCTTGGTCACATCCCACGTCTCGGGAAGCCACTAATTTATATCCTGCCCCTGTAGATTTGCCTTTTTCTGGTCATTTCATATATAGTCATGTGTCACATTATGGTATTTCAAGTCAAAGATAGGCCACCTACTTGTATATAACTGTGCTCCAATCAGTTCATAATGAAGCTAAAACATTCCTATCACCTGTTATTTTTACTATATTGTTTCTATGTCTTGATACATCTAGGTACACAAATATTTACCACCATGGTACAGTTGCTGTCACGTTCAGTAGAGTTTCATGCCTGCTCTTCACACAGGCTAGGGGCAATGGACACCATGTGGTGTCAGTGTGTAGTAAAGCTATACCACCTGGATTTGTGGAAGCGCACTCTATGATGTTCATACAATGGTAAAATTCCCTAATGGCACATTTCTTAGAACACCTACCCATTGTCAAGTGACACATGACTCTACAGTAGTCCTCTCTTCCTGTGGGAGATACAATCCAAGACCCGCCCCCGTGGATGCTTAAAACATATTCTATGTCTTTTCCTATACATGCATGCCTATGATGAAGTTTAATTGATAAGGTAGGCATGGTCAGAGATTAACAATGGTAATAAAATAAACAGCTATAACTATTATTGCAATGAAAGTAATGTGAATATAGTCTCTTTCTCTGGAATTTTCCATTTAATATTTTCAGACTCACTGTGAGTAACTAAAACCCTGGAAAGCAGAATCCCAGACAAGGGAGAAACTACTATAAATGTTGTTGTGAGGTGCCATGGAGTTGGGTCTAATTCATAGCGAACCTCACAGAGGTTTCAATGCCTAATTGCTTTGGGATTATTTAGGGAGTGGGCTGCCAGGTCTTTCTCCCATTCTTGCAGTGGTGGGAATCAAACTGAGGGCTTCAGAGAGTACAGAGCCACACTCTACCAACTGAGCAAAACCTCAGCTACTATAAATAGAGTCATGACATGTAGTCTTTTGTGTCTGGATTATTAGCAATTATTACTTCTGAAAATAAAATCATTATTATAAACCTTATTGAATGGTTTTGGGATACACTCTTTAAAAAAAGCAATAGACTATATTTTCTTTGACAGCACATTTATAATGTCAATTCTGTAAGACATTGCAAAGAAAGATTTTATTATGGTAAAAAGATTAAGCAAACAAGCAAACTTTTCTATACATTCTTTGTGAACGAAGGACACCTGATTCAGATCATCCTAGGGGCACTTGTTCCTATTTAACCAGATTCGGAGTTGACTTTTCATATTTCCATGAAGATGGATTCCATCCCATTTCTTAACAAAGAACATAATTTCCTTGTGTATTGCTTCTCTCTTTTTAAACACACAATAGAGAAGCAGTCCGTGGAGTTGATGGTCAGTTTTCTCTGGTTGTTTCTCTCCTATAATTCCTGGTCCCAAGCCAACATTTGCAAAAGGAGTCCCTTCAGTTAAGGCATCTGTGACCTCAGGTGGGGAGAGAGACACTTCCTCCCTGGCCAGACCCTTCCCACACCTTAGCTGGCCCTGGCCCTTCCTTCAGCCTCTTTCCTCCATTTGTACCTTAGAATGATTCCTGGGGTCTTTGCAATGTCCACAGTTTCCTCCCCACCTACTTCCTGTACAGGGCCAGGGACATACCCAGGCAGGCAGGGCCGTTGTGATGTCTCCTTCTCAGAGCACAGCTCCAGGGGCCGAGCGGCCAGGGTTGGAACGTCCTCACCCATTCCTTCTGCGGAAGCTGATGGCGCCACTGCTTTTTGTCTCTACTTCAGATGAATTGAAGAATAAAACCGTGTGTGAAGAGCAGGAGCTGAAGCTGCACTGTCATGAATCCAAGTTTCTCAACATCTACTCCGCGACCTATGGCAGGAGGGCCTGGGAGAGGGACGTCTGCTCCTCCAATACAGAGCAGCTCCCCCACTTCGGTACGTGCTCTTCCTGGGTACTAATGGTGTGGCTATCTGTGGGTAGGATGGTCCGGGGTCTCCAAGGAAGGGCACCTCTCCAGGGGCCAGAACCTAGTCAGACAGGAAGTTGAAAGCAGAGGTACCGCCTCACCATAGTAGGCCCCACATTGCTGAACCTGTTCAATCACTGCACAACTAGTGACTGAGCACCTGCTGGATGCAGGGCCCTGTTCTAGGAACTAGGGAAGTTGAAAGCAGAGGTACCGCCTCACCATAGTAGGCCCCACATTGCTGAACCTGTTCAATCACTGCACAACTAGTGACTGAGCACCTGCTGGATGCAGGGCCCTGTTCTAGGAACTAGGGAGTCATCAGTGACCAACTCAGGCTACACAATTGTACAGCTGACCTTGCAGCAGTGCACAGGGAGGCCATGAGAAAACAGATATTCATGGGTCCCATTTCTGTGGATTCAACCAATCACACACACACACACACACACACACACACACACACACACACACACAAATTGCCCGTACTGAGCATGCACCCTGGTTTTCCTTATCATCGTTGCATGACCAATGTGCTTGTTATTAGGCACTGTTGAGCCAGGTGTGACTCATAGCAACCCTTGTAAGGTTTTCAATGGTTGATTGTTCCAGGATTGCTTTGGGAGTGAATTGCCAGGTCCTTCTCCCATTTTGTGGTGCTGGGGATCGAACTGAGGGCCTCAGAGAGTGCAGCATGGCACTCTACCAACTGAGCTAAACCTCAGCCCAATCAATGTGCTATAACAAGTATTTACACCATCTTGCATTATATTAGGTGTTATAAATGACCTTGTTGTTGTTGTTGTTGTTAGGTGCCGTCAAGTCGGTATCCGACTCATAGCGACCCTCATAGGGTTTTCAATGGCTGACTGTTTTTTTGGGATTGTCTTGGCAGTGGATTGCCAGGTCCTTCTCCCATTTTTGTGGTGCTGGGAATTGAACTCGGGACCTCAGAGACTGCAGCGCATTGCTCTACCAACTGAGCTAAATCCCAGCTCCATAAATGGCCTAGAGACGATTTAAAGCATACAAGAGGATGTGTGTAGGTTTTGTGCAAATGCTACATCATTTTCTATAAAGGACTTGAGCATGCATGGGTTTTGGTATCTGCAGGGGACCTGGAATCAAGCCCCACTGGTACTCAGGGATGATTGGAGGTCATGTGTCAGGGGCAGATGAGTCAGGAGAACAGCAGACATGGAAGGGAGGGAAAGACCGTGGGCAGTGTGCTGGCAGAGAGGGGCAGTTTTATGGAGTGAGGGGCGTGCTGAGCAGAGACTTGGATTTGGTGAGGGAGTGAGACTTCAGACACCTGGGAACAGGTGTCCAGGTAGAGGGAAGAGCCAATTCAAGGCCTTGAGGCTGGACTGGATCTAGAGTGTTCATTAAGAAAAGCTCAGCAAGTCAGTTGGGCATATTGGTGTACGCCTGTGATCCCCGGTGGAGGCAGGAGAATCGGGAGGGGGGAGGCCGGAGGCAGCCTGTATAACTTAGCAAGACCCTGACTTAAAATAAAAAATAAAAAATGGACTGGGAATGCAGCCTGGTGGAAGAGCACTTGCAGAGTATGTGCAAAGCCCTGGGTTTAACCCCTGAGTACCACAAAAAGAGAAAGAAAGAGAGAAAAGAAAGGAAGGAAGGAAAGAAGGAAGGGAGAAAGAGAAGGAAGGAAGAAAGGAAGGAAGGAAAGAAGAAAAGAAAGAAGAAAGAAAGAAGAAAAGAAAAGAAGAGAAAGAAAGAAAATAGAAAGAAAGAGAAAGGAAAGAAAGAAAGAAAGAAAGAAAGAAAGAAAGAAAGAAAGGAAAAAAGGGAAAGAAAAAAAGGCAGGCAGGCAGGCAGGCTCAGCAAGTGATTGGTAGAAGTGTACAGTTGGGAGCTAAGTGATGATGTCAGGATACGAGCTTGCTCTCTCCACCCATCAGATTCCTCCTGTGTGACTGCTCAGGGTTCTCCAGAAAACCAAACCAATAGGGTGTGTATGTTGTCGTAGTTGTTAGGTGCTGATATCTACGTGTCATAGCAACCCAAGGCAGTTGAGAGGGAGAGAGACAAACCGAAAGATTGTGAGGAAGAGGGTCACAAGACTGTGAAGCTGGCAAATCTGAACTGTATGGGACCCGTTGGCCATCCTGAGGCCCAAGGAAGAGGTGGTGTTGCAGAAATTGAGTCTGAATTCTGCAGGACAACAGGCTAGAAACTCAAGCAGAATTTCTATGGGGCAGCCTTGAAGAGAATTCCTTGTTAGAGAAGCCTCAGTCTTTGCTTTTAAGATCTTTAACTGATTACATAAGGCCCACCCACATGATGGAGGATAATCTGTTTTACTCCACCTTTTAAGTGGACTTACATGGGAGAAGGACCCAGCAACCCACTCTCAAAAAACAACCAGTCATTGAAAACCCTATGAATAGCAGAGAAGCACTGACAATAGTGTTGCGCCTGTTGTACATAGGGTCGCTATGAGTCAGACACTGACTCGAAGGCACCTAACAACAACAACAACATGGATTTAAATGTTAGTCACATATTTTAAAATACCTTCACAACAACATATACACTGGTGTTTGACCAAACAACGGGGTATTGTAGCCTAGTCCCATTTATGGGTACAACTCGCAATCATACTCCGCTCTGTGGCAATGAAAAAGCTTGATGTCTCTTTGCTGTGTTACCAGAGAGACCAGACTTAGCTGTGAAACAGCCTCAGGGGTTGCACTTACTGATTGATCAACATCTAAATTGAGCTCCTTGATGTAATACGGAGCTATAATTTATTCATGGTGGCATATGAAATGAAATATAATCTAAAATGAAATTCATATCTAAGTAATAACTTGGACTTGAAAATAAAAGGTAAGTGATGTAACTGTACAGGCAAACCCTCAAGTGAGACCAAGAGAGAACCAGGTCTCTAGGAGCATGTGCTTCCAAAGGTTTGGATGTGGTTTGAGTGTCCTGCAACAGTTCATGTGCTAAAATTTAATCCCCACTGAGAGATGTTGTTTTTGTTAGTATTAAGTACTATCGAGTCGATGTCTGACTCATAGTGACTCTACATACAACAGGCAAAACAGTATTGTCAGTGCTTCTCTGCTGTTCATAGGGTTTTCAGTGACTGATTGTTTTCTGGAAATGGGTTTTCAGGTCCTTCTCCCAAACCTGTAGCACCTGGTATTCTCAGGTGGTCTCCCATCAAAGTACTAACCAGGTCTGACCCTGCTTGGCTTCCGAACTATGACCCGATCCAACACCACAGTGGTACAGCTGTAGGCAAAATTTACACCCATGGAGCCAGCCAGGAGAGGGGAGAAAGTTGGTCTGACTGCAGTGTTTAAAGGTGGGGCCTTAGGAGAGTGATTAGGGTTGGATAAGGTGATCAAGGTAGGGCCCCCATGAATAAATATTGATGGCTGTAAAAGAAGAGGGAGAGAGACTAGAAGAGACATACACATGCCCCATGTCTCTTGCTCTGTGATGCCCTTGCTGCCTTTAGACTGCCAGCAAGAAGGCCATTACCAGCTGTAGGGTCCTGACCTCAAACCAGAATAAGAGCCAAAATAACCTCTTTATAATGTTACCCAGCTCAGATATTTTGTTATAGGAAAAAAAACTTATAAAGAAAATTGGTACTGGGAGTGTGGGATCATTATTATAAGTATACTTGAAAATGTGGCAGTGGCTTTGGAACTGGGTACTGGGAAGAAGTTGGAATAGTTTGGAAGAATGGCTGGAAAAAACCTATGTTGCTACAAGTGGAACCATTTTTTTGAGTATTCAGAAGAATAGACTAGAGAATTAGTCTCAGATAGAAATGAAGATCCTATTGGAAATTGGAAAGAAAGTCATCCTTGTGATAAAGTAGAAAAGAGCTTGGCTGCATTGTGTCCATGCCCTTAAGACTTTGTAGAAGACCAAACTTCATACTTAAAAGTGATGGAATAGTTTATTTGGTGGAGGAAATTTCAAAACGACAAAGCATTTAGGCTGTAGCATGGGCATTGTTGGCAAATTTTACTTAGATTGACAGTGAGACTCAGGAGCAAAAGGGAGTAGAGTGGAAAAATTTGGGCAATTCACAGCCTGGCCAAGAAAGAGCTAAGAACAAGCATGTAAGGGTGTGACCGAGAAACCACTTGCTAAAGAGATTAGTGTGGATAAAAGCCAGCCAGTTGCTTTACATTAAGACAATTGGAAAAAGGCCCCTCAAGGCAAGCAGACCCAGTTGCGGCTTGTACCAATTCTAAACCTTGGCATCCATGTTGTGCTGAGTTTGTAGGTGTGCAGAATACAAGAGGTGTGGCACTTTGGTGGCTTCCACTGAGGTTTCTTTTTTGTTAAATTATAATTTTTTCATTCAACATACACTTATTGAGGATCTTCAATGTGTAACTCCACTTGCTAAAAACAAGGAATATAAGTACATTGTTTTTATGGTGCTGGGGATTGACCCTGGTCCTCATGCATGATAGACAAATGCTCTATCACTGAGCTATATTCCCAGCCCCTTCACTGAGGTTTCCATGGGAAGCCAGGCAGAAGTTAGCCACTGTGTTGGAATCCCTGCAGAGAGCCCTCAATGGGGTGATGCCTAGTGGGGCCAGGGGAATGGGGCCTCTGTGGGGATCCCAGGAGGGTATTGCTACCAGCAGTTTGCAGCTCCCACTGAGGAAAGCTGGAAGAGAGAGGAACACGCAGGCTGTGGCCAGCAAAGCCACACCAGCACCTTGGGAGCCCACCCCTCATCACAGTGTGCCTGAGATATTGGCCTTGGAGCTTTAGGATTTAATGTCTGCCCTGCTGGGTTTCCATCTTCCTTTGGGTTGATCATTCCTTTCTGCTTCCTTATTTCTCCCTCTTGCCATTGTATCTGGGAAGTAGATAACTTGTCTTGGGTTTACAGGCTCCTAACTGCAAGGAGTTTGCCTGTGTCTCAGAGACTTTGGGCTTTTGAATTAATGCTGGGATGAGAAGGATATGAACCTTGGGGATCGGGGCAGAACACTATGGTTTGGATATGACTTGAGTATGTGCCCAAGAGTTCACATGCTGAAATGTAATTCCCACTGGGAGGCATTAGGAGGGTGGGATCTTCATCCAACTGTGGTGTTTAAAGGCAGTATCTTTGGGAGGTGGTTAGGATTCGATAAGGTCACAGGGGAGAGCATGATTGAATCATGATGGCTTTAAAAGAAGAGGAAGAGGGACCGAAAGACACACACATGCTCCTTGTCTCTTCCTATGTGATACCCCGCACTGTTTCAGGACTCTGCCAGCCAAGAATGCCATGATGAGCTCTGGGCCCTTGACTTTGGACCAACACAGACAGCCAAAATCAATCTCTTTTCTTTATACAGTTACCAGCCGCTAGTATTTCAAGTAATTAAAAGTGGACTAATAGAGGCCCATACCCAGTGTCTTGGGAAGGCTTCTCTGTCAAGAAGTGGGGAGTTCTGTCAAAGGGCAGCCCTGGGAGGTACCAAAGGCAGGCTGGTGCTAGTGTTCACCTGCTCTTAAGAAGATCTGGGGGTCAAATCTCCTGTCTTCACAGGCTTGGCTGCCAAAGGGGCAGAGAGGCACTGTGAGGGTGGGTCTCCATGGTCTGTTAATGGTTCTACTCTCTGCCCATTTCCCAAGAGGGACCTGTGAGTTCCTGCAACTCCATCCTCCCTCTCAGATAACACCTGAGTATTCAGTTCGTAGTGAGGGGTTTTTCCTTCTTTGGTGTCTCCATCCCCCCCCCCCCCCCCC
>VMDO01001154.1:9645-21557 GCA_007922755.1 Pedetes capensis
GAAACACTATTGTCAGTGCTTCTCTGCTGTTCACAGGGTTTTCAATGGCAGATTGATTTTTGGGAGGGGGTTGCCAGGTCCTTCTCCCAAGCCTACAGCTTCTGGTGTTCCCAGGCGGTCTCCCATCCAGGTACTAACCAGGCCCGACCCTGCTTAGCTTCCGAGATCTGACGGGATCGGATGCCACAGGGCTATGGCTTCAGGCTACCCCAAATTAAGCACATGGAAAACTGGTGAAAGTTTAAAAGAGTTGGACTGGTTACTCTTCAAAAGAAATGACTAATGTACTACATAAATAGTCTTGGAAACATGTTGTCATTTAACCTAAGTTTGATATTGATCAGATTTTCTTCTTTTTAACCAAGCACAGAAACAGGAAGCAATTATCAATACCTCAAAGAATATGAAGCTC
The DNA here is from genome assembly GCA_007922755.1 of Pedetes capensis. Lineage (NCBI taxonomy): Eukaryota > Metazoa > Chordata > Mammalia > Rodentia > Pedetidae > Pedetes > Pedetes capensis. The sequence goes on from VMDO01001154.1 coordinate 10,058, forward strand.
GACATTCACAGACTTGCGATAACAAGGGTGGTTCGTTGTGAATCCAACAATTACAGAAATCATAGAACTTCATATTTTGGTAATGTCTACAAAAGAACATTCATTCGTCTTGCGTTCTACTTTCAAAATAGTTCCTATGGATTCTCATGTGATCCCAACAGACCTGTGAAATGGGTATTATTTTCCCATCCACTAAGCCTCAATGAAATGCACTGGCTTACTTAATGTGATCAAGATTTGAATTCAGGTTTAAATTATAATTCCCAATCCAGTTAGGAGTTTGGAGGATTTTAGAATGATGGCAGCCTGAACACAATTTGGTTTTCCTTCACATCAATTCTATTCCATCTGAACTAATTAGTTATTTAACATCCAGTTATTTAACTACTTGCAGTGTAGATGACCTAGTTCCTAGGTCAGTAGCAAGATCAATAGGAAAGGTTTTACCTGGCAGCTGTGATAAATGCAGAATCTCAGAATCCATCCCAAGCTATTAAGCAGAATCTGCATTATGAAACCATCTCCAAAAGACTTATTTCCAAATTAAAGCTTTAGAGGCTGTCTTCAGACAGTGCAACAGAGGCTGCAGATTTGGAGAAACTGAGAACAACACTGGACATCCCAGATGAGAAATGCTTGACTCTGAAGGCCTTTAAAACTCAAGGAAGGTTGGCCCCCAGGCAGTGGAGAAACTAAGAAAATGAGCTGATTCCTCTCTACCTGGAGTTTCAAGATTTTGAAACAATCTGGTCACATAAGACAGACTTCTAGTATTTTGGAAGGGTACATACACCAATGTGCTGCCACTCTTTTGGCCACAGAGGTAGAAATCATGTGTCCCCTACTAACTATGGAAATATTCCTACTTAAAATACACAAAATGCTGTATGTGGAGCCTGGGAAATACTGTCTGTTTTAAAGTTGAGAAAGGTGTGTGTCACGAGTGTATCCTTTCATCATGCCCCTTCAATCTCTATGCTGAGCAAATAATCTGAGAAGCTAGACTTTATGAAGAAGAACACAGCAGATAGGAAGTCAAAAGACACTGCACTGGGAAAAGCTGTTGCAAAAGACCTCTCTAAAGTGTTGAAAAGTAAAGTTGTCACTTTCAATGCAAAGGTGCATCTCACTCATGTCATTGTATTTCCAGTTGCATCATATGGTTGTGAATGCTGGACGTTGCAGAAGAGAAACAGGAGAAGAATTGGTGCTTTTGAATTATGGTGCTGAGGAAAAATATTGAGTATACCATGGACTGCCAAAAGAACCAACAGATCAGTCCTTGAAGAAGTGCAACCAGAGTGCTCCTTGGAAGCCAGGATAGGGAGACTGTGTCAGATATATTTTGGACATATTGTCAGTAGGGAGCTATCTCTGGAAAAGAACATCATGTTTAGAAAAGTGGTAGGTCAACAACAACAACAAAAAAGGAAAACCCTCAACTACATGGATTGACACAGTAGCTGCAACATAAAAAAAGATTGTGTGCCTAGAACAGAATGGGGGAGTGTTTCATTCTGTTGTACATAGTGTCACTATTCATCGGACTTGACAGCACCTAATAATAACAACTTTAATAATGTTTTCATGTTTTCTGCTAATCATATGATAATTTTAGAGAAAAACATAATTGAATATAATTTGGGAATAACATTGTTTAATTCAATATTGTAAAAATTCAACAGAGAATGCATCAATGTCTTTGATAGAAGATAGAAATAAATTTCATATCACAATTTTTTATAATTTTGCAAAGCTTTTCTCCCCCTCTAGTTAGTTATACTACTGACATTTCTCTATATGTTTTTATTTTAGATAAGAGCATCAAAGTAATTTTAATATATAAGTTTCTTTTCTATTATTTCACTGCCATGGTTTCTGATGCTTAAATTTTTGTCTGTAATGACAAGGTCATCGGTATTTGCTCCTTCATCCTTAAAATCATGGAAGATTATAGAATTGAATCCATTTGCAATACAGCCCGTCTTCCTAAACATCTTTTCTATAATTCCTGCAATATTGTATCTGAAATGTGCTGCTAAATCATCTCACAGAAAGTGGAGAGTTTGGACAAATGTGAATGACATCTCTGGGTGCCACGTACTTAGAGGTGGCATTTCAGCTCACAGTCAAATGTATCTCTAACTTAGTCAAGTGCAAGGAAGGAAGGAGCCCAAGCCCTCTTCTTCATACCATTTGACTCAATTCTTACAACTTATTTCTGCAAATAGAACTATGAGAGGGCATGAAGCCACAAAATATAAAAGCATAAAAGCAGAATTCAACCATATTGTAGTGAGAAATTCTATTTGGTGCATTATAACAGTACCTAAATACTTTTGAATGCAAAGAATGTTTTTACTAGGAGAGAAATGAGTAAAAACCTCCCACAGGAAGAAAAGAGAATAAGCATAACTGCATTATTTTTGCATATGTTGCTCCCTCCATCTTAAATACGTAAACTGCCTTCCAGGAGCAGGAAGGGTAACTTCTAGAAAGTCCCTTACAGGATTAGCAAGAATTTATACTTTTTTTATAAAAGGTAATTTCTCTTAACATTTTGAAGCTATTGAATGCTTTATAAGGTCACAATGTTTATAGATGATAGTGTTTATAAAAAGATAAAAACAATGGTAAATATGTAATTGTTTTTAATTTTTATTACATATTTAACATAAGTGTATAGTATTTATTAAGGCATAAAAAGAGTGCTAAATGTGTAATTGCCTGCAGCCATAGCTCTGTAGCATCCAATCCCTTCAGATCTTGGAAGCTAAGCAGGATCAGGCCTGGTTAGTACTTGGACAGCCGACCTCCTGGGAACACCAGATACTGTAGGCTTTGGAGGACCCAGTACCTCACTCCCAAAAATCAATCCACCACTGAAAATCCTATGAATAGCAGAGAAGCACTGATAATAGTGTTTCCCCTGTTGTACATAGGGTCACTATGAGTCAAACACCAACTCCACGGCACCTAACAACAACAACAACAAATGTGTAATTGTTTTTAATTTTTGTTATACTTTTAATATAAATGTATACTTTGTATACCTTCCTTACCCCTGGTCTTTGAGAATAAGCACAAGAAACTAAGTGAGGATAGAAACAAATATGAAATGGTTACTGCAAAGCTGGGTTAGAGCCTATATCACAATCTTCCACATTTCTCCCTGATACCAGACTCTAAATCTCCATTCTGCCTGCATGGCCTTCATCTAACCTTCCAGGGGCAGGCTGCGAGGCCAGAGGATGCTGAGCAGATAACGACAATGGTACAGCATCTGCTACCTGGATGGAGAGGCTGCCATGTACCTGACATACCCAGGCTCATACAGATTCAGAAATTATAACATAAGAAGAAAAAAATCCATAAGAGGCACCAGAAAGTTTGTGTTCAATTTGCTAAGGAACAATTATTTCAGCAGAAAGAAAGTATAGGCCAGGAGGTACAGTTGTGTTTCAGCATTCCCTCGAACTTGATTGAGAATCAGTTACCTGGAGGCATGGCTAAAACTCAGGTTACCAAGTTCTCTCCCTGGAAATTCTGCTTTGGTAGATTTCGGTTTGGGACTTTGGAATATTTACATTTATATGTTTGCTAATGCTCCAGTTAATCCTCATGTCCAGACAAGCTTTTGGATCATTGCCGTGTGATAAGAGGCATGCCCTTCTTATGACAGTGCAATAAGAACCAATACTTGTTCAGTTCTACTTTGTGCAAGATTGTGCAAATCTCTTTATTTTAATTTAGACTGTTATCCTCATGATAAATGACAATGATAAATGTCATGATAAATGATAAATGATAAATGACAAATAAGGCAACTAAGCCACTGAGAAATTAAATCACAGAAGATGTTACAGGAAAGAATTAGCAGGATAAAAACCTATACTCACTTTCTATCTATCTTCTTCTATGTTCTCAAGGTACATTGGATTGTCATCATTAATTCCTTTAAGAAAAATTGAGAAGGGTATTATTTGAAATAAGTAATTTTGAATGTTTTTGTCCCTTCACAAACACACTTAAGTTATAAAATTGAAAGCTCCTGTAGCCTTGGAATGAAGCTCACCAATGTAGGATATCAGTGGAAGGATCTCATCATGTATATTGGAAAGGTCTCATTGTGTATATTGAAAATCCCATCATCCGTTTCCATGCTGAGCTGAAGCAGTGTGATTTTTTTGCTGGCAGCCCATTTATCACTTCCTACCAGCCATCAATAATTGATTAAGGAGATTGGATTCAGCATAATGCAGATCAGCCTGTTTTATCAACATGGAATACAGTTTGTGTCAAAATGTGGTAACCCTTGAGTCTCACTGCTTATTCAGTTTTGATAGATTGTCTGGGGATTTTCACTCGCTCCTTTAGCATCAGAAAGAAAAACAGAAGAACCAGACATATGGGAAAATAACCATCTGGTTCTGTTTATACTAATGCCTCTGAAACAATTTGCACCTTTTATATCTTAAGTAAAAACAAAAGGAAAAAGATGCTGGAGGTAAAGGAGCCAAGCTCATCGCATATTTAAGGCAAAGCCTCCAGCACATCTTTGAAAGTCCCAGGAATGGGATGCAGATTCTAACACTAATTCTTTCCCCTCTTCGGGTACTGCCATATCTTCTCTTTCCCCTAACTTCCAATATTCAATCCCTGACCCCCTGTAGAATAGTTTGCAGTCTCTCCAGCATCTGAGCTGAAGCTGACTGCATAGGCTTTTGGGGTAAAAGCTCTGCTGATCATCATTGCAAAGAAACATAGAAGAAACAGTAAACATGAGCAAGCTACATGACTATAGACCCCTGCCAACTGCTCTTTGTGATGCTTCAGGGTTTTTTGGTCCAGATTCCTTCCTCATAGAAAGGCAGGAGAGAGGGGGAGAATTTCTGTCTGCTGCTTTTAGTGCTGAAATCAGGGCTCCTCACATTTGTCTTCTTTGAATTTGTGTTGAGAGAAAGGTGATCTCTTTCTATGATGATTCTGGAGCATAAGCCTGAAGATTCATTTAGTATATTCTCCAAGTGGGCAGTTTGCTTTTCTGAGGCATGTCCACCAGGAGGACAAGTCGCAGAGGGGATAAGAACATCTCACATGGGTAGTCTGACACATGCAAGATTGTGTTTTAAGTGGAATAACTCATTACTTATAGCAACTCTAGGTGGCAGGTGCATTTTTATCTTCTCAAAGTTACAGATCATGTAACCAGAGTAAAGGAGGCTATGATTCCATTGCATCCAGAATGTGAACAAGGTCCATGTGGGTCTGGAGCTGGCACGCTCAGACCACTAGGTATACCCTTTGTGGCTTTGCTGAACACAGTTTGCACCTAATCTACTGGGGCTCTTCCCAGGATTGGAAGATCATTTTATGGCATTTCTTTACATTTAGCAAGTTTCCTATAATTACATGGAGAAGAAAGTGCTCAACGCTGACTATAAATTAATGCATCTCAGTTGGTGTGAGGCTGGGTCTGGTGGCTTCTTAAGAACAAGATTTCTAAGCATTTTTCTGTCCTCCTCCCCTTAGCCATCTATTGCATCTTCCCCTGATTTTCTAATAAGAGTGCCTGGGAAGCACTAAGGCCATTGTTTCCAACACCATCATTAAACAGGTCAGATCAAAATTGGCTGCAGCCTTCAGTAATATCCTCTTACCCTAATCGTCACAAAAATGTTTTCTCCATAAAAATTATATGCAGAGAAGACTTATCTTCTTTCAGAATATGCACCTGTAGAGAAATGAACAAACTTTTCAACTCAAAGATTGCCTGAGGCTTTTAAAATATATTTTTCTACTAACCATGAAGGAAGAGACATTGCATTATTACTTCCCTTTTTGTTCTGTTTTGTTTTTACAATATGACCAAGTACTTAAGTTGTTCCTTGGTGTCCCTCTATAACTGCCAATAATGTTAACAGGGCATAAAATTACTCTTTAAAGAAGTAAAGATGTGCATCCCTGAACAATTTCACAGGTGTATATCTTCCTTACCTCCTTAACTTCCAGTGCTCTCTATATACATATTACACATACATTATGTAATATTATATAGATACAGATATAGATATAGATATAGATATAGATAATTGTTTGGTTGTTGTTAGGTGACTATCTCTGTACTTCAATGAAGTTAGGCTTCCCTCTTGACTTTTCTTAATCAGAAACCTCAAGAAATTTTTGTCTCCTATACTGTTGAGAAAAAAATAGGAAAACAATCAGTGTTAGAAAAATATCTTTGGGCATCTGAAAACATTGATAGCAAAGGGAAAAATTTATGACAATTGAGTCTCTTGTTTTAAAAGGTTAAACTTGGAAGCCTGAACCAGGAGGGTTGCAAGTTCAAGGACAGAGGCAACCTGCATAACTTAGCAAGAACTTGTCTCAAAAAGATTTTTAACAAGGTAAAAAATAGGCTGGGAATGTTTCTCAGTGTTAGAGTGCTGGCAAAGCATGAGTGAAGCCCTGGGTTCAACCTCCCCATCCATACAGCAAAAGAAGGAAAAAAGAAAAGAAATATAAAATACAACATTTTTCTTGAAAATATTCTTTGATTTGTAAGGAAGAAAGACAAAAATATAACCAAACAAAACACAATGCTATATGATGGATGAGATACACACCATACACGTAACAATCCCTACTTTAGCTCAAGGAGAAGAGGGACAGATTTGGAAGACAAGGTGATATTTAAGGAGATGTCTGTAAGAAAAAATGGGCAAGTGAAAAAGTAAAAGAGGAGGTGGGCAGAACCTCCCAGAAGAATAAGAACCACAGGCATAAATCCAGAGGCATGTGAGAGTAGGATACATTTGGAGAAAGCTACAAATTTTTACTTGTAGTTAAACATAGGCTTATCATTCGATCCAGTTATTCTACTACTAGTTACTTATCAAATAGATTTGAAAGCATGTTCACAAATATCTATAGCAGCCTTCTTTATAATTGCCAAAAAACAGAAGTTACTAAGATGTCTTTCAGAGAACAGAATACTATTCAGTTCAGTGACAAAAGAAATAAATTAGTAATTTAAACAAAAATATGCATGAATGAATAAAGATAAACTGAAAAGAATATATATTGTGTGATTCCATTTATATGATATTCTGGAAAAAGAAAACTTACAGAGATTGAAGCATATCCATGGCTAATAGGGATGTGGGCAGGGGAGAGAACTCAAGTAGGAAGCACAGAGATTTTTAAAGTGATAAATATATGCATGTGCTACAGTGGTGGATTTATCACAATGTGCATTTGTCAAAACTCATAAAACTGTAACACCAAGAACAAAACTTACTGGATGAAAAACAATCAAGCAAGAGTTAGAAAATCCCAGGATTGACTGCACTATGGCAAAAGCATCTATGACTTAATTGCCCTGGACAAGTTTCTAAACTAAGTAACTTTGAAAATGATGACTTGACTTGAAACTGTAAGGTTAAAAGTTGTGTCTCATGGGAGGATGAGTTTAAAAATTCTACATATTGTTTCCAAATACACTGTGGTTGAACCAAAAAATAAATGGTTGATGGATGGTGAGAGAGACTTAATGTGTCTTGCTGCTTGAAATGGAAGTTAAAGATCAACAAGGAGAAAAGGCTAGGAGGCATGAGGCATAGAAATGGACTCAGTTACATCAGTATGGACTCATGCTTAGGACACTTAATAGGGAATCAAAAGGATAGGCATACAAATAATTACAGATATGTGCATATATCTAGATTAGCATGCATACATTTGTTTCCTAGCAGAGCTAGGGTCGTGAGCTAGTCAGAGAGCCTAGATAGCATGATATCTACATAGAGAAAGCAGCTGTAGTAGACAGATCTTTTCTGTTACAATCGTTTAATAAAAAGAACTAGAGTTCTTTGGTTTTTGAGGCTGGGGCATGAATATACAAGATCCACATCAAGCATCTGATAGTGTCAGAAAGTAAGAAAGTGTTCAAAAATAAAAGGATTCAGGAGTCAATCTGAAAGAGCTCTCAATGACCAAAGCTGCAACCATTCGAGGAACAAAATAAATGATGTAGTATTGGATTATAACCCAATACATTAAATAAATAAGTATATTAATTAAACAAATGGCTGAATAAAATAACTGAGTGGAATCAGAAGCCACATATATCACAAACAAAATATTCTAAATAATTTTATAGATACTCTCTACCCAAGGGATGGAGCTTAATACTCCCTTCCCCACCCTAATTATCATCTTTCCTTTCAAAGAATGTTGTATTGCTGTGAGGTGCCATCAAATCAGGTCTGATTCATAGCAACCCCATGCACAACACAATGAACACTACCCTACACTGTACAATAGGATGAAACACTACCCAACATTGTGCCATGCACACAGTCTTTTTTTGTTTGAGCCCATTATTGCAGTCACTATGTTTCTTCTTATTTTGAGTCAAGCCACATCAGCAACTGGAGGTCCCAGGGGCCTAATTCCACTCCCATCATTAGGTTGACTCTTCTTTGAAGAGGTAACTCTTCCTCAGTCATTTCTTGATTGCCGTCCAGCCTTGGAGGCTCATTTTTCAGCACTATATTTGACAGTGCTTCTCTGCTATTCATAGGGTTTTCAGTGGCTAATTGTCTCAAGAGTGGGGCTACTTGGTCCTTCTTCCTAATCTGTCTTAGTCTGGAAGCTCAGATGAATCCTGTCCACAACAGGTAGGTCTGTGGTTGCCTGAAATACCAGTGGCATTGCTTTCATCATCACAGCAACATGGAAACCCCCACAACACAAGAAGCTGACAGACACGTGGGAATTTCGAGGAATAGAGTACACAAAATTATGCAAGAGGGGTTACTTTACTGTGGAGAAAACTGGCAAATGCTGTCTCAGCCAGATGATCAGGATATGTATCACCACTCATAAGCTGTATTGATAATGTGTGGTATGTACCCCTGATAAGGGCTGGAATTTAGCTCAGTTGGTAGAGCGCTGTGCTGCAGTCTCTGAGGTCCCGAGTTCAATTCCCAGCACCACAAAAATGGGAGAAAGACCTGGCAATCCACTCCCAAGGCAATCCCGAAACAGTCAGCCATTGAAAACCCTATGAGGGTCGCTTTGAGTCAGATACCGACTTGACAGCACCTAACAACAACAACAACCCCTGATAAGATGTGTTAAGAATGACACTTTACCTTCATGTTCGTCTTCCTCCAAATCCTAACCTGAATTTAACTATGTGAAAACACAAGACAAATTGAAATTGAGGGACATTCTAAAAAAGTCTGTGACTACTGTTCCTCCAAATTGTCAAGGCCGTTCTAGAAAAGCAGAGTCTGAGTGAATGTCTAGAGAATGCTGAGGACACATGACAGAGAAAGGACATTAAAGAAAACTGTGGTTGCTAGGTGCTATCAAAACTAGTGAATTCCAAATAAATTATAGACTTAGTTAACTTGGTAGGAATATAATAGTAATAATACAATCTTGTCTCCATTGTGATGTTTATACTACAAAAATGTCAGGTGTTAAAAATAGGGGGAACTGATTGAGGAGTACACAGAAACTTCCAGTATGAGCATTGCAACTTTTCCATAAATCTGAAAATTTCCTAAACTTAAAAGTTCAATAACGTTATTACTCATAGTGAGAGTGTAGGGTAAGGTACCCACAGTTTTAAAGGAAGATGAAGAAGGTAAGAAGCAGAGATCTTTGTGGAATGTTAAATGCCATCTGAGTTTGGAATTTATGACAAATTTGTGAAAGATTGATAGGAGAAGAAAGATCTTCTTAGTGGGATCTGTCACTCATGTGGCAACCCAAATAAGAGCTCTCACCCAAATCAGAATTTTTGGAGTCAGAAAAGAAGTGAAATGATCCAGTGACCTATTGATTATAGGAAGTGAGAACAAAGAAACATCTCAGAAAGATCCCAGATTTCTGTTTAAGCCAGGGACCATAGGGAAACAAATGTGCTTGGAAACTAAAAAAAAAAAAAAAAAAAAAAAAAAAAAAAAAAAAAAAAAAAAAAAAGAAAAAGAAAAAAGAAAAAAGAAAGAAAATTATTTAGTTTTGAAAATACTTTGTTAGAATTGATTATGAAAAAGAAAGAAGGTTTTCAGTTTTTATAAGGCAACTAGACAAAACATATTCTCTTTTCTACTTTCTTTCTATGCACCCTGAATTCCACTCATACACCCAATATTCATGTCTATGTATTGTCTTTATGTACTAATTGTATCCCACCTAGATATCAAGTTGGAATACCTGATAAATCATTTCATGCAAAGGGATAAAATGGTTTCATGGAGCTCTACTTCCAATTTTGTTTTTAACTTTAAACAATATAAGTCAGATGAAAACTAGGAAGAACTTGTGAGAGAATGAGACAAACCCCTTAGGGTAGTGCTGGGCACTAGCTCAGCTGTGCTGTTCCTGCCCATGGTTGGAATGAGGACATCCTTTATGGAGAAACTCAGCTACCAAAGTAGCAGGCGAAACTCGAGGGGATCCAATAGCTGTTCAGAAACAGGAAATTCACTCCAAAAGTGTAGCAGAATATACAAAAGGAAAGGTCTCAAATAGGTCTGATGAAAGTCACAAAGAAAACAGCTAAACAGCATTAGGTTTATAAAAAATACTTTGCACAAATGAGGTATAATTAAAAGATATGGTGAATGTTTAAAGTTAGAAAAAATATTTAGTAAAAGACATATTGCCATTAATACCCTTTAAGATACTCTCCCTAGCTTTGAACACACATATCCATTAGTCTTGCCACTTTCTGAAGCAGTTCTGGAAGTCCTCTTCTGGGAATGTCTTTATTTGAATGCTTGTGGCTGCTTCGATGTTCTAAAACAGTTCAAAACATTTATATGTTATGGCCACTTTGACTTTGGGGAAGAGCCAGAAGTCATACAGTGCCAGATCTGGTGAATAAAGTGGATGAGGACATGCTACAATATTTTTATTTGACAGAAATTGCTGTATAATAGACATGTGACAATGCAGCATTGTCGTAATGGAGGATGAAACTAAAGATACTCACAAAAGAGGACTTCCAGAACAGCTTCATAAAGTGACAAAAATAATGGGATGCATATTCTTGAAGCCATGGGGAATGTTTTACGGGGTGCTAATGGGGCTGGGATTTAGCTCAGTTGGTAGAGCGCTGCGCTGCCGTCTCTGAGGTCCCGAGTTCAATTCCCAGCACCACAAAAATGGGAGAAGCTTCAGAAAGTGACAAAAATAATGGGATGCATATTCTTGAAGCCATGGGGAATGTTTTACGGGGTGCTAATGGGGCTGGGATTTAGCTCAGTTGGTAGAGCGCTGCGCTGCAGTCTCTGAGGTCCCGAGTTCAATTCCCAGCACCACAAAAATGGGAGAAGGGCCTGGCAATCCACTCCCAAGGCAATCCCGAAACAATCAGCCATTGAAAACCCTATGAGGGTCGCTATGAGTTGGATACCGACTCGATGGCACCTAACAACAACAACAACAACAATGGCAATGTGGGCCTGCAGCCATAGCCCTA
>VMDO01001154.1:21657-65158 GCA_007922755.1 Pedetes capensis
GTACCTGGATGGGAGACCGCCTGGGAACACCAGAAGCTGTAGGCTTGGGAGAAGGACCTGGCAACCCCCTCCCAAAAATCAATCTGCCATTGAAAACCCTATGCACAGCAGAGAAGCACTGACAATAGTGTTTCCCCTGTTGTACAGAGGGTCGCTATGAGTCGGATACCGACTCGATGGCACCTAACAACAACAACAATGGCAATGTAATTTTTACTATAATAACTTCTTTAAAATTTAAACATTCAGCATTTTTTTTGCTTACACCATGTATTCATTTCACAAGTACATGTTGAGCATCCTGGTCATATATCATACTCCACTTTAGAAAGACTGGTAGGACAATGAGTTGAATAGATAAAGCTCTTCCACTAATATAGCTTATATTCTAGGGAGAAGACTGAGATAGGTTACCAGTAAATAAAAGAAATGATTTCTGGTTTTGAATGTACTGGGAAGAAATTATTAAGATTACATTTGAGCTAAAACTTGATGGGTAAGTGTCGGGGTTTTAGCTCTAGCCTGGCTAAACTTAGGGCCAAACCCTCAACATAAACACGTGATCAGTGTCGGGAAAGAAGGACCTCGGGAGACCTTCAGATAGTTGGAAAAGGACAGGGAAGGTTTAGTGGGGTGCTCCCCTTATGGAGAGCAAGGAGCAAGCAGCCCCTATAGAGCAAGGCTCTATCCCTTTAAGTGCTGGCTCTAGGCCTGCAGCATGGAATGCTGCAGGCTAAGTGCTGGTACAGCTCAGCCTGAAAGGCACAGGCACAGCCACAGCCGCTGGTGTTCAGTTGAGGTCCGATGGTCTTGACTCTCGCGGCTCGCCTTCTTTACCCCCCTCCTTCCCAAGGATGGGAGGAGTTGGGAGGCTCTTCGTGGCTTGCTAGATACCTTTGGCTCTTCGGGGCCCCTGGGCTTGATCTCGACGGCTTGCTAGATGGTCTTGCTGGAGTAGGGAGCGCTGGTCCAGGTGAGGAGGTTCAGGAGATGGTCAGAGAGGTCAGGATCAAAGGAGTGATATGGGGTCCAGGAGCCCTGCTTTTATAGGGTCCTGGAAGGGTCACATGGTGGGGTTCAGCCAATCAGGGCACACAGCTGGCAGGTACAGTGGGCAAACGGACATAACTGCCAAGTGGAGACAGTTATTACCTGCACAGTGGTGAGGGGAGCCAATCAAAATTAAGGTGGTTAAGGCTGGTCAAGCTGGCCGGGGGCCATCTTTGCTCACTCGATGGGAGGGGCTGTGTTGAGTGAGTGAGATGAGCCCTGGGGCCAACTCGGGGTCAGCCCCTCAAGCTGTTATGAGGGACCCTAGCTGGGAAATATTATTTTAAAAATCCCCAACAGGTAAGAATAAGGTGAGATCAATAAAACAAATAAACAACAAATGCTGGCGAGGTTTCAGAAAACGGGAACACTTGTGCATTGCTGGTGGAGCTGTAAATTGGTCCAACCACTATGGAAATCAATATGGAGGTATCTTAAAAAACTAAAAATTGATCTACTATATGACCCAGCTATAACAGTATTGGGAATTTACCCAAAGGGAGATGTGTCATCATACCACAGAGACATCTGCCTCTCCATGTTCAATGCAGCACTTTTCACAATAGCGATGATATGGAATCAACCAAAGTGCCCTTCAACAGAAGAATGGATAAAAAACTATGGTACATATACACAATGGAATATGACTCAGCAATAAAAAATAATAATAATGCCATTTGCAGCAAAATGGATGGAATTAGAGAAAATTATTTTAAGTGAATGAACACAAGCTCAGAAAGATAAATACCACATGTTCTCACTCATATATAGAAGCTGAATCAAAATCATAAGAAGGGAAAAGTCCTATGTGGAGGTCGGAATATAATAAAAATAAATAAGTAAAAAAAAAGCTACAGTCGACCTAGCAGAGAAGGGACAATTTGGGGAATGCAGAAGAAGGAGGGAGGGATCTAGCCAAAGGAGGAAATCCTGAGAGAGGAGAGAGGGGAGAGGAGGAACAAGGAAGAATGGGGAATGGGGGAAAGGGTGGGTGACCTTAGGGTGAACAGCCCAACTTTAATAGTCCTGGAAATAATTATAATAACACCAATAATACCAAAGAATGATATTAATATAGATGGGCTAGAAAATTCATGTAATAGTACTGACAATGTAAAAAGATAGTTCACTACAGAAAACTTTTCAATCTTAAACATAATTGAGACCCAAGGAGAGATAGAAAAATATTATCATAAAAAGGCAAACAAATGGAAGAGAAGTCTTTGGTTGGAGGTGGGATGGGGGGAGGAAGTACACAAGAAGGTAAGGGGGAACTTATCTAAGCAATGTACAACAAAATTCATATATGGAAATGTCACAATGAAATGCATGTCAGAATGAATCACATTAAATTGTGCATTAAAAATTTCCAATAAAAAAAGAAAAAAAGAAGAATACAGGGAGAGAGGCAGAGAGGCAGAGAGGCAGAAAGCATGCCTTTATTTCATCCAACAATTTTTTTTTTTTGTGGTACTGGGGGTTGAACCCAGCGCCTCATGCTTCCATCTTTGCAAGTGCCTCCTGCCTCCGCCTCCCAAGCCGCTGAGATTATAGGCATGCGCCACCATACCCCGCTTTTAAGTAAAGGCATGGGATGATCTCTCTGAATCTTCTCAACCTATGCTATTGCACTAAATTCTCAAAAAAAGTAAGTGCTAGGGTTATGTGTGTATACTCACACACTGCAAGTTATATGTTATATAACTTGCATGTTACTTTCTCTGGGCTGAATTGTTTGTTTCCAACTTTCATAGCTTAAAATCCTAGTAATTAGTACTTCATGAGGTCATTGTATTTTTATTATGTCAAAATGGATCCACTAAGTGGGTCTGAGCCCAATCTGACTGGTATCCTTATAAAAAGAGGAAATTTGGACATTTGGAGGTATCAGGGGTGCACATGCACAGAGAAAGACTATTTGAGGACACGGTGAGCAGATGGCCATCTGCAATCCAAGGAGAGACACCTCAAGAGAAACCATACCTGCCCACACTTTGCTCTTGGATTTCCAGCCTTTTAGTCTGGGAAAATAAATTTCAATTGTTTAGGCCAAACAGTTTGTGACATTTTGCTACAACAGGATTAGCAAACTAATATAAATTTGGGGTGGTAACATGGATTACAATCAAGTGTATTTAACTCTATTTAGTATGATTTTAGTCCTGTCACTTATAGTACCTCCCCAGGAGAGATTTTGAATGGTTTTTAGGAAGTCCCTAGGAGAATGCATGTTCTTTCAAGATCATTCCAAAGGCAAGTGTACAGTAGACATATGGGACAACATATTTAGGAAATAAAGCCATAGTGGTGGACATCGGACAAAACAGTGTGATTTAGTCTGCATAATGGGTTAACAGGTGGTGCTGCAACACTTCTCTGAAGTCAGGAAAAAAGCATGTGAGTGGAGTGCTCAGTTCTGGAGTTAGACTTCTTAGACTCAAATCCATGTTCTCCTTGTAGCTATATAATGATAGATAATTTATCTCTACATTTCTCTATTTTCTCATCTGTAAAATAGGAATAGTAATACAGCCAGCCCTCAGTGTGGGTTTGGGATGGAGAGACAATTGCAGTACAGGCAAAATGATACTTGACACTCTATGGACCCTGGCTAACCGTTAGCTAATGTTATTTATGAGACCACTTCTTGTACCTACCTATTCATAGAGTCAGGGAGGAGCGGGTTTCTTGTGTTGTTTTGTTCATTTCTGTGTCTGCAGGGCCTTGTGGGTCATGAAGACATGGTTGGTACTGAATGAATCCTATCTAAAATCCTGTAAGAGATGAACTGGAACATATATTTTAAAGATTGGGCCTAAGAGTCAGGCAGTGGGTCCCCAACATCCTGTCATCATGGTCTCATTTTTAGCTTTTCTGAGAATGCTACCCCAAGTCACCCAAATGGAGGGGCACCTCTGGTTGGCCCCAGGCCAAATAGAGAAGGCTGTGCACAGTCTTCAGATAAAGTATCCCCCAAATGTGTCACAGGCAGCAAACCTTATCCTATGATCTGCCTTTTTGGGAGAATAAGAAAGAGATGAAGCAGAGATGACCACGAGGCCATAAGAAATCTGTTAACTTTTCTGTATAATGATTTAAAGGAAGGAACATCATTCTCTCCAGCAAGGACAACTTCTGCAATTTCAAAAAGCTTTAAGAACACAGCCTGAGTACCCCGTGGGGGTAGATATAAATCTATCTCTTATACTGCAGAATTATCTAAAGAGACACACACAAAAAATAAAATTCTTGAGACCAAAGGGACACACTAGTAATTGCTGGAAACCTCAATAAGCAGGTGAAAGGATGCTCTGTTTGAGGTCTGACAAGTGTTTCATAAGGTCAGGTGGCTCTCTGTGCAAAGAAAACATGATCACCTTGAGAAAGTGCTACTGCCAAAAATGTTCCTAACCGTTGATGATTAACAAGGTTATTATTTATTCCTTTTGTGATTACCCTTGAATATGTGATACAGATCTTTTGTCATCAAAAGAAACAGTTTTTCCATTCCAGTGAGAACAGAAGAAAGGTTTAATTACTCTGCATGGCATCTGCTTATTTGAGTTGTCTTATGAGTAATCACGAAGAGCAACATCGCCAGATGGCCAGGCTGTCTTCCCTTCCATGCCGGTCTCTTCCTTTCTCACGATCAAAGGCATTTTATTTTATATCCAGAAAAGTTTCTCTTTGAAAGATGGTTTGACATATGGCCCCAGATGCCTGGGATAACATGAAAAAAATGAATCCCAATAACAGGAGAGCACATAATACTCATGCAGATTCAACTGGTGGATATTTGCCTCAGTCTAGTTAGTGTTCCTGGGTAATTAGGTAATGCTTAAACTTTGAACAATACCACCCTCTGCCATGAACTGGAAACCCATGCCTCAGAGGTAGGAAGAGGCTGATTTAGACATAAAATTACTTCTGATGAAAAGTTGTTAGTAGATAGCTCCTCCTTTGGCACTCAAATACCCAAAATAGTTATATAACTATCAGTATTTTATATTGAAACAGCAGTTTTGAAAATAGCACACAGTCTGATACCTGCTATTTGGTCTCCTCAAAAGAAGAAGGGCTTTTCCTTGATCAAATATATTTAGGACACGTTCCTTATTATGCACAACTCACGGTTTCATGGTAAAGCCCAGAAATTTTACAATAATTGGTATAAACCTATTTTGTACAGGTCTCTCAATTATTGTACCTTGATATGACTTTTGCTATTGTCATTATTTTTACAAAAGTCCTCTACAATGGCAACTTTCTGGGGCTCATTTAGGAAATATTGCCTCAAATACGCTTACTTTTATAGACCCCTACCAATGCATTTTCTTTATTATGGCATATTTTAAGTCCAATCATTTAGAACACTGCTTGCCTCCTTTGGATGACCAATCTGCTTTCCAAACCAGTCATAGGGCTCAGGGCATCAAAACATCTGCCCAAATGGTCTGAGAGAATTAGCCTCACTTCTAGCTAGAGAGGTGTTTTGTGGCTTCCAAAGTAATAAAGTGCCTATTCTCAGAGTGGCACTAATAACAGTAGTTGCTTCCCATGTAGGCTAAAGATTAACAACAGGATTTGGGTGTATTTATAGAGCAGGTTATTTCACCCTGAAAGTAAGAAGGTGTTACTAACTCTCTTGCTCTTGCTTTAATAGACTCACAGCTTCTGGGTTCCACAGAGCTTCATGAGACAAATAACTCTCCAAATAATCCACTTGGGAGCTGGAGTTCAGAGGAGACTCTGCTCAGTCTGTGACCTATGAGTGCTCACTGCTGCAAAGGGGCAGCTGCAAAAAAAAAAACAAAACAAAAAAAAAAAACAAAACAAAAAAAACCAGCTATGCACAGAATTTCCAAGTGTTTGTTGCAACAAGTATCAAGTGTCTGTCCCAGAGGAGTTCATGGTTGGAGTAGGAGACTGGACTATTCATTGCTCTCCCATTCCCTCTAAACTCATGACATTTTCCTGGACTATTTATGGTCACTAACAATCAGTTTCCACCTCAGAACCAGTACAGCGTATCAAAATCCGGTTAGAGATCTTAATCTGTTCTTTCTCACCTTCACGTGGGACCACAGGTAATGTAAATGTCCAGTGACATATGAAACGACCCTGAGTCCTACAATCAGAAGCTCAAGTCCCACTTCAACATTTTTACCTCCATTGGGTCAGCTGCTGAGTTCTCAGTTTAGAGTTTAATTTCTCAAATTTCTACTTGTGCAAGAGGAGCATTCAGACACATCCTCTGAGTAGGAAATTGTATGCACAGTACACATCAAAGGACTTGGAAAGGGTCTCCACTGCTCACGTAAGTACTCTATTTCTCTGAATCACCTGAAATATCTATATGTTATATCGATCCTAAGCAAATTTAATCAGATTAAGAGAGTGGCATAGATTTTGATATAATTTCAAGAATAATTTCAGAAGAACCTATGGACATCTGACAATGGTTGTAACTCTTGTTATAATGTAGCATTTGATTCCTGGAATTATAAAAGATACAGGAGGTTAGCCTGCAGCCATAGCCCTGTGGCATCTGATCCCATCAGATCTCAGAAGCTAAGCAGAGTCGGGCCTGGTTAGTACCTGGATAGGAGACCGCCTGGGAATACCAGGTGCTGTAGGCTTGGGAGACGGACCTGGCAACCCACTCCCAAAAATCAATCCACCATTGAAAACCCTATGAACAGCAGAGAAGTACTATCATTAATGTTTCCCCTGTTGAATGTAGGGTCACTATGAGTCGGACACCAACTCGATGGCACCTAACAACAACAACAAAAGGTTATGTTGATCTAGTTCAAGTTTCCAAGCTTATTTTTGAGTAAAACATAGATTGTGCTATTAAAACTATCTCCTCCTTTGAAGAGAGCCATCATGGCTTCTCCACCCTACCTTTGGGGCATGATCATACAGCAGTGTAGAAGTCAGGACATTTCATCTGGCCAGATGTATTTGTGAGGCTGAGGAATGTAGTGCAGTGGTTAGGAAAAGGGCCGTGGGAAGACAGGCTAAATTTAATCTTGATTCTCACACTTGTAAAAACTAGGCTCACTTAGGCACTCAACCTTTCTGCAGCTTGGTTTCTCATCTAATATGTTCAAATAATTTTTTAAATTTTAACAAGAAGAGGAAAATATCCTATTTCATGTTTCCTAGAAAAACTGAATAAGTTAACATAAAATACATAGAACATGTCTGGTACATACTAAACTATGAAAAAGTACTAATTTCTTGACATTTAACCTTAATTTAATATATTTCTTTTTCTTTTTCTTTCTTTTTCAGGACCAATGGGCTGAACCCAAGGCCTTATGCATATTTTGCAAGTGCTCTACCACTGAGGGGGCTGGAATTTAGCTCAGTTGGTAGAGCACTGCGCTGCAGTGTCTGAGGTCCTGAGTTCAATTCCCAGCACCACAAAAATGGGAGAAGGGCCTGGCAATCCACTCCCAAGGCAAGCCCAAAATAGTCAGCCATTGAAAACCCTATGAGGGTCACTATGAGTCGGATACCGATTCAACGGCACCTAACAACAACAACAACTACCACTGAGGTGTATACTCAGCCGATGTTTTACTATTTTATTTTGAGACAAGGTCTTGCTAGGTTAACTAGGTTCCCTCTGGCCTTAACTCTGTGATCCTCCTGCTTCTGCCTCCTGGGTCACTTGGAGTAGGGGCGTGTGCCTCTGTGCTTGGCCCTAATTTAATTCTTAAAAGTCCTGTGGAAGTAGGTATCTTTGTTGTTGTTGTTGTTGTTGTTGTTGTTGTTGTTGTTGTTAGGTGCCGTCGAGTCGGTTTCCGACTCATAGCGACCCTCTGTACAACAGGGGAAACACGATTGTCAGTGCTTCTCTGCTGTTCATAGGGTTTTCAATGGCAGATTGATTTTTGGGAGGGGGTTGCCAGGTCCTTCTCCCAGTTGTTGTTGTTAGGTGCCGTCAAATCGGTATCCGACTCATAGTGGCCCTCATAGGGTTTTCAATGGCTGACTGTTTCGGGATTGCCTTGGGAGTGGATTGTCAGGCCCTTCTCCCATTTTTGCGGTGCTGGGAATTGAACTCGGGACCTCAGAGACTGCAGCACAGCGCTCTACCAACTGAGCTAAATCTCAGCCGGTAGGTATTTTAGTGCCCAGTATATGAAGATTAGAAATTAATGCAGGTTCGTAATTTCTCAGATTCACATCTTCAAATATTAGAACTAAATTTTAAACCTACTTTTGAGAATTCCAAAAACCTTTGCTTTATACAGAGCACTGAACTATATTCTTTTAAATCCTACTGCACTTAATGACCAAACTATCTTAACTTCTAACTCTACTTCAGCGATTTTTACAACTTTGTAAATCAATAAATTGTTGTTGGATGCTGTAGAGTTGGATTTGACTCATAACAACCCTATATGCAACAGAATGAGACACTGACTGACACTGTGTTATGAACACAAGTATTTTTTATGTTTGATTCTGTTGTTATAGCCTCTGTGTTTCTTCTCATTTTGAGTTGTGCCACATCTGCAAATGAAGGTCCCAGGGCTTTACTCCATGCTCATCATTAAGGGTGATGCTTCCTTGAGGAGGCAACACTTCCCCAATCATCTTTTGAATGCCTTCCAAGCTGGAGAGCTCATTTTCTGGCACTATATTTGACAGTGCTTCTCTGTTATTTATAGGGTTTTCAATGGCTAATTTTTCTATGTGTGGGCTTCTTTCTCCCTAGTCTGTCTCAGTCTGGAAGCTCATCTGAAACCATGGGTGGCCTACTGATATCTGAGATACCAGTGGCATAGCTTTCAGCATCACAGCAATGTGCACGCCCCCACAGCACTACAAACTGATAGACACATACAGGAAATTAATATATGGTTACCCATGTAACAGAACCTCATGTGCTTAGTGATACTGTGTCATCTATTAGAGGAGTTACTTAGGAGTTGAGAATTTTGGCTGTGTGTATCAAAGCCACTGTTATGACTAATGCACTTTCTTTGTGTTTTCTTCACCTATCTGTAGCCACATGACAATACATTGCTAAGATCTCCTGTTACCAGGTGTCAGCTTGTATGCTTTGCAATCCATCACTATATTTATGTTTTCTGTTCTTCCCATTCCTAGGAGATATAGGTAGACTCTGATGGCAATTCTAGCAAGGATCACAAATACTTCACAACTATTTCCCCTAATACATTGTGTTCATATTTAATACCATTTTAACATCTGCTTTTCAGAAGACCTAGACAAACATATAACTGTATCCCATGATAAATTAATTGCAAGATGATTAGTTGTTATCTTCAGTTCTACTTTTCATTCTCTCCTTAGTATTCCATATATTCATTAGTTTTTTAAAAAGTGTATTTGTCCTAAAGGACAATCACCCTGTTCTATATATAATTGAGATATCAATGAAACCATGTACAGTTGAAATAACTTTTCACTAAAGGAAAAAGGAAGAAAAAGTAAAGAAGGAAGAAGAGACACATCATTTATGAAGTGTCTGCTTTGTTCCAGGCATAGGGTTCTGATACATCTTTTTACTTCAGCCTCAAAGGAATATTGTGGTTTAGACTTACACATAAGAGTCAAGAAGATTAAGTATAATATGATGAAACTCAAAGTTGCAGAAGAGGATAAACACAAATTTCCATCCTGTTTTTTTTCTTTATTTTGTACATCATAAAGACTCTCAGAAATACTATTCTGTACTGCATTTTAGAAACATTTTCCAGATCTATCTGAACATAATTATTTGAGTGCACACACACACATACACACATTGAGACCCATCTATATTGGCACCTATAACCACATACATTATTAAGGGATAATGTGTATGAATATATGTATATATGAATATAAATATGTGGGTAGATGCAGAATCTGTGTAAGAATAGTCATAGATTCTGTATGATTTTGTGGCATACGGAGCCTAATTTATTCAAAGCCATCACACATATTACCATATAGTCTTTTGTTAAAATGAAGAAAATCTATTCTTCTTACATAAGAATTCAGACATATGGATGGCTGAGATGTCAATGAAGGCAACAGTAGAGTTGTGATCTATGTCTGAGCTCCATTCAGTTTTGCTAGTGCCATTAGATCTGAAAGCTAAGAGTAGATCAAGTGACCATAGCTAACACAGGAAACCAATTGCTCACCATAGGAAATAGAAATTCTCCTATTAATTCATGTCAAACCTGTTCCTATCTCTGATAATGCAATCAGGCTTATTGGGAGTAAGAAGATGGGATCACTAATAATTTTAGAAGAGAAAACCAAAAGATAGTTTATTTCACAATTGTCTCCATTTGTGAATTTCTCTATGCAAAATTATAAAGGAAGTGGCACTGATTTAAATAATATTAGTTCCCTTGTAGTGTTGTTGTTATTAGGCACCATCGGAGTCAAGTCCAATTCACAGTAACTCTATGTACAACAGAATGAAACACTGCCCAATTCTGTGCCAGTCACATGATTTTGTGGATGTCTAAGCCCATTGTTGTAGCCACTGTGTCAATCCATCTAACTGAAGGGTTTCCTTTTTCTCATTGACCTGTCACTCTCCCTAATACTATGTCCTTCTCCAGGGGTTGGTCTCTCCTGACAACATGCCCAAAATATGTCAGATGCAATCAAGCCATCCTTGCTTCCAAGGAGCACTCTGGTTCCACTTCTCCTAGGACACATCTGTTGTTTCTTTTGGCATAATAAACCATAATACAAAAGCATCAAGTCTTTTCCTGTTTCCCATATTAAATATTCAGCTTTCACAATCACATGATGTGACTGAAAATACCATGGCATGAGTCAGGTGCACCTTTATCTTCAATGTGATATCCTTACTTTTCAATACTTTAAAGAGGTCTTTTGCCACAGCTTTTCCCAATGCAATGCATCTTTGGATCTCTTGACTACTGCTTCCACAGGTGTTGATTGCAGAACCAAGTAAATCAAAATATTAGACAACCTCAATCTTTTCTCCATTTATCAAGAAGTTGCTTACTGACCCAGTTGTAAAGATTTTTTGCTTTGTTGATGTTGAGGGGCAATCCAATCTGAAGGTTATGTTCTTTGATCTTCATCAGTAAATGTTTCAAATACTCTTCCCTTTCCACAAATAGAGTTATATCATCTGTATAAAGTAGGTTGTTAACGGGTCTTCTTCCAATCATGTTGTCACATTCTTCTTCATAAAATCCAGGTTCTCAGATTATTTACTCAGCATACAGACTGAAGATATATAGTGAAAGGATACAGCCATGATGTACGCCTTTTTTTGACATTAAGCCAGGCAATGTTTCCTTGTTCTGTTCAAGTAACTTCCTCCTGCTCCATGTACAGAGTACAATGAAGTGCTCTGGTATTCTCATTCTTCACAATGTTATTCATAATTTGTTATGATCCACACAGTCAAATGTCTTTGCATAGTCAAAAAAACATAGATAGCCCCCTTTTTGGTATTCTCTGCTTTCTGGTAATATCCATCTGACATCAGCAATGATGTCCTTGTTTCCACATCCTCTTCTGAATTCAGCTTGATTTTCTGGCAGTTCCCTGTGTATATACTGCTTTTGAATTATCTTTATCAAAATTTTTCTTCCATGTAATATTAATGATATCATTAAATAATTTCCACATTCGGTTGGATCCTCTGTCTTGAGAATAAGCACAAATACGGATCTCTTCCAGTCAGTTGGCCAAGTAGCTGTTTTACAAATTTCTTGGCATAAACATGTTGGCACCTCCAGTGCTGCACCTGTTTGTTCAAACATCTCTATTGGTATTCAATCAATTCCTGGAGACTTGTGTTTTGCCAATTCCTTCAAGGCAGCTTCCACTTTATCCTTCAATACTACTTGTTTCTCTTTATATGCAGCCTCTTAAAATGGTTGTTCATCCACTAATTATTTTTGGTATAATGACTCTATGTATTACTTTCATCTTTTCTGATATTTCTTGCATTGTTTAATATTTTCCATGTAGAATCTTTCACTGTTGCCACTTGGGACTTGAATTTGTTCTTCAATTTCTTAAGCTTGTGAAAAACAGAACATGTTTTTTCCTTTTAGTTTTCTGTCTCCAGATCTTTGTCCATGTCATTAAAATATTTGATTTTGTCTTTTCAAATTGCCCTTTGAAATCTTCTGTTTAGTTACTTAACTTCATCATGTCTTCCTTTTACTTTAGCTGCTCAATGTTCAAAGCCAAGTTTCAGAGTCTCATTTAACATGTAATTTGGTCTTTTTTTCCCCTGTCTTTTTAACAATCTTATGCTTTCCTCATGAATGATGTCTTTGATGTCATGGCACAAATCATTGGGTCTTCTTGCGCATCAAACATGTTCTTGAGGGTTATTCATAGGGTTTTCAATGTCTAATTGTTTCAGGAGTGGGTTGTCAGGTCCTACTCTCTGGTCTATCTGTCTAGTCTGGAAGGTCAGCTGCAAACTCTCCACCCTGGTAAACCTGTTTGTATTTTTAATACAGTACCATACAGTAGCATAGCTTTCAGACTCATAGCAACACACAAGTCCCCACAGTATGGCAAACTGCCAGGCCTATGGGGAAGCATGTAGTTAGTGCCCACTATATTCCAGAAATAGTACTAAGTGTTTTGTCTACATTGTCTTTACTTCATTACAACATTTCCATGGTTACATTGCTAATAAGTGGTCAATCAAATCATGTAGGTCACAAAAGCTTGCCTCTTAAACTCTGACACCTCTCATTAGTCTCTCTGTTTCAGCATCCCATTTCTGACACTACATCAGTCTGCATTCTTAATCATCATTGAGGAGTCTCTACACACACACACAAACACACACACACACACACACACGCATTCAGTCCTATTATATATCTATTATTCTTGGCAGACAGGAATGTCCCACACTTCTCAGAGGCTCATCCATCTTCCCCTATGAATGAATAACCAGATTCATTGCACTTTATCAGTCCTGCAAGGGAGCACTTATCAAAACAGCTGACTAACTGAAGGCTGCCTTGGTTGGTGTCCACTCCCTGGAAAGTAAAAGTAACTGGTAGGCCATTTAGTGTATTCTTGAGTTGCCTTTCACTACCCTGAGAGGAAACAAACCACATTTCAGTCCTTCCACTGGGGATTACCAGCTTGAATGTGATCAAGCTGTGGGACCTCAGCTTAAAACAGTATTTATGGCCAGAAAATATGCTTTTGCAATGACACAGTCATGAAAATGTATCATAAAAGGTGGACTCAAGTCTGAGTGTTGAACTTGGTGACTAAAGGGAGTGACCTTGTTTCAAGAAGGAAGAAAGCCAGAGGTACAGCTAGAATTCTGTTCACAAAAGTGGCAGGCACAGATTTGGAGTCTTTCTTTGTAAGGCAAAGATTTAAGATAGAAAAAAAAGAGGATAAGATGATTGAGCATTTCCTACTTAGCCAGCCATTGTATGCCTAATTTTAGTTAATCTTTATACAACTTCATTTATTCCTCCATTAATTCTTCAACTATCTTCTGATACAATGACACTATTCTGGGGATCATCACAGACATAACTGAGAAAGAGAAAAAATCTCTGTTTTATGAGGGTTATATTTAAGAGAGGAGAGAAATGAAATAAATAGTAAATAAATACATAAACAGAATGATTCCAAAAGCAATACATTTCATAATGATGATACAAAAGAGTATAAGTGGTACTAAGAACTACCGGGGTTTGTTGTTTGTTTTTGAGACATGGTCTCTCCATGTAATCCAGACTCCCTCAAACTTGTGATCTTCCTGCATCAGTCTCCCAAGCACTGGGGTTATAGGAGTTCACTATCCTGCCTGACTAAGAAATTCTTTTTTTTTCCCCAGTACTAAGGGTTGAACCCAGGGCCTCATGCATTCTAAGCAAGTGCTGTAACATAGAACCACAGCCCCAGTCCCTTTTTATATTTTATTTTTAGACAAGGTCTCACTTAATTGTGCAGGTTTTGATCCTTCTTCCTCTACTTCGAGAGTAGCTGAGATTACTTTTTATTTCATCTTTAAGGCAGGCAATTCTAATAGGACACTTTAGTGTGTTCTTGAGTAATGAGGAGATGATAGCCCTGTGTGAAGCTCTGGGGGAAGAAAGCTTAGGGCAAGAAGATCAGCATAGGAAAAGGCAATTGGAATGAGTGTGATCAAAGAAGGTATAGCCCTGGGAAGAAGGGGAACCTCACTGCCCCAGGAAGGGCATTCAAAGTATTCTAATTCTAACTGAAGGTGAAGAAACCCCACTGGATGATTTCACAGATAGAGAGTGGTGTGATCTAAGCAGGTTGTATTAGAATCTGTCCAGCCACTATGTGGGAATGTATTGTAAGAGAGCAGCCCATTTATAAATAATGAAATATGCACAGAATCCAAATGACATTTCTAAAAATCACAAATTTTAGATGGTAGAGCCAATATTTAAATCTGAAGAGGCCTTGGCTTCATTAGTGAGATAGTAAGCTCTTTTGCTCCCTTTCCAGTGCACCAAGTTGCTGCAGCCTTAAACTACGCAATCTACAACGCTGGTTTCCTTCCTTTTTGAAGATATTGGTCAAAATTTATATAAGTTGAGCCCAGCACAGTGGCACATGCCTGTAAACACAACGTTTCAGTAGGTGAAGGCAGGAGGATCGCAAGCCCAAAACCAGAGGCAGTCTAGTTTTATCAAGACCCTTCCTCAAAAAGTAAAAAAAAAAAAAAAAAGGACTGAGGGTGCAGCTCAGTGATACAGCACTTGCAAATCATGAAGCAAGAGGCCCTGGGTTCAACCCCCAGTACTGAAAAAAAAAATTATGTAAGTTGTTTTGGTTTTAGTTTCTTTGTGAAAAACATTAATTATCATAACGCCCTTACCTTATTGCAAAGGATTTCTTTTGATTGGTATTTAGCTACTGATGCTTATGATGTTCCATTTCACCTGATTTTCCATGCAACTAATCTCTCTGTTTTTATCTTAACACCCTTACTGCATAGGTTAGAGCTGGAAATGAGTTTGGGTTTATACCTCTGGTCAAGTGCAGGATCTGAAATATTCAGATGTTTTTGGTAAGTCAATTTGTGAGGAAAACATTTTCAAGCTCTTGTAGAAGTTGACTGTTAATACAATGTATACTTCTAAATAAGTGGCATATTCAACTTCTTGTTATAACAGATTACACTGTAGCACAGCAATCCACCAAGAACAGGGAGAAATGCTGGATAAAATGCAAAGCACATCTGTTTGAAAACATCATAGAGCCACTAAGACAGCTGGAACTTAAGCAACCAATGTCCCAGAAGTAAAGCACAGAAATGTGATCCCAGCTGTCACAGTCATTCTTCCCTGTGAGGCATTTGGAAAAAAAATCAACCTTAAAGTCACTTTTCTGGTGAAAAAAATGACAAAAGAGTTCTCAACTCATTTTGTAGACTGAATTAATATTTATATCAAGACTTCATAAAGATTATTATATGGAAAAAATACTCTAACCAATCTATCTCATAAACATAAGTACAAAAATGCTAAAAATATTAGAAAATCATACCCAGTAATGAATAAAAACAAATGTAACACATACAAAAGTAAAACATATGAAAACTTAGGTAGTTAAACTTTATACCAATATTTGAAGGTGATTTAAATTTGAAAGTTAGTCTTTTTCCCTTGTCTCTAAATAAAGGAGAAATATTATGTGATCATTTTGACAAAAGAGAAAAATAGCATTTTACCTCAAAATGTTAAGGTAAATGAGAATGATAATAAAGTTTCTAGAAGACAGTAGGGTGCACTTTCATAATCATGGAGCAGGTACATAATAAGCAGTGACAGCAAAGAAAATAACGTTATATTGCTGTTGGATGCCCTCAAACCAGGTCTGACTCATAGCGACCCTATGTACAACCGAATGAAACACTCCCTGACAATGTGCCATGCCCGCCATTATTGTCAATGTTTTTCTGCAATTCAGAAAGTTGTCAATGGCTGATTGTTTTGGGAGTGGGCTACAGGGTCCTTCTCTCCAGTCTACAACACCTGGTGTTCCCAGGCAGTCTCTCATCCAAGTTCTAACTAGACCTCACCCTGTTCAGCTTCTGAGATCAGCCAGGGTGCTATGGCTGTAAACAATGTTATATTAGATTACTCAAAATTAAGAACTTTTGTTAGTCAACTCTGGCCTCAGGAGAGGAGAGACACTAGGAAAGCTTATACAGGAAGCTATAAGAACCATGCCAACAGCTGTACCACTGTGGCGTCCGATCCCATTAGATCTCAGAATCTAAGCAGGGTCGGACCTGGTTAGTACTTGGATGGGAGACCACCTGGGAACACTAGATGCTGTAGGCTTGGGAAAAGGTCCCAGCATCCCACTCCCCAAAACACTCTAGTGTTTTGCCTGTTGTACATAGGGTGGCTATGAGTCTGACACCAATTCCATGGCACCTAACAACAGCAGCAAGAAACACATATCTTTGATGAAGGTTTTGGCTCCATGATGCATAATAAACATTGACAGGTCATAGAAAAAGCATATCTGTAGGCCTGACCTTATTGGTAGACTACGTGTGACTCTGTTTAACATGAGGTTTCAGAGGCACCAAAGAACTCACTCCTCCTTGCTAACTGATGCTAATACCCCATCTTGTTATCTAAGTATAAGGTTAAGATACAAAATACCCCATAAATATTCACATCGTTAGTTTTGTTACTTCAGTGCACATACATTTTCATATTGCTTTCCCAAGAACAGGTTTTAAGGGAGAAGGGTGAGGTGTAAGGGCCTCAGGATCTGAGAGAGAGAGCACCACCCACAGCAGTAGAAAGGGAAAAAAGATGTGCCATGGGAAAGCTGGGCAAGTTAGTTTTTGTTTCAGATTTCTTCTGAGGACCTGACGTGTTTACTTTGTTACTTCTTTCTATTGTAACTTTATGATGCAGTATATATTTTCACACTGTTTTGATATGCTTGAAATTTCCTATAATCTATACATTATAATAAATAGTTTAAAAACAACAGCAACAAAATGTCAATATGGAAAATCCAAATAAAATATAAACAAAAGACTAGAAAGGCCAGATGGTGTTTCATGCCCAGTGACTCAGGAGGCAGAGGCAGGAGAATCACAAGTTCAAAGACAGAGGCAGCATGCATAGCTTAGCAAGACTCTGTCTCCTCACAATACAAAATAAAAAAATGGACTGAGGTACAGCTCAGTGGTCAAGTTCTTGCACAAACCTTGCATGAGGCCTTGGGTTTAACTACCCAGTACCGCAAATAAATAAATAAATAAATAAATAAATAAATAAGTAAGTAAATGACTAGAAAGGGTACTTCACAAAAGAGGATGCTAAGCAACTAAGAAATATATTGATGTATGAATCACCTCATTGGTCATAAGGGCACATAAGTAACAGCCAGAATAAGATAGCACCACATAATCAATGATGACATGACAAAAGATAGGTGAGTAATTAGCAAAAATATAAAGCAACAGAAGCTCTCACACTTTACTGGTTGAGGTACACTTTAGTGTTCTAACTTTGTAATCTTGGCATAATGGAGGCACCCTGTGCTTCCATCCCTTGGGATATACCACAGAGAAATGTATAGCTATGTATATCAGAAGATATATAAAAAATTTTACAGAAACACTACAAGAATGTTTATAGTAACACTTTTAATACCCTCTCATTGCCAAGAACTTCAATTTCAAAAAATTAGAATGGTAAAAAAAAGTGCTATATTCAAACAATGGAGTATTCTATAGCAATGAGGATAAATTGCCTGCTACTCCCAACATGGATAAATATCAAAAATATAGTGTTGAATGAAGTCAGAGCCAGAAAGACTACATATAACCAAAATTAATCTGGAAATAGGAGCCAGAAAAGTGTTCATCTTTGAGCAGAAGCAATGACTAGAAAGAGCCAGGAGGTAGGTTTCAGGGATATTGGAAGTTCTTCTATATTCTTCATAGTCATTATATGGGTATATTCCTTCATGAAAATCTATCAAGCTGTTACCTGATGATTAATGCTCCCATTGCATGTTTGCTGCAACTGGCTCTGAGGTTCTCTTTATTCCTAGACTAAAACTGAAGGAGGGGTTCTTTCTTTTATATACTCATCTTGACACAGAGGGAGAAAGAGAACCAGTGTACCCACGGAATGCATCCACCGGCTGCTGCTCACAAGAGGAACAGTCGCATCTGCTTACATGACGACCAAGCAAGTCATGTGGGCAAGCCTGGTGTCAATGGGGCAGCATGTATAATAGTTCCACTGGGATGGGGCTTGCACTAAAAAGAGAAATATTTAGAACAAGAACTATAATTCTCTTTGCATAATTTTTCCTGGCAGAATAATTTTACACATTTATATAGAAAACACTTTCTTTCCTGTTAAATTTAGACTTTCTATTGAAATAAAGTTTAATAATTTTTTAAGAATTCTCTAAGATTTCCAAAGACAAAGTTTCTAAAGTTTCTATACACTTTACAAAATCCCCTACTAAATTTCAACTTTGAAGGTGTTTTGAATCTATTTTTATTCTACTATGTTGTTGTTGTTAGGTGCTGTCGAGTCGAGTCCGACTCATAGCAACCCTATGTACAGCAGATCGAAACACTTGCTGATTCTGTGCCAGGCAAACGATCTTATTTATGTTTAAGCCTGTTGTTGCAGACACTGCGTCAATCCATCTGGTGGAGGGTTTTCCTCTTTTGCGTTGACCTGCCACTCTTCCAAACATGCTGTCCTTCTCCAGGGATTGATCTCTCCTGACTACATGTCCGAAATATGTAAGACGCAGTCTGGCCATTCTTGCTTCCAAGGAACACTCTGGTTGCACTTCTTCTAGGACAGATTTGTTGGTTCTTTTGGCAGTCCATGGTATACTCAATAGACGTCTCCAGCACCACAACTCAAAAGCATCAATTCTTTTTCTGTCTCTCTTGTTCAATGTCCAGCTTTCACAACCATATGATGCCACTGAAAATACCATGGCATGAGTCAGACACACCTTTGTCTTCAATGTGACATCTTTGCTTTTCAATACTCTAAAGAGATCTTTTGCCACAGCTTTTCCTAGAGCAATGCGTCTTGTGATTTCTTGACTGCTGCTTCCATGGGTGTTGATTATAAAACCAAGCAATGCAAAATCTTGGATAACCTCAATCTTTTCTCCATTTACTGTGAAGTTGCGTGCTGACCCAGTCGTAAGGATTTGGGTTTTTTTGATGTTTAGTTGTAACCCATATTGAAGGCTATGATCTTTGATCTTCATCAGTAAATGTTTTAAATCCTCTTCACTTTCAGCAAACAGAGAGGTGTCATCTGCATAACGCAGGTTGTTAATGAGTCTTCCTCCAATCTTGATGTCACGTTCTTCCTCATAAAGTCCAGCTTCTCAGATTATTTGCTCAGCGTATAAATTGAAGGGATAGGGTGAAAGTATACAGCCCTGACGCACACCTTTCTCAACTGTAAACCACTCAGTGTTTCCTTGTTCTATTCGAACAACTGCCTCCTGGTTCATGTACAGATTTCTCATGAGCACAAATAGGTGTTCTCGTATTCCCATTTTCCGAAGTGTTATCCATAATTTGTTATGATCCACACAATCAAATGCTTTTGCATAGTCAATAAAACATAGATAGACATCTTTTTGATATTCTCTGCTTTCAGCTAATATCCACCTGACATCAGCAATGATGTCCCTGGTTCCCCGCCCTCTTCTGAATCCCCCTTGATTTTCCGGTAATTCCCTGTCTATATACTGCTGCACTTGCTTCTGAATGATCTTTAGTAGAATTTTGCTGGTGTGCGATATTAATGATATTGTCCATTAGTTTGCACATTCAGTTAGATCCCCTTTTTTGAGAAGAGGCACAAATATGGATCCCTTCCAGTCAGTTGTCCAAGTAGCTGTTTTCCAAATCTGTTGGCATAAACATGTTAACACCTCCCGTGCTGCTTCTGTTTGTTGGAACATCTCTATTGGTATCCCATCAATTCCTGGAGCCTTGTGTTTCACCAGTTCTTTCAAGGCAGCTTCCACTTCGTCCTTCAACACCATTGGTTCCTCTTCATATGCAACCTCTTGGAATGGTTGGTCACCTACCAATTCTTTCTTGTATAATGACTCTGTGTACTCTTCCCACCTTCTTTTGATGTTTCCTGCATCATTTAATATTTTCCCTGTAGAATCTTTCACTACTTCCATTCAAGGCTTGAATTTTTTCTTCACTTCCTTAAGCTTGAGAAACACAGAGCGTGTTCTTCCCTTTTGGTTTTCTGCCTCCAGCTCCTTGCACATGTTATTATAATATTTGTTTTTGTTTTCTCGAGCTGCCTTCTGAAATCTTCTGTTTAGTTCCTTAACTTCATCATGGCTTCCTTTTGCTTTAGCTGCTTGACATTCGAGGGCAAGTTCTACTGTCTCTTTTGATATGTAATTTGGTCTTTACTTTTTTTCTTGTCTTTTTAAGAACGTTTTGCTTCCTTCTTGAATGATACCTTTTATGTCGTGCCACAACTCTTCTGGTCTCCTATCATTTGTGTCTAATGCATTAATCCTATTTTTGAAGTGGTCTCTGAACTCAGGTGGGACATACTCAACATCATACCATGGCTCTTGTGTACTTGTTCCAATTTTCTTCAGCTTCAGTTTGAACTTGCATATGAGAATTTGATGGTCTGATCCACAATCAGCACCTGGTCTTGTTTTGACATTTTATAGAGAGCTTTTCCATCGTCTCTTTCCACATATGTAGTCAATTTCATTCCTGTGTGTTCCATCTGGTGAAGTCCATGTGTATAGTCTCTGTTTATGATGTTGAAAAAATGTATTTGCAATGAAAAGGTCATTGGTCTGACAAAATTCTATCATGCGATCTCCAGCTTCGTTTCTGTCACCAAGGCCTTATTTTCCAACTACTGAGCCTTCTTCTTTGTTTCCAACCTTTGCATTCCAGTCACCAGTGATTATCAGTATGTCTTGATTGCACGACTGTCAGTTTGCCACACTGTGGGGGCTTGCATGTTGCGATGAGGCTGAGAGCTCTGCCACTGGTACCTCGGACATGTGCAAGGTTACGCATTGTGGACAGGTTTTCAGCTGAGCTTCCAGGCTAAGATAGAATAGGGAGTAGGACCAGGCAAGCCACTCCTGAAACAACTAGCCATTGAAAACACTATGGATAGCAAAGAGACACTGTCAGATATAGTGCCTGAAAATGAGGCCCCCATGTTGGAAGGCACTCAAAAGACTACTGGGGAAGAGTTAACTCCTCCAAGTAGAGTCTACTGTGATGACGGAAATGGAGTAAAACCCCAGGGTGCTCAACTTGCTGATGTGGCACGACTCAAAATGAGGAGGAACAACTGTGAACATCATTAGTAATTGGAACATGGAATGTACATAGTATGAATCTAGGCAAATTAGAAATTGTTAAAAGAGAAATGGATCGCATAAACATTGACATTCTAAGCATCAGTGAGCTAAAATGGACCCGCATAGGCCATTTTGAGTCAGACAGTCATATGGTCTACTATGCTGGGCATGATAAACTAAAGAGAAATGGGGTTGCATTCATCATCAAACAAGACATTTCAAGATCTGTCATGAAATACAATGTTGTCAGTGATAGAATAATATCCATATGCTTACAAAGAAGGCCAGTTAATATGACTATTATTCAAATTTATGCACCCACCACTAAGGCCACAAATGAAGAAAGGGAAGACTTTTATCAGCTTCTGCAATCTGAAGATCATAGTTTAAGCATACATTGCTTTATTTTCTGCTGGACAGTGAAAGGAAATTTATAAGTAAGTTGTTTTGGAAATGGTTCATTGAGATGCTATCACTTACACATAATTTTTTCAGTTTCATTGATATGAAACACTTCATCATTCACTATTGCCAAAGCTTAGAAAATGAATGTGAGGACAATGCAGTGGCAGAAGCAATGCAGGTGGTGTGTGTGTGTGTGTGTGTGTGTGTGTGTGTGCATGCGCATGTGTGTGCATGCACAAGTGTGTGCAAGTGCATATGTGTGTACATGCTCCCTTTGTATAGAACCCCATATATGAGTTTGGGATAAAGATCTTGGAGTGGTCAGATAAGCAGGTCAATAGATACACAGTGAGTGTTTCAATGTGTTTCTTCCAAGGCATAATAGCTGTTTGTCTTCACTTACTATAATTTAAATGAGATGTAGGATCAAGGGGCTGATGGGAGTTAGAAAAACCCAGAGACTGCTTACCTAGATTTGCAGGGTTTATAAAATAGAAGAATTATTCTATATGTCTCTG
Organism: Pedetes capensis; assembly: GCA_007922755.1. Lineage (NCBI taxonomy): Eukaryota > Metazoa > Chordata > Mammalia > Rodentia > Pedetidae > Pedetes > Pedetes capensis. The sequence goes on from VMDO01001154.1 coordinate 44,025, forward strand.
ACTTGATGACTTGGGTTATATTCCTTAATGAATGATTATTAGAAACTCAAATTCACCATACTTACAAGTGATTTCTGGTGCCTTGTCAGGAGGAGAAGAAAGGTGAAGAGGAGGAGGAAAATGAACTGATAATTATGATTCTCAGCAAGCCAAACTCCATAGCAGTTGGCTCACAACCAATATGGATCTTTCATTTTTGTATTTACCATTGTATATGCCATTATATGCCTGTCTCTATCCAGATTCATTAAACCTACTGATGTTTCTACCTTTTGTTATTGTAAGGAATAGCACAGCATCTATGGCTATGATCCCAGGCTTCCTATTCAATCTGAGAATAATATAAAAACTCAGAGAGAAGAGATAAAAATGTGCCTTTATTTATTTATTTTTCAAGGGGAGAACAAAGACCTCAGATGTCTGGATGGCACTTTAAAATATGTGGATCTCACACAAAAAAAGCAACAATTCAGTCATATGTAAATGTAACTGCTTAACCAGAGCAACAATGGCTGTTGTTTTATTAGAAGAGCCTCATTTTTCAAATCAGTCTTTTCATTTCAGGTCATACAAATATCACGTCTATTGTAGGGGCTTCTTACAATCTCATGACGGAGCCCAGTGCTTCTGAATATGTTTGCACTCAGAAAGGTACAGGTAGTTGAATTAGCACCTCACTCTACGCTATATTTAATGACATTTCATACTCTGATAATTACCTTTAAAAACAAGTTTGTTTAGGGCCACATAGGTCCACTGATATACATGCAGAAGATGATGATGATGATGATGATAGATAGATAGATAATAGATAGATGATTGATAGATGATAGATAATAGATGATAGTTTTTTAATATTATTTGATTTTAGTATGACAGTATGAAAAACATTTTATTGAGTCCCTTGGAAAAGGTAACAAACTGTCATTAAAATATAACATTTCCATTTGCCGTTGGATCTGTATTTCAACAAACAATAAACAGTTACCACGTACTTTCATTTGTTAAGAGCCAGTAACTGTGATAAATGCTATTTATGCTCCTTTAAACCCCAGAGTACCCCTAGAGATTGTTGTTGTGTGCCATGGAATAGGATCCAATTAATAGTAACCCTATGTACAACAGAACAAAACACTCCTCAACACTGTGCCATGCACAGTCTTTTTAGGTTTAATTCTATTGCTGCAGACAATGTGCAAATCCATCTAGTTGAGGGTTTTCCTTTTTTTGTTGACCTGCAACTCTCCCAAGCATAGTGTCCTTCTCCAGAGATTGGTCCCTCCTGACAACATATACAAAATATCTAAGTTGCAGTCTAACCATCTTTGCTTCCAAGAAGTATTCTGGGTGTACTCCTTCTAGAACAGATATGTGGGTTCTTTTGACAGTCCGTGGAAAGTTCAATATTTGTCTCCAGCACCATAAAAAATTTAAAAACATCAATTCTTCTCCTGTCTCTCTTATTCAATGCCCAGCTTTCAAAAGCATATGTTTCAACTGACAATACCATGGCATGAGTCAGGTGGACCTTCAACTTCAATGTTTTATATTTACTTTTCAACAATTTAAACAGGTCATTTTTACAACCTGTTCCAAAAGCAATGCATCTTTTATTTTCTTGACTACTATGAGTACTGACTGTATAACCAAAACAGCAAAATCTTGAACAGCAAAATCTTGGACAACCTCAGCCTTTTCTCAGTTTATAATGAAGTTGCTTACTTACTACACTGTGAGGATTTTTCTTTTCTTGATGTTGAGGTATAATCCAAACTGAAGGCTGTGTTCTTTGATCTTCATCAGCAAATGTTTCAAATCCTCTTCATTTTCAGCAAGCAGAGTTGTGTCATCTACATAACACAGGTGGTTGATGAATCTTCCTCCAATTCTGATGCCGTATTTTTCAAAAAGTTCAGTTTCTCAGATTATTTGCTTAGCCCGGAGATTGAAGAGGTGTGTTGAAAGAACACAGCCTTGACACACATCTTTCCTTACTTTAAACCAGGCAGTGTTTCCTTATTCTGGTCAAAGGGCTGCCTCCTTGTCCAAGCATAGGTTCCCCATCAGTATAATTAAGTGCTCTGGTATTCTAATTCTGCACAGTTTTATTCACAATTTGTTGTCATCCACACGGTCAAATGTCTTTGAATAATCAGTAAAACATAGGTAGACATCTTTATGGTATTCTCTGCTTTCGACCAACATCAGCAATGACGTCTCTGCTTCTATGTCCTTTTCTGTATCTAGCTAGATTTTCTGGTAGTTCCCCATCAATATAATGTTGCAGTTGCTTTTGAATGATCTTTAGCAAAATTTTATTTGCATGTGATATTACTGATTTTGTTCAATAATTTCCACATTTAATGGAATCCCCTTTCTTGGGAATAGGCACAAATACACATTTCTTCCAATCAGTTGGTCAGGTAGTTTTTGTTCAAATCTTTTTGCATGACCAAGTTAACACCTAAGTGCTATATCTATATCTGATGAAACATCTCTATTGGTATTCCTTCAGTTCCTGGAGCCTTATGTTTTGCCAGTTCCTTCAAGGCAGCTTCTGCTTTGTCCTTCTTTGCCATTGGTTTCTGATTATATGCAACCCCTTGAAATAGTTAATCATGCACAAAATCTTTTGTTATAATGACTCTGTGTATTCTTTCCATCTTCTTTTGTTGTTTCCTGTATCATTTAATATTTTCCCTAGGGAATCCTTCAGTATTGCCACTTGAGGCTTGAATTTGTTGTTCAATTGTTTAAGCTTGAGAATAACAGAGCATGTTCTTCCCTTTGGTTTCCTATCATCTCCAGCTCATTGCACAAGTCCTTATTATATTTGAGTTTTGTCTTCTCAAGCTACCATTTGAAATCTGTTTAGTTCTATGACATCATCCTGTCTTCTTTTTTCTTTAGGTGCTCAATTTTCAAGGGCAAGTTTCAGAGTCTCTTTTGACATGTAGCTTGGTCTTTTCTTTTTTTCCAGTCTTTTAATAACTTTTTGCTTTCCTCATGAATGATGTCTTTGATGTCATGCCACAACTTGTCTGGTCTTCGATCATAAGTATCTAACACATCAAATCTGTTCTTGAGATGGTTGCTGAAATCAGGTGGGATATGTTCAAGGTCATATCTTGACTCTTGTATGCTTGTTCTAATTTTATTCAGTTTCAGTTTGAATCTGCATATGAGCAGTTGATGGTCTGATCCACAATCAGCACCTGCTCTTGTTCTGACTTCTGATATTGTGGTTTTCTACTGTGTCTTTCCACAAATATAGTCAATTTATTTCCTGTGTGTTCCCATCTGTTGAATTCACTGTGTACAGTCACCTTTTATGTTGTTAAAAAATGTATTTGCAATGAAAAAGTTGATGGTCTGACAAAATTCTATCATGCGATCTCCAGCAAACTTTCTGTCAACAAGACTGTATTTTTCAACTACTGAGCCTTCCTCTTTGTTTCCAACTCTGCATTCCAGTGATCAGTAATTATCAGTGCTTTCTGATTGCATGTTCCATCAATTTCAGACTGCAGAAGCTGGTATAAATCTTCACTTTCTTCATTTGTGCCCTTAGTGATAGGTGCATAAATTTGAATAATAGTCATATTAACTGGCCTTCCTTGTAGGTATATGGATATTATTCTATCCCTAACATCATTGTGCCTGCAGCCGTAGCCCTGTGGCATCCGATCCCGTCAGATCTCGGAAGCTAAGCAGGGTCGGGCCTGGTTAGTACCTGGATCAGAGACCGCCTGGGAACACCAGAAGCTGTAGGCTTGGGAGAAGGACCTGGCAACCCCCTCCCAAAAATCAATCTGCCATTGAAAACTCTACGAACAGCAGAGAAGCACTGACAATAGTGTTTCCCCTGTCGTAAAAAGGGTCGCGATGAGTCGGATACTGACTCGAAGGCACCTAACAACAACAACAACAACAACAACATCATTGTACTTCAAGACAGACCTTGAGATGTCTTTTTTGATGATGAATGCAACCTCATTTCTCTTTATCATTTCTGTCATAGTAGACCATATATTATCTCATTCAGAATGGCCAATACCAGTCCATTTTAATTCACCAATGCCTAGAATGTTGATGTTTAGTCCCTCCATTGCCTTTTTGATGATTTCTAATTTTGCTAGATTCATAATACATACATTCCACATTCCACATCAGCAAACGGAGGTCCCAGGGGCTTTACTCCATTCCCATCATTAATGTCAACTCTACTTTGAGGAAGCAACTCTTCCCCTGTTGTCTTTTGAGTGCCTTCCAATCTGGGGGATTATTTTCTGGCACTATATCTGACAGTGTTTCTCTGTGTGCAGGTGTTGGCATATGACAGTAAGACTTATCAGGTAACAACTCTAACAACTGGAATTAAAAACAAAATCGCATAAAATATGGAGCCATGTGATTAGCAGGTTAAAGGAATGGCCAGTGTGAACCACCTGTGGTTAATTTTGGAAGGCTATAGTGATATGAGGTTGAAAGAGAATGGTAGTTTAGCTGTGCAGTCCAAATCAATGGCCTGCAGCCATGGCAATGTACCTTCTGATTGCCTTAGCTAGGAGGCTAAGCAGAGTTAGGCCTGGTTAGTACTTGGATGGGAGACTGCCTAGGAGCACCAGATACTGTAGGCTTGAGAGAAGGACCCAGCAACCCACTTCCAAAAACCGGTCTGCCATTGAATACCCTATGAATAGCAGAGAAGCACTGACAATAGTCATTTGCCTGTTGTATATAGCTACCAGTTGGGCATGGACTCAAGGGCACCTAACAACAACAACAACAACCAAATCTACGTGGAGCCTACTTGGAGTTTGGCACCATCTGTTGGTAGTAGTGTATAGTTCCAACTCTAGTATATTCTGTGTAGGGGGAAATTAGGATGAAATTAGCAAAAACCCCAAAACTGGGAAAATGGCTTCTGAAGATCTGGTTTGTAAATTAGAAATTTAGGTAAAATGAAAGTAGCTTGATTGGACATTTATACAAAAGCCTTCATAAATCCCCCAAACCTGATTGAACAATTTGACTCAAAGCTGATTGGCTCAGGCCATTCGGGTTGAGCTGTATAAGGAGCTGCACTACAGCAGCTTTCTCTCTCTCTCTCTCTCTCTCTCTCTCTCTGTCTGACCACCGATGAAGCAAGAACTCTCTCTCATCCAGATCACTGAAGAAGATACAATTCTCTCTCTCCTGGTGACCACTGAGACCAGGGCAACTAGATGGTGCTCTCAAGGAATGATGGACTACAAGCAAGCTGGGGAAAGCCTCTTGGACCCAGCTCCAAGAGACCAAAGCTGAGGACAGTCTCTGATCCCCGCACAGGAGGCATAAGAGCCCTGGCTTCCCCCACCCCCCTAGGCAGCATAGAGCTGTAGGACTTAGGCTTCTAGCACTTTTAAGCCGTACACTTTGGGTTTCTCTCTGCCCTTATCAGTGCGAAGAGAGATAATAAAGAGCTGTGTTTGTTCCTGCAAGGCAAAATCACCCGAGGCTTTTTCCTTTCTCTCATCTCCACCGGGATTCCTGAGGGCCACAGGAGTCCGTGCCCCTCACCCAAAGGTCCCGAGTGAGTTGTGCTTAGTATCTGTGTGTGTAGTCCAAACACCAGGGCCGGACCAAGTTTGTACCCCACAATTCTACACAATCACAATCAGTCTAGAAATACCTTAAAAAGTTGGTACCCATCCTGTGGTTCCTATTTGGGGATATTGGGATTCACACACTTTTTTCCCAATCATACGATAAAGTAAGAATTTTAGACCATCTATATTATAAAATGAGATGGAGAGAGAATTTCATTCATCTTCACTGCATGTGAGTGTTTGGCATATTATTACAAAGTTTTATTGTATATGTATTTGTATTTGTATTTTGGGGATGAATTTTCCCAAGTTTATGCAACAAAAGGAATGAGGGCTATAGATCATATTGGTAAGGTAAGAAATTTGTCCAAGGCCTCATAGCTATTAATACCAGTGCCTGGGTTTGAACCAAAGTCAGTTTGCTACCAAGTCTGTGTTAATCTATCAAGGAATAGATCTTTGAAAATGTAACTTAAATGTTAATAATTCATATGTCATATTTATTTTGGACATTTATTTTGGAAATGCTCCCTGTGGTTTAGGGCATGAAAATGTATAGAAGTAAAATGTAAACAATATGAAATTAAGTGTCATTCTTCATTTGGGAGTGAATACATGGTAGTCTTTCAAAAATGGACATTTCTTTCCCACCTTCATCTTCAAATTTTAAGTTTGTTTTATTTAAACAACAATTTTCATGAGCTAAATCTCAGCATCTCCCCTCCAATAGTTGGGTAATCTGACACTTGGATAATTAAATCTTTCTCACCAGTTCACATTTACTGGGTTCTATAACAAGGGCTTAACTGTAAGTCTATCTGGTTCTGAAGCCCAAAGGTATTCCTACTATAATCCAGCCTCTTCCTCTTATGCTGCTAATTCAGAAACTTACCTTAAGACACTGCAGGGTCTATTTTTAAGTCTTTAATATCTCTTTACAAAGAAAAAAAATCAGTGATCTGGCAATTGTTTCCCAGGGTAGGCAAAGAGAAGAAAGACACTCTGATCCCATCACTCACATGATGACATGTCACTATCCATTCTGTCTCATGTGAAGCATAAAGTGCTGCTTGGGCAGCATTGTTTTCTTTCTGTTAGAAAGATGAGAACAATTTAGCCACAAGAGGATAAATGTCTGTTTATTGGGACTTCAAGGCCAATAATCAACTAGTAAGGCCAGGAATGTCCTTCAAAGACCACAGATACAATAATTATTCTGTGGGGAATCATCAAGAGGATAAATGAGACATACACAAAAAGAAAGGCGTGAACAAAATTGGAACTCCAAACCTTTCCTTTCTCTTCTCTTCTCTTATTTAATATTACTTATAATTACTTAGCCTACAGCCATACCACTGTGGTGTCCGATCCCAGCAGATCTCAGAAGCTAAGCAGGGTCAGGCCTGGTTAGTACTTGGATAGGAGACTGCCTGGCAACATCAGGTCCTGTAGGCTTGGTAAAAGGACCCAGGAACCCACTCCCAAAAAGCAATCTGCCATTGATAATCCTATGAATAGCAGAGAAGCATGACAATAGTGTTTCACATGTTGTAAGTAGGGTCTATGAGATGGATACGGACTCCACGGCATCCTAACAACAAAAATAATTAATCATACCAATCAGACACTACAAACATTGAGGGTTGGCCGTGTAGCTCAGTGATATAGCTTGTGCTGAGGATGCACAAGGTCCTGGGTTCAATCCCCAGAATCTTTAAAAAACTGAGAAGAAAAACAAATATATTTTGAATCATTGTCAAATAATTTGATTCAAAAGAGATGAATGTGTTTCCATTAGTAAAAACTAAAAATTTCAAAATGAAATCATCCTACTAAATGACCACCATAGGAATTAGTTTCAACTTTGATTCCCATGGCTTTATGCACAGTTCCATTTCTTCTTGACTAGAGTCACTTAGCCCCATGTGCCTGTCAGCTTGTTATGCTGTGGGGCTTATATGTTGCTGTGATGCTGAAAGCTATGCCATGGATATTTCAGATAGCAACAGAGCCACCCATGGTGGACAGGTTTCAGCTGAGCTTCTAGATTAAGATAGACTAGAGAGAAGGACCCAGCAGCCCACTCCTGAAACAATTAGCTATTGAAAACCCTATAAATAGCAGAGAGACACTGTCAAATATAGTGCTGTAAAATGAGCCCCCTAGTCTGGAAGACGTTCAAGAAATGATTGGGGAAGAGTTGCCTCCTCAAAGTAGAGTTGACCATAATGACAGAAATGGAGTAAAACCCCTGGGACTTCTATTTGCTGTTGTGGCACAATTAAAAATGAGAAGAAATATAGTGGCTGCAACGATGGGTCCAGACATAAAAAGATCATTTGTGTGGCACAGTGTATGGTAGTGTTCCTTTCTGCTCCACTTAGAGTCACTGTGAGTTGGATCCAACTCTATGGCATTTAACAACAGAGTCTTTCCACATTTAGTGAACATCTATTTTGTTTTTGGTATCATCCTACACACAGGGAAATACTGCATTGAAGAAAGTATAGTTTCATGATTTATAAATAATCATAGCCTGCAAAGAAAAGACATAAGAAAACTAATACTTTAAAGATGGTGGGGTATGAGCTATAAAACATTATTGATACCATGCTATAGAAAACTAGGAAAGAAGCATGGAAATCAAACCAAGGAATTACATATTGCAAGGTGAGCAGAAGAGAGCTATGTATGTTGTTGGAGACTGTGGAGGGTGTTGTAAACAAAGATAATAACTGATACAAAAGCATGGGTAGTGTGAGATTTGAAAATTCATAAGCCTTTTGGTTGATCATATATTTCATTAGTTTTATAGCATTGCTCCTCTCTTTGGATTTTCTAGACTTTGATTCAATTTTGTTTGTTTCTTTTTGGTATAAGAGTTGATTGACCTTTAAGAGAAAGGGATATTTATATGCATCATCAACTGACCTGATTCATAGTCAATGCTACACAGAGATTATCTTACAGAGATTCACAAACTTAGTTAGCACATTGTTTACTGTGGTACCATTTCTACTTTGCCTGAGGCATTTTACATTGCCTGACCTTTATATAGCGCTTAATATTCATATTTGTCTGCTGAGCTATCACAACTCTGAACAGTTTCAAAGCTGCTAATCTGATCATTTCTCTCTGTTCTTTTCACCTTTTTCATTTTAGTCATTCTGCTGACAGCAAAAGAAGAAACAGATTTAATTTAAATTTCATATCATTCAGAAGGAATAACCCAAGGGATTACTCAGGGCATTACTTCCTTTCAGCAAGAATATAGTGGATGAAGAAATTCAGAAGAATACAGAAACTTATTATATGAATCCAATTACATCAATCAACAACTATTTACTTACTGTCTACATTATGCCATGCAAAGTATCAGGTGTTAAGACAAATAACTTCATGTGGTTTCATGGTAAATTACCTTCAGTCTGATTAATGACACAAAACTACTAATTTATTATTTTATTTATATACTCAACAAACATTTCTAGAGTGCATACCCTGTGTTATACAGTAGGGATATGATAATGAACAAAACAGAGATGTGACCTTCAAGGACTCTGGGTTTGAATGAAGGATACTAATAAACAAAGAAAACTGCAAGATAGTGACAACTGTCAGTGCAGAAATAAACAGTGTCACTACAATCTTGAACAGAGAAAGCTCTGTGAGGACTATAGCCTCTTGGCTGGTATCTGAGGAGCGAGAAACAAGTTTCCCCAATATAAGAAGAAAGGAAAGGGTGTTCCAGGGATCGGAAACAGCACATTTGAAAGCCCAGAGACAAGACAGAACGTAGCATGGTACAGGAACTGAAAGTAGGATTACAGCTCATGTCATAAAAGCTCCTAAGATGGACACACACACACACACACACACACACACACACACACACACACCAAGGCCAAATCAATAGAGAACACTGGTTGGATGATTAGAAATGCAACTGTTTGGGTAGAAGTCATGATGGGAAGCCTGGGCTTAACCAAGGCAACTGGGGACAGAATGTCACCATTAAAGGACACAGCATACTTGACCAGGGGCCAGGAAGCAGAAAAGTGAGAGGACATAAAGAGGTTTCCAAAGCAAAGACCAAAGTCTTGAGTCTTTTGGAATGGATGGACCTTGAAGCACTGGTGACAGCTCCAAACACTAAAATATGGCAGAGAGATCATAAAAATCAAACCCAGTTGTTTGAAGGCCTAGAGTCCTATGAAAGGGTGGAGGAAATGACAGTGTTTCTGACCTTTCTGTGATCCTTTCTCTATTCTCTGTAATCTCTTCATGTTAACATTTCTGTGAGTTCAGAATTTGGTTCTCTTGTCTTCAGTGTCTGTATTCACTCTTTTGGAATCTTCTTTAAATGTGACCCATACACTGATAAGTCCACAGCCATATCATCCTGGCATCTTGATCCCATCAGATCTCAGAAGCTAAGTGGAGTAGGCCTACTTAGTCCTGGGGTAGGAGACAACCTGGGAATACCAGGTGCTGCAGGATAAGGAGAAGGACCTTGCAACCCATTCCCAAGAAACAATCAGCCATTGGAAACCCTATGGATAGGAGACAAGCGGTGACAATATTGATGGGACATAGTATAGTCAGGGAGGGTTTCATTCTATTGTACACAGGGTCACTAAGAGTGAGGCCTGATTTGATGGCACCTAACAACAACAAGCCTACAGCCATAGCCCTGTGGCATCCGATGAAGTCAGGTCTCAGAAGCTAAGCAGGGTTGAGCCTGGTTAGTATTTGGATGAGAGATTGCCTGGGAATACCAGGTGCTGTAGGCATGAGAGACAGACCTGGCAACCCACTCCCAAAAATCAATCTGCCATTGAAAACCCTACAAATAGCAGAGAAGCAATGACAATAGTGTTTCCTCTGTTGTACATACGGTCACTATGAGTCGGATACCAACTAGAAGGCACATAACAACAACAGCAACAACAACAATGATGACGATGAGAAGGACCCAGCAACCCACTCCCAAAGAACAACCAGCCACTGAAAACCCTATGAATAGCAGACAAGTGCTAACAATAGTGTTTTGCTGGTTGTACTTAGGGTCGCTATGAGTTGGACACCAACTTGACAGCACCTAACAACAACAACAATATCAAACAACAATGCACTGATGACTCCCAACTAAGTAATACAAGCCTAGACTTTTCTTCTCTTCTCTATACCCACCTATCCAACTGCACATCCAGTGTCTTCACCTCGACGCCCAAGGGGAGAAAAGGTATTGTTTTTCATCACTCCATCACAAGGTCCATGACAGGCACCCCTATAAAAAAGACAACTTAACATTAGAAAAACATAATAAATTTAATTTCAGGGGTTTATGTGACACAGGAGCCTTCAAAAATGAAGAACAAAAGACCAAGAAAAAATGTATTTTTCTGCTAGATTTGATGAAAGAAATAGGTAGTTGTGGAGAAGCATAACTGAACAAAAAAGGCAATCAATCTAAGAGTACTATACAGGAGGGAATTTAGCAAAGGATTCCAGATTCTTCCTGACCCCTCCATGCAGTATTCTTTCCCTGCTGGTATAAATGCCTGTCACGTGAGGGTCTTATGTCCTACTTTCAGTTGAGGTAGATCAGAGTTTGAACTTCCTAAATTTTATGGTTTTGTTTATTTGTTTTTTTCATAGGAGAAAGAGAAATGGAAGCTAAAAGGACAGGAGAAGTTCAAAGAGACAACTTCTTATGTTTAAGGCCATCTTGTCTCCTTTACCTAGAAAATACTCAGCTTGGCACAGTGTCATATTTTGGAATCCCATTATGTGAGCCCCCATGAGGCCTAACAGGCTTTTAATATGTAAATGAGGTTTAACATATCCTTGACTTAATATTTGGATTCTACCACATCCCCCAAACCCTACTGACTCGCCAGTCAGTCCCTTAACCACTGATGTCAATTCTTTCCTTACAGAAACTCAAACCAGAAACATGAGGGTTGTCCTTGACCTTGACCTTCTCATAATCACAGTGAAGGCATCAGTAAGTTTTACTTACTCTACCTTCATAAAATGTGTGGAATCTGACTGCTTCTGTCATCTTCCTCTGAGCCAGTCCTATCCCTCGCTGGGTTGCTGCAATCACCCCCTCCTTGCATCTATGTTCAGGGCAGCAGCCACAGTCACCCCTTAAAATGTTAATCAGGGTTGCTGAATCCCAGCCTTACAGATACTTTGGGCTAAATGATATTTTGTTTTGGGGGATGTTCCCTGAGTTATAGGATATTTATTTGGTAGCATCCCTGGTTTGTACTCACTAGGTGCCATTAGAAACCCTCTCTCACTGTTGTGACAACCCAGGATGCCTCAAACATTACCAAATAGTCCAATGGTAGAAATATAGTTATCTGTTGTGAAATAAGATAAATTAAATTGTTGTTAGGTGCCATCGAGTCGGTATCCAACTCATAGTGATCCTCATAGGATTTTCAATAGCTGATTTTTTCAGGATTGCCTTGGGAGTGGATTGCCAGGCCCTTCTTCCATTTTTGTGGTGCTGGGAATTGAACTCGGGACCTCAGAGACTGCAGCACCGCACTCTACCAACTGAACTAAATCCCAGCCTGACAAATTAAATAATAAGATTAAAATGAATCAGGATAAAAGCCCAAGTCCTCATAAGGACTGCACAACTCCACATACTCTACCCCATTCCTAGCTACCTGATTTTCCTTTGCTCATCTTTAACTACTGTCTCCCTCCTGGCTCCTGCTCCCAACCCACTGGGCTCACTGCTGTTCCGTGGAATCTCTGGCCTGCTCCTTCCTCTACCAAACAGGCCTTGCCCCTAACCTCTTTCAAGTATTTATTTCTTTGTCACTTTCTAAATGATTCCTGACCACACACTTGGAAAGCACCACTGAGTCCAGTTGGCTCTTCATAATCAACAGTTTTCATCTATGGATCCATCTAATCAAAGGAGGAAATATTTTTAAAAATTGTGTCTTTACTTCTTGTCATTGTTCTCTAGACAATACAGGGTAGCGACTCTTTGCATAGCAGTTACATTGTATTAGGTATTGCAAGTAACCTAAAGATGATGTAAAGAATACAGAAGGTTGTGCAAATACTGTGCCGTTTTATATAAAGGACTTGAGCATTGGTGGGTTTAGGTATCTGCAGGGTGTCCTGGAACCCACCAGTGATTTGCAGTGGTACAAATTATTTTCTCCTAAGTTTACTATCACTTATTGCCTTCTAAGATATAGAACCCACTAATTCATTCAATAGCTATTTACTGAAGTCCTGCTTTGTAATAGACACTGTCCTGTGTTGCAGAGGGTTAGGAGTAAATGAAAAAGATTACAATTAGGGGAAACAGACAAATCAACAAGTAAAAGATATAATGTGTTATATGATGTTTAATGTTTTGGAAAAAGTTAAAACTGTCCCCCCTGGGGTGATGCAATTTTAAGTGCAACAGCCCAAGAAAGCTTCATTGAGATTGTGAGATTTGAATAACTATCAATCTTTACATCTTTTTATTTTTCTTTTTGTAGTACTTGGGCATTTGCATACTTCGCAAGTGCTCTACCACTGGGCTGCACTCCCAACCCATTTTTAAATTTTTTTATCTTGGGACAGGATCACACTAAATTATGCAACCTGCCTATAGCCTCCAGCCTATGATCCTCCTGCCTCCACTTCCTGAGTTGCTGGGATTTCAGGGATGAGCCACCACACCAGGCCAATCTTCTTGCTTCTGTGTGTTGTCTACCGTTCTCTGCTAGGCCATAATCTACATGAGGCTGGTAATTTGATTTTTTTTTTTTTCTAATTTTGACCTATGAGACAATTCCACCAAATTCAATAGAACTTGATGCTGAGAATAGTAAGTATTCCTTGGCTATATGAATAAACTGCTCTTCAAGCAAATAAAACTATTTGGGTTGGGAAATTCTTATAATTTTACACTAATAGTATTTGGGATGGGGGTTCATTTTGAAAACATGGCACTCTTATTTCCCACATGATTCTGATAATAATGTCTCACTGATCATTGGCCTCAGGATTACCTACAATATTGTCATAGAAATGAATATAAATTGCAAGTGGTACATAAATGATGCATGCAATATTTTGAAAGCATATATTTAGCACACTCCATTTAAATTAGCCAAAGAAGGTATTTAAAATAACTCTTAAAAAAATGTAGAATTGCAAAAGAGAAAATAAAATCCAGAAAGTCATCCCCAACATTAACAATCTCAAAGACAGTGAATCAAATATCACCAGAATCTTCCTCTGAAATTGTGCCCCTGCAATAACTAGTTTCTTGTCTTATTACCTGAAAACCAGTATAACCAGGTTGTTGCCCAATCCAAAGCATTCTTGTTAATAAAATGAGTTTATTAAAATTTACACCAGAAAAATGGATATAATTTGGGATTATGATAAGTAAACCTTATTTATATTATTACAAATCTTCCTTAAACTTCCTTTCATTACAGTGTTCTTGTACTCTGTGTTCTCTTTAAGGCCAGTGTCCCTGTGCTTGTCTCTAGTCCAGGGACAGGGGATAAGTTCTGCCTCTCCTCACTCCCCATTCCCCATGATTCCAAATGAGTCTTTCACCAGTGTTTGAGGCCTGCTACTTGCTACTGAGGCTTCCTCTCTCAGTCTAATCACCATCCTAAATAATAATATGATAATAATAATAATAATAATAATAATAATAATAATATAATAATAATAATTCATTTTAAAAGTATTACCTTAAAAAAACCAATCACTTGATTATGTTTGATTGTGTTTTAACTATTTCTGGATCACCTCACTTCCATCCAAGTTCCAGTTATGACCATACAAGTGTTCAAAGGGAATAGAACATTTCATGCCATAATTGTTAGGAGAGGGTTCAAGTGAAACTTGATGAGAAGAATGAATATAGACTCAATATATACATAGACAACCTATGTAAAATGAATGAGCACATATTAATGAAGGTAGTCAAAGGAGTGGGATGATTTGAACCAAGTATGCTGAGTACATTTTGATAAAAGAACTATTCGGAGTTATGATTTGAATTTCTTTCCTAAGGCTGTTCAACATTTTTTCACTTATTTATTGGTCATTCCAGCTCATCCCAGTCAGAATGAATATCATCAAGAAAGCCAGTAAGTTCCAGTGTAAGGTGGTGGATTAGAGGCAGCCTGTGTGTGATCCACTGAAACAAAAGAATCAGAATAGGAGGGAGTAGATTCTATTTCAAAGCCAGAAAGACTGGAAAAATGCAGAAATCTCAAAGGAGATTATAGGATGGTCTCAGCACAGAACAAAACTGAACAGTGAGAAGGAGTGAGCAGGACACACCTCCAGCTGTGGCCCCCTGTGGGCAAGGGGAACTGGAGGCCTTACCCCAAAAGGTAAACTGGACAGCTTTGGAGGGCAGTCCCACAGGATAAGCCCATGGTCCATGAAGTCTTTGCATTCATTTGGGGGAGTTTGTGAGACTGTGGCTTTTCTTGACTGGAGGGGTCAGCATTAAAGAAGAGAGTCATTTTGCTATGCTTTACGTCTTGGAGGGCTATGACTTTGCACCATCTTGAGAAGGAACTTACTGTGTGAGACTGAGCTACTCCAGGGGCCTGGAAATAAAGAATAGTCATTGGTCAGCGAACATGGGAGTAACCTGACACAACCCCATGGTGAGATACAACTGCAGCATACAGGTACAGTGAGGCAAATGTGAGATATTGATATGTTGAGGCATCAGGCAGCAAGAGGCCCCTGCATGGTAGAGAGTAGCCCCACCCCTGGGGAGAGGAGATGACTCCATCTCTTAAGGGCAAATTTGGAGAATGGCTACTCTGAGCTAAGGTCAGCTAAAAGACTCTATCTTCAACTAACCACCACCTCTACCTAACAGACTCCAATATTAGAGGACACAGAAAGAACTCGCTTTAGTACTTTATCCTTTTGTTTTGTTTTGTTTACTGCTGTGCGAGGGATTAAACCCAGATCTTTGCATGGGGAACACGCTATATCACTGTGCAGTATCCCCAGCATTTTTTTTTTTTTATTTTTGTTTTGAGACAGAGTCTCACTGAACTGTGCAATCTGCCTCAGGTCTGGGGTTCAAGAGCCTCCTGCCTCCCTGACACTGGGATTGCAGGTGTATACCATGGTGTCTGGCTTCTCCTCCTCCTCCTCCTCCTCTTCATTAATTTTATTTTCTTCATTTCTCTCTGTTCCAATTTAAATTTTGCCTTTTTCTTTTTTAGTACTATTTTTATTATTTGTTGCCTATATATCTCTCTTTTTCCACTGATAATACTTTTGCATTATTTTACTTTATTTTTAAAAAGAAATCTCTTACACACTTTGCTTCTTATTACTCTTCTTATGTCTTCCTAATTAGGTATATGTGTGTGTGTATACATATTCTTTATGGTGAAGTCACACTCCATTTTGCTCTTTCCTCCCTCTTGTTCTAGCATCCACACCCTTCCTAGATTCTCTTTTTCCTTTCTTTTACCTAATGTTCGCTTCTTCCTTTTTCCATCTTTCTCTCCTTTCTCTGCCCCCTCCATTCTTATTTCAAGCAATTGCTATTTTTACCTTCACCCTAAATAATTTGTAATTCTGTAGCTTATTCTGTATTATTGTCATCATTTTCTATTCTACAGGCATTGGTGGTGTAGAAATTGGCTTTATAAATTATAAAGATTTATGATTATAAATCTGTTTCTATAAGTGGTTTGGTTAGTTATTGTGCTTGATACAATGGTTTATCTTCTCCTCTGAGAGTGGTACTGGGGGATTGAGCTCTCAACGGAAAGCCATTCACTAAGAAGAATCAGAAGAGATATCCAACCTAAAAGATGTAGAAATCAGAAAATGTTGGGTCCCTGTTCGGGCACCAACTATGTTGGACCCCACGTTCAGGCGCCAAATCTATGTGGGGCGCGCGCCTCCCGGCCCGGCCTGAAGGTTCGGGCGGGCTGCGCTGCCGCGCACACAGATACTAAACACAATTCACTCGGGACCCTCAGGTGAGGGGCGCAGACTCAGGCAGCCCTCGGGACCCCAGAGGAGACGGGAGAAAGGAAAAGCCTCAGGCGCTTTTGCCTTCCAGGGACAAACACCTGTGTTGGTCGTCTTGGTGGTCAGGAGGAGACAGCTGCCGCTTCCTCGGTGATCAGAGGGAGAGCAGGTTCCTTTCCTTGTTGAGGATTGCAGTGGGAGAGCATTATCTCCTCATCAAAGGTCCAGGGGAGAGCAGTGGGAGAGGCGCGTCCTCATCTCTGGTCCGGACAGGAACAGGCGAGAAGGCGCAGAAAGGGATGCCAGAAAGGCCGTGCCAAAAAAGGCCGTGCCAAAAAAAGAGAGGTCGAGCTGCTGCAGCGCAGCTCTTTATATAGTTCGCCCATGGAATGGCGTGAGCCAATCAGCTTTCAGTCCAATTGTCAAATCAGGAAGGATTTTGTACAAACATGCAACCAAGTTACTTTCATTTTCCCTAGATTTCTAACTTACAAACCAGATATTCAAACGCCATTTTCCCAGTTTGGGAGTTTTTGCCAATTTCCTCCCAATTTTTCCCTACAAGAAAACAGAAACTCAGGAAATCTGAAAAAGTAAGACAGATCCTTCAAAAGATCATAATTCTTGGTTGAAATGTCAGACAAAGAATTCAAAGGTCTACTCAAAAAATGATCAATGATTTCAAAAATGATACAAAAAAGCATAGGAACGAAGTAAGAAAATCAATAGAAGAACTAGGTCAGAAAGTCACCAATGTAGAAGAGAATCTCAGCAAAATGGATGAGACATTCAGCAATGAAATTGAGATTTTGAAAAACAAAAGGAAATGTTGAAAATTAAATCTCAATAACCCAAATAAAGAACACATGAAAAGCATCAAAAGCAGATTAGATCAAGCAGAATACAGAGTATTAGGAATGGAATAAAAGATTACAAAGAAATTCTATATTCAAATATTAACAAAGAAAGGAATTTAAAGAAAAGAAAAGCAAAAAAGAACATGAGCACAACTTCCAAGAATTCTGGGACATGATCCAGAGACCAAGTCTAAGATCCAGGGTATAGAAGAAGGAAGTGAGATAAACACTAAAGGAATAGAAAATGTATTCAATGGAAAATTGTAGCAGAAAATTCTCAAATGTAGGGAAAGAAATGGATATTCAACCACAAGAGGCTTGTAGAACCCCAAATATACTGAACTGCATGAGAACCTCCTTATGACACATTAAAGCTTTTTACACCAAGACTATAGAACAAAGACACATAGTAAAAGCTATAAGAGAAAAAATACTCACTTACAAAGAAATCTCTCAGAATAACATCAGAATTCTCAGCACAAATCCTAAAATCCATGAAAGTGAGGAATTATACATTTCAAGCCCTGAAAATAAATAACTGCCAACCAAGATTATTATATTCAGCAAAATTATCATTTAAAATTGATGGAGCCATGGAAACTTTCCAAAATAACCAACAAGCAACTAAGGAAATTCAATACTGCCAAGCCAACATTGCAGAAGATACTTAAAGGAATCCTATAAACACAGAAGGAACAAATCATGAGAGTAAGGAGAGAATAAATTTCATGAAAAGAACAGATGAAATAATGATCTAGGAAAGAATAAGTCATGCATATCTCAAAAACTAATTAGCAAACTCTGAATATGAATAAGGGAGAGAGAAAAGAATGAATAGTATGTGAACCAACCAGGAAAATTCTCAATACAATTACAAGAATCAACAAGTCCTTCTCAATAAAAACTCTAGATATAAATAGTTTTAACTCTACAATTGAAAGACATAAACTAGTAGATTAGAGTAGTTTCGATTAAAAATAAAATCTAACAACATTTTGTCTGTTGTCTGCAAGAAACATAAGACAAAAAAAAAAAGGTATAACCACCCTTAGAGAAAGTAGACTTCAAATTAAGATTAGATGAGATAAAGTCACAATATATTAATAAAGGGAGCAGTCAAGAAGATATAACAAGTATACACACACACACCAAACATTGTTATACCAAATTTCATAAAACAATTGAAAACACTGCAGGACATGAAGGGACAGATAGGTCCACATATAATAATAGTGGCTGAGTTTAATACCCCAATCTCATCAATAGATAGAATATCCAGACAAAAAAAACCAACCAAGAAACTTCAGAGTTAAATCACACAAAAGATCAAATCAACTCAATAGACATTACAGATTATTCCATCCCAAAGCTACAGAATACATTCTTCTCAACAGTCCATGGGTATTTCGCTAAAATAGATCACATTTTAAACCAAATGTTAACAAATACAAAAAAAAAAAGCCAAAATCTTTCACTTATCTTATTGGACCATAATGTAATAAAGCTAGAAATGAACAGCAAGAGAAATTACAGAAGCTATACAAGTACTTGTAGATAGAACAATGCACTCTTAAACAATCAGAAGGTCCATGAAGAAATCATGGAAGAAATACAAAAACTCCTAGAATCAAATGAAGTTGGAAACATAACCTGCCAGAAACTTTGTTATTGTTGGTAGGTGCCAACAAGTCATGTGCAATTCATAGCACCCTCATAAGGTTTTCAATGGCTGATTGTTTCAGGATTGCCTCAGGAGTGGATTGTCACATCCTTCTCCCATAACAGAAACTTCAGGATGCAGCAAATGTTGTTCTAAGAGGAAATTTATAGCTATGAATGCCCACATTAAAATAAATCAGAGAGGATTCACATAAACTTAATGATGCACCTCAAGATCTTAGAAAAAGAATAAGCATACCCCAAATCAGTAGACAAAAAGAAATAATACAGATTGGAGCAGAAATAAAGAAATGGAGACTAACAGAAAAATAAAGAAGAATTAGTGAAACAAAGAGCTGGTTCTTCAAAAAGATAAACAAGATTGACAAATCCTTCACCAAACTAACAAAAAGAAAGAGAGAAAAGACTTGAATTAACACAATTGCAGATGAAAAAGGTGGTACTTCAACAGCTACGAGTCAAATACAGGAAATCAATAGAGAATCATTTGAAAACTTATATTCCAAAAAAAAAAAGAAAAAGAAAAATTAGACAAGATGGACAAATTCCTATATATATATATATGACCTACCAAAATTAAATCAAGAAAATATAAATCACTTAACCAAGCCTATAATGAGCAGTGAGATTGAAGCAGTAATGGTTTTCCAACAAACAAACATGCAGGAATGGAAGTATCCACTCTCAACTTCTCCAAAATCTTTAAAAAGAAATTAACACCAGAACTCCTCAACATTACCAAACTCATTCAACAAAGCCACTATTACGTTGATATCAAAATCAGATAAGAATACAGCTAAAAAGAAAAACTATACAGACAAATATCCCTGATGAACATATATGCAAAAATCCTTAATAAAATACTTGCAAATTAACTTCAACAATACATTAAAAAGATGATATAAAATGATCAAGTTGGTTTCATTCCAGAAATGCAAGGCTGGTTCAACACACTCAAGACAATAAATGTAATAGAGAATAAAAATTGACTCAAAGATGGCAACAACATGATTGCCTCAATAGATGCAGAAAAGGCCTTTGATAAAGTTCAATATCCTCTCAAGAGAAAAGCCCTGAAGAGGATTTGAAGGATCATACCTCAAAATAATAATAAGAGAAATATATAAAAGAGCTATGTTGTTGTTGTTGTTAGGTGCCATCAAGTAGAGTCCGACTCACAGTGACCCTACATACAGCAGATAGAAACACTTGCCAATTCTGTGCCAGGCAAACGATCTTATTTTTGTTCAAGCCCATTGTTGTAGACACTGTGTCAATCCATCTGGTGGAGGGTTTTCCTCTTTTGCATTGACATGCCACTTTCCCAAACATGACTTTCTTCTCCAGGGATTGATCTCTCATTACTATGTGTCTGAAATATGTAAGACACAGTCTGGCCATTCTTGCTTCCAAGGAGCACTCTGGTTGCACTTCTTCCAGGACAGATTTCTTGGTTCTTTTGGCAGTCCATGGTATATTCAATAGATGTCTCCAGCACCACAATTCAAAAGCATCAGTTCTTTTTTTGTCTCCCTTGTTCGATGTCCAGTTCTCACAACCATATGATGTGACTGAAAACACCATGGCATGAGTCAGATGCACTCTCGTTTTCAATGTGACATCTTTGATTTTTAATACTCTAAACAGATCTTTTGCCACAGCTTTTCCTAGAGCAATACGTCTTTTGATTTCTTGACTGCTGCTTCCACGGGTGTTGATTATAGAACCAAGCAACACAAAATCTTGGACAACCTCAATCTTTTCTCCATTTATTGTGAAGTTGCGTGCTGACCCAGTCGTAAGGATTTTTGTTTTGCTGATGTTTAGTCGTAACCCATATTGAAGGCTATGATCTTTGATCTTCATCAGTAAATGTTTTAAATCCTCTTCACTTTCAGCAAGCAGAGTGGTGTCATCTGCATAACGCAGGTTGTTAATAAGTCTTCCTCCAATCTTGATGCCATGTTCTTCCTCATAAAGTCCAGCTTTTCGT
>VMDO01001154.1:65258-149872 GCA_007922755.1 Pedetes capensis
CAACTGCCTCCTGGTTCATGTACAGATTTCTCATGAGCACAATTAGGTGTTCTGGTATTCCCATTTTCTGAAGTGTTATCCATAATTTGTTATGATCCACACAATCAAATGCTTTTGCATAGTCAATAAAACATAGATAGACATCTTTTTGATATTCTCTGCTTTCAGCTAATATCCACCTGACATCAGCAATGATGTCGCTGGTTCCCCGCCCTCTTCTGAATCCCCCTTGATTTTCCTGCAATTCCCTTTCTATATACTGCTTCACTAGCTTCTGAGTGATTCTTAGTAGACTTTTGCTTGTGTGCGATATTAATGATATTGTCCCATAGTTTGCACATTCAGTTGGATCCTCTTTTCTGGGAATAGGCACAAATATGGATCTCTTCCAGTCAGTTGTCCAAGTAGCTGTTTTCAAAATCTGTTGGCACAAACATGTTAACACCTCCAGTGCTGCATCTGTTTGTTGGACCATCTCTATTGGTATCCCATCAATTCCTGGAGTCTTGTGTTTTGCCATTTCTTTCAAGGCAGCTTCCACTTCATCCTTCAACACCATTGGTTCCTCTTCATATGCAACCTCTTGGAATGGTTGGTCATCTACCAATTCTTTCTTGTATAATGACTCTGTGTATTCATCCCATCTTCGTTTGATGTTTCCTGCATCATTTAATATTTTCCCTGTAGAATCTTTCACTACTGGCACTTGAGGCTTGAATTTTTTCTTCACATCCTTAAGCTTGAGAAACACAGAGCGTGTTCTTCCCTTTTGGTTTTCTGCCTCCAGCTCCTTGCACATGTTATTATAATATTTGTTTTTGTTTTCTTGAGCTGCCTTCTAAAATCTTCTGTTTAGTTCCTTAACTTCATCATGTCTTCCTTTTACTTTAGCTGCTCCATGTTCAACTGCAAGTTCTACTATCTCTTTTGACATGTAATTTGGTCTTTCCTCTTTTTTCTTGTCTTTTTAAGAACTTTTTGCTCCTTCTTGAATGATATCTTTTATGTCATGCCACAACTCTTTTGGTCTCCTATCATTTGTGTCTAATGCATTAATCCTATTTTTGAGATGGTCTCTGAACTCAGCTGGGATATGCTCAAGGTCATACTATGGCTCTTGTATACTTGTTCTAATTTTCATTAACTTCAGTTTGAACTTGCATATGAGAAGTTGATGGTCTGATCCACAGTCAGCATCTGGTCTTGTTTTGACATTTTGTATAGGCCTTTTCCATCGTCTCTTTCCACATATGTAGTCAATTTGATTTCTGTATGTTCCATCTGGTGAAGCCCATGTGTATAGTCTCTGTTTATGATGTTGAAAAAATGTATTTGTAATGAAAATTTCATTGGTCTGACAAAATTCTATCATGCGAACTCCAGCTTTGTTTCTGTCACCAAGACCATATTTTCCAACTACTGAGCATACTTCTTTGTTTCCAACCTTTGCATTCCATTCACCAGTGATTATCAGTACGTCTCGATTGCATGTTTGATCTATTTCAGATTGCAGAAGCTGGTAGAAGTCTTCCCTTTCTTCATTTGTGGCTTTAGTGGTGGTTACATAAATTTGAATAATAGTCATATTAACTGGCCTTCCTTGTACGTGTACAGATATTATTCTACCACTGACAACATTGTATTTCATGGTAGATCTTGAAATGTCTTTTTTGATGATGAATGCAACCCCATTTCTCTTTAGTTTATCATTTCCAGCTTAATAGACCATATGATTGTTTGACTCAAAATGGCCTATGCCGGTCCATTTTAGCTCACTGATACCTAGAATTTCAATGTTTATGCACTCCTTTTCTCTTTTAATGATTTCTAATTTTCCTAGATTCATACTATATTCATTCCATCTTCTAATTATCAATGGATGTTTACAGTTGTTTCGCCTCATTTTGAGTCATGCCACATCAGCAAATGGAGGTCCCTGGGGCTTTACTCCATTTCTTTCATCACGGTAGACTCTACTTTGAGGAGGCAACTCTTCCTCAGTAGTCTTTTGATTGCCTTCCAACCTGGGGGGCTCATTTTCCGGCACTATATCAGACAAAGTTTCTTTGCTATTCATAGGGTTTTCAGTGACTAATTTTTTCGGGAGTGGTTCGCCAGGTCCTACTCCCTAGCCTCTTAGTCTGGAAGCTCAGCTGACAACCTGTCCACCATGGGTAACCTTGCTCATATCTGAGGTATCAGTGGCAGAGCGCTCAGCCTCTTCGCAAGCCCCCACAGTGAGGCAAATTGACAGACGTGTGGGGGGAAGAGATATAGACAACATTATATTTAATGAGAAAAAACTGGAAAGCATTTCCTCTAAAATCCAGAATGAGACAATGATATCTACTCCCTTCACTGCTATTCAATATTGCAATTGAAATGTTAGTCATGGTAATAAGACAAAAAAAATCAATGAAAGGTATACAATTAGGAAAGGAAGTAATTGAATTATTCCTATTTGCACATGAGATGATCCTGTACTTAATGACCTTAAGTACCTCACCAGAAAACTTTTAGAGCTGATAAATACTTTCAGCAAAGTACCAGGATACAAAGTCAACATACAAAAAAATCAGTAGGTTTTCTGTATACCAATAAATACCAGACTGAGAAAGAATTCAGGAATATAATCTCATTTATCATAACTTCAAAAAAGAATAAAATACCTAGGAATAATCATAACCAAGGAAATGAAAGACTTCTTCAAAATAAACTTTAAAATGCTGAAGAAATAAATTGAAGAAGACTTTAGGACAATGGAAGACCTCCTATGCTCATGGATTAGAAGAATTGATATTATAAAAATGACTACATTACTGAAAGCTCTATGCAAACTTAGTGCAATCTCCATCAAAATCCCAATAACAATCTTCACAGAAATGGAAAAGCAAATCCTAGAGCTGGGCACAGTTGCACATGCCTGTAATCCCAATAACTTGCGTGGTACAGGCAGGATGATAGCAAGCTTGAGAAGAGAGGCAGTCTGTGTAATTTAGCCAGACCCTGTATCAAAAGAGAAAATAAATGGGTTGAGCATGTAGCTCAGTGGTAGAGCACTTGCAAAGCATGCAAGCATGAGGCTGTGGGTTCAACCCCCAGTACCACAAAAAAAAGAAAGGAAGAAAAGAAGAAAACCTTAAAATTCATATGGAAGCACAAAAGACCTCAAATCATTAACACAATCTTGAGCAGAAAGAACAATGCAGAAGGCATCACAATATCTGATTTCAAATTATAGTACAGAGCAATAGTAATGAAAAGTGCTCAGTAATGGCACAAAAACAGACATAAAAACCAATAAAATACAACAGAGATTCCAAAAATGAACCCCTGTAGTTAGAGTCATTTGATGTTTTACAAAATTGCCAAAAAATGTAAGAGAAAAGACAGTATTTTCAGTAAATGGTGCTGGGAGATCTGGATATACTTATATAGAAAACTAAAATCAAATCCCTCTCTTTTACCTTGTATGAAAATCAGTTCAAAATAGATCAAAGACATTAATGTAAACCTTAAATTTTGAAACTGCTAGATGCATGAATACATAGGGAAAACCCTTCCAGACACAGGTATAGGCTAGGACTTTCTTTAAAAAACCTCAGTAGCTCAGGAAAAAACAGCATGAGTTGACAAAAGGGATTGCATGAAATGAAAAAAGCTTTTGCACAGCATAAGACACAATTATCAGAATGAATAAACAGTCTACAGAATGGGAAAAATATTTTGCCATCTGTCCATAAGACAGAGGACTAATATCTAGAATATATAAAGAGCTCAAAAATTAAACACCAAAAAATTATCCCATTTAAAATATGAGCAAATAAACTGGACAAAGAGCTCTCAAAAAATAAATATGAATGGCTAATAAATATAGAAAAAAATATTCAGCATCCTTAGCCCATAAGGGAATTGCAAATCAAATCTACATTGAAATTTCATTTCAGCCCAGTCATTCTGACTAGCATCAACAAAATAAACAACAAATGCTTGTTAGGTTGTCGGGATAAAGGAACTCTAGTACACTTCTGGTGAGAACACAAGTTGGTGCACTCACTATGGAAAACAGTATAGCGAGTCTTCATCAAACTAAAAATAGAAATATCATATGATCTAGGCATACCACTTCTGGGAGTGTATCTGAAGTATCCATACCTACTTCAGAAAGACCTGCTCATCCATCTTTATTGTGACACTAGTCCCAATAGCCAAGATATAGAATCAACATAGGTGTCCATCAACAGATGAATGGATAAGGAAAATGTGGTATATATACTCCACAGATTTTGATTTAGTTATAAGGAAGGACAAAATTATAGCATTTGCAGGAAAATGGATAAACCTAGAGATTATTATTTTAAGTGAATAAGTCTGACCCAGAAAGATAAACATCAGATGTTTTATTTCATAAGTAGATATTAGATTCAATATGTATTCAGTATTTACATATGTTGTTGCTAAGGGCTGTCAAGTCAGGTCCAACTTATACTGACCCTACATACAGAAAGAGACACTCCATGATGCTGTTTCATGCCTGGCACTATGTCAGTGCTTCTCTGATATTCATGGGGTTTTCAGTGGCTGATTGTTTTGGGAATGGGTTTTCATGTCCTTCTCTATTTTTGGGGTGCTGGGGATCAAACTCAGGGCTTCAAAGGATGCTGAGCACTATTTTACCAACTGAGCTAAATCTTAACATATTATAATATATATATATATATATATATATATATATATATATATATGTCATGAAAGTAAAATGTAGAAGAGGTCCTATTTAGGGAAAGAAAAGGAACTAAAGAGAAAGGGAAAGAAACAATAAGAAAGGGTTAAGGAGGAAAAGAGGAGAAATATCACATTTTTCCTTTAAGGCAAAACCTCAATCTCTCTCTCTCTCTCTCTCTCTCTCTCTCTCTCATTTCTGTCTATGTCTCTCTCTCCTCACTCTGTCTCCCACTCCTACATCCACACACAAGAAGTGTAAGTAGAAGGGGGACCATTGGTGGTGAGGATGGGATGGGGGAGTCTTGATAAGGTAGAGATAAAGGTGAACATGAACAATGTATAAGGACATGAATGCATGGAAAAGTCATAATGAAACTCATTAAGTAGTGTACTAATAAAAATCTACTAGTAAAAAATAAATTTAAACAAACTAGAAAAAAGAAAAACCAAAGCCTGGTATCTCTAATCCCAGGGAGTTGGGAGGTGGAGGCAGAAGGACCCCAAATTTAAAGCCAGAGGCAACCTGTATACCACATTGAGACCATGTCTTAAGAAAAAATTTTAAAAATCAGAAATTTTGGTGTGGATTGCATTGAATCTGTAGATTGCTTTTGTTAGTAAAACCATTTTTACAATATTAATTCTTCTGATCCATGAGCAAAGAAGGCCCTTCCATCTTCAATATCTTCTATAATTTCTTTCTGTAGCATTTTGAAATTTGTATTATAGAGATATTTAGGGTCTTTGGTTAGGTTGATTTTACTAGATATTTAGTTTTATTATGTGCTACTATGAATGAGATTATTGTTTTGATTCCTTTCTCTTCCTGTTCACTATTGGTGCAAAGAATTGCTACTGATTTTTTAGTGTTAATTTTATATCCTGCTACTTTGCTGAAGGAGCTCATTCACTCTAAGAGATTTCTATTGGAATTTTTATGGTCCTTTAGGTATAGGATCCCTAGGTATAGGGATAATTTGACCACTTTTTTTCCCTATTTGTATTACTTTTATTTCGTTCTCTTGCTTGATTGCTCTGGCTATACTTCAGTCACAATATTGAATAAGAGAGGAAAGAGTGAATATTCTTGTTTTGTTCCTGATCTTAGAGGAAATACTTTCAATTTTTCTCCATTTAATATGATGTTGCCTATAGGTTTGTCATATATGGTCTTTATGATGTAGACATACATTCTTTCTATACCCAGTTTCTTCAGGACTTTTATCATGAAAGGATATTGAACTTTATGGAAGACTTTTTCAACATTAGTTGAAATAATTGCATGATTTCTCTCTGCAATTATATTATATTAATTAATTTCTATATGTTGAACCAGACTTGCATCTGTGGAATCAAGCCCACCTGGTCATGGTATATGATCTTTTATATATGTTGCTGTAATCTGTTTGTGAGAATTTCATTGAGAATTTTTGCACCAATTATCATTTGGGAAATTAGTCTATAGTTCTCTTTTTTGTAGTATCATTACCTGGTTTTAGTATCAGGATGAAACTGGCTTCATTGAATGAATTTGGAAGTATATATTCACTTTCTATTTTATGGAATATTTTGGGGAGGATAGGTATTAATTCTCTTTAAAGGTTTCATAGAATCCAGCTGTGAACCTGTCAGGACATGATCCTTTCTTTGTTTGGAAATTTTTTATTACTGCCTTGATTTCATTGCTTGTGATAGGTCTGTTTAATTTGCTTATGTCTGTAGGCTTTAGTTTTGATGATCATAAGTGTTAAGGAATTTATCCATTTCTTCTGCATTTTCATTTTTGGAGGAGCACAAATTCTCAAAGTAGTCTCTGATGAAATTCTGTATTTCATTAGTATCAGTTGTTATGTCCCTTTTTATCTCTAATTTCATTAATTTGGACTTTTTCTTTCTTTTTTAGTGAGTTTGCCTAAGAGTGTGTCAATTTTGTTTATTTTCCAAAGAACAAACTCTTAGTTTCATCTTTTTGTACTGTCATTTTAAACTCTATTTTATTAATCTCTGCTGATTTTAATTATTTCTCTTTGGGTACATAAAAATGGCTAGGCATGCATCTCAGAGGTAGAGTACTTGCAAAGTATACATGAAGTCCTGGGTTTAGTCTCCAAGTACAGAAACAAAGGAAGGAAGGACAAACGAACTGAGGAAAGCAAGCCAAAAACAATAAATATTGGCTAGAATGCAAAGAGAGAGGAACCCTTATGTACTGTTGGTGAGAATGTAAATTAGTCCATCCACTATGGAAATCAGTATGCAGTTTCCTCAAAAGCCTTAAATAGAAGTGTCACATGACCCAGGTGTATTCCCTCTGAGTACATACCTGAAAGTAGCCAAGTAAGTATGCAATAGAGAGAAATGCACATCAATGTTTATTGGAGCACTCATCACAATAGCCAAGTTATGGAATTAGCCTAGGTGTCCATCATTAGAAGAATAGATAAGGAAAATGTGCTACATATGCATAATGGAGTATTGCTCACCCTTAAAGAAGCATAAAATCATGTTATTTCCAGGAGATAAGTGAAGTAAATTGGACTTGTTGTTGTTGTTGTTAGGTGCCGTCGAGTTGGTATCCGACTCATAGAGACCCTCATAGGGTTTTCAATGGCTGAGTGCTTCGGGATTGCCTTGGGAGTGGATTGCCAGGCCCTTCTCCCATTTTTGTGGTGCTGGGAATTGAACTCGGGGCCTCAGAGATTGCAGCATAGCGCTCTACCCACTGAGCTAAATCCCAGCCCTCCAAATTGGACTTGGAACCACAAATATTGCATGTTTTGGAGACAGGCGGGGTGGTGGACACCTGTACTCCCAGCGGGACAGGAGGCAGAGGCAGGAGGATCACAAGTTAGAGACCAGAGGCGTCTGTGTAATTTAGGGAGACACCGTCTCAAAAGCTAAAAAATTGGGCTGGGGGGAGGGAGTTCAGTGATCCAGCATTTGCAAAGTATACAAGTGTGAGGCCCTGGGTTCAACCCTCATTACTGAAAAAAAAAATTGCATGCTTTCTCTCACATGCAGAATCTAATTTTTTTAAAAGGAAAGAAATATGAAAGTAGAAAGACTATTTGTGGGGAAGGGAGCCAGTAGGAGAAGAAAGAGGAACAAGAGAGGGTGATGGGCAGTGAATATGATTATATATGAAAATGTAATAGTGAAACCCATTATTTTGTTCAATTAATTAAAAAGTTTATGAAGAAAGAAGTAGCAGAGATTCATTAGGGTGATTAGCAAGACTTAAGGAAGGAAAGACCAAGTAAGGAAAGAAGAAAGAAAGGAAGAAAGAAAGGGAGGAAAGAAGGAAAGAAGGCAGGCAGGCAGGCAGGAAGGCAGGCAAGCAGGCAAGCAGGCAGGCAGGCAGGCTTGTGATGTTGAAAATTCTAAATACCAAGCCAGGAGAATGAATTTTATTTGGAAATAATAAGAGATCACCAACTTTCTTCTGATCTCATCACCTTAAGCAATAATTTTTTGGCCGAAAAGAAATCAGAGAACTATTCACAATATTTGTAAGCATCTCAGGCAGATAAGGTAGCTGAAGTCTAAGTTCCTGAGTTGAGCCAGTCAGTGGATCAAGGAGGACTTAAGGACAGGAGCATGAGGCATGATGGTGCTGATTTTGCTGCTGATTTTGCTGCTACTTCTCCTGCTGCTGGCATGTCCAGGTGCCTGGCAGTATGCTCATTGTTTAACGTGCATTGTTTTACATAATCCTAACTACTATGGTTTTGACAAGTATCCCCCAAACGTCCAGATGTTAATCGCTTGGCCCCTAGTCCATGGTGTTATTGGGAGGTGATGGAGCTTTCAAGAAAAGGGGCCTAGTGGGAAATTAGGTCATTGACAGTGAATTTTGAAGGTAATTTTGGAACTCCAGACTCCTGTAACTTTCATGTCCCAGCCATGAAGTGAGTAGCTTTGCTTCATCACAGACTTCCTGCTGTTAAGTACTGCTCCACCACAAGCCCAAAAGCAATATGCCCAACCGACTATGGACTGAAATTTCTGAAACTATGAACCCAAACAAACCTTTCCTCTTTATAAGTTTATTATCTCAGATTACTTGTTATCGTGATGGAAAGCTGATTAACACAGTAATAGTAGAGCTTTAAAGTAAATATTTGAGTTTTATCATTTTAAAAATAAGAAAGCAATGGCCTAATGAGTTTATGAAACTTGACTAAAGTTGTACCATTTCATTCTGAGAGGGTTAGATATTTGCTAAGCCAAACAGGCATTTATTGGGAGTCTTAGAGTTATAATTTGGTTTTGCAGTAGAAACCAGAATATGTTCAATTAAGGAAAAGATTAGGGGCTATTTTACAAAGTAGAAAGAAGATGCTTACATGGGTTATGTAAGCTACTTGTCATAAATTAAGACTAAAGGATAAAATGGGTGTTGTGGCATATGCTTGTAATTCCAGCTACTCTTTGGGAGTCTATGGCAGGAAAAGTCCAAATTCAATGCCAGAGGCAGCCAAGGTAACTTAGTGATCCTGTCTCAAATAAATAAATAAATAAATAAATAAATAAATAAATAAATAAATAAATAAAAGGGTGGGGCTCTTGGAAGCGAAGTTCAGAAGAGCACTTACCTAGTATGCATGAGGCCCACTTATATAAAAAAAAAGTTTGAGGAAAAATTTACTTTTGTCACTCATTCATTTAATAGATACTAGCTTAGATCATGCCCTTGCCCTAGGAAGGAGTTTAGTTTATACAATCTTCACCATATCCTTTCTCAGCAAATAATTTTCTTTTGGACTCTTGGCAATTTGAGTGGTCACCATGGAGAGGAATGGAGTATGAATCACAGAACAGAGTCCCTGTCATCAATTTCTTTCACAACAATTAGAAAGCAACGGGGCTAGGATTTGAAACAGCTTGGCTGCTAAAGGTAAATTCCTAACCATTTTGTTAATACAAACTCTTCATATAGGAGATACAAATAGTAAATCATTACGAAGTGAATATGATTCTTTCCTGGCAGTTAAATCAGGAAGTCAGAGTAAAGCCAATTGAGAAATTCAAAATGACTATTCACCACAAAGTATTAGAACAAAAATGTAATTCAGAGATGAGAAAGACTGCAGATGCAAAGTGAAATTAGTGAAGGCAAAGAAAGCAAACAAGGCACAGACCATTCAATCAATACAGGACCTCCAGTAGGTCCAAGTCAGCCCCTGCCAAAGTCTCATGTGTCAAATGTCCCTACCCTCTCCTTTCTTGTACCTGCTCATGCACAGGCTCCTCTCTGCTTTCCTTCTGTCTGGGCCACATACTGGCCCCCTCTCTTAGCCAAACACTTTTCGTATTTGGACAATCATCTTGTTTGGATTGTGTACGGACTCCTGCTTGCTGTTTCCTGAGATGTCATGTGCCTTGCTCCAGTCCCTCTTCACAGTCCCCATCCTCACACCTTCCTTAGCTAACTCACACCATGGGATCCCATAACCCATGCTTAGGAGGGAGGACTTAAGTTTGCATCAGCACTACATATGAAAAATTCAGTCTCATTCAGTCACTTTTAGCAAGAAAGGATGTTGGGATAGTGGTTGGGAGAGAAATGGTCATTGTATGGGAAAGATTTAGAATTGCAAATATGGAAATGTTAGCAGGTATAGGGGTGCTGTACCCCAACATTATCACCTGCCCAGGGGAAGGTCCTTTCTTGGACCTCCACTGAGGAGAAATACTGGGTCCTTGGTTCTGTTACAAAAAGGAATTTTAGGATAAATCAGTAAGAGAGTGAAGCAATTTTATTAGTGAAAAACTTTATTAGGTAAAGGAAAGAGAGAGTATACACTTCCAGAATGAGCATGGGCATCTAGAGAGAGACCTGTAAAGCAGGTCCAGAGAAAGAAGCATGGGGCAGCAGGAAGGTCCATCCCCTGCAGCAACAATTACCTTCATCTCTCCAGCAGCAGATATTTTGATTTGTCTGTATTTCCCCCATGTAAAAGTATACATATGTAACAGAAGTTATAGTATGGGGCATGTGTTCGTGGTATTAGGTGCCATCGAGACAGATCTGACATAAAGTGACCCTACAACAGAACAAAACACATTCTGATTACGTACCAAGCACAAGAACTTATTTATACTTAAGCCTATTGTTGTGGACAACAATGGGCTTAAACATAAATAAGATCGTTTGCCTGGCACAGAATCGGCAAGTGTTTCAATCTGTTGTACATAGGGTCACTATGAGTCAGACTCGACTCGACGGCACCTAACAACAACAACAACGTTGTTGTAGACACTGTGTCAATCCATCTAGTTAAGTGTTTTCCTTTATTTCATTGACCTGCCACTCTCCCAAACATGATGTCTTCTCTAGGAATTGGCTCCTCCTGACTACAGATCCAAACTATGTAGGATGCAGTCTAGTCATTATTGCTTCCAAGGAGCACTCTTATTCCACTTCTTCCAAGAAAGATACATTGGTTCTTTTGGCAGTCAATGGTATATTCAATATTCATCTCCAGCACCATAATTTAAAAGCATCAGTTCTTCTCCTATCTCCTTTATTCAATGCTCGGCATTCACAAGCATGGAATATGACTGGAAATATGATGGCATGAGTCAGGCACAACTTTGCATTCGACGTGACATCTTTACTTTTCAACACTTTAAAGAGGTCTTTTGCACAGCTTTTCCCAATGCAATATGACTTTCTATTTCCTAAATGCTGTTTCCATGGGTATTGATTGTAGAACCAAATAAAGAAAAATCTTGGACAACTTCAAACTTTTCTCCATATATCACGAAGTTGCATACTGACCCAGTTGGAAAGACTTTTGTGTTGTTAATGTTGAGGCACAAGCTATACTGAAGGCTGTGTTCTTTTTTCTGCATCAGTAAATGTCTCAAATCCTCTTCACTTTCAGCAATCAGAGATGTATCATCTGTATAATGCAGGGTGATAATGAGTCTTCCTCCAATTGTGATGCCATGTTCTACTTTATTAAGTCCAGCTTCTCAGATTATTTGCTCAGCACAGAGATTGAAGAGGTCCATGAAACAATACAGCCCTGACACACACCTTTCTCAACTTTAAAAGAAGCAGTGTTTCCTTGTTCTGTTCAAATAACCACCCTCTGATCCATGAATAGATTTCACATGAGTACACTTGGGTGCTCTGGTATTCCCATTCTTTGCAATGTTATCCATAGTTTGTTAAGATCCACACAGTCAAATGCCTTTGCATAAGTAGATAAGAAATAGATAGATATCTTTCTGGTATTCTCTGTTTTGGGATAATATCCATCTAACATCAGCAATGATGTCCATGGTTCCACCCCGTCTTTTGAATTCAGGTTGATTATCTGGAAGTTCCCTGTCTATATACTACTGCAGTGGCTTTTGAATGATCTTTAGCAAAATTTTGCTTGAGTATGATATTAATGATGTTGCTTGATAATTTCCACATTCAGTTGGATCTTTTTTCTGGGGAATAGGTACATATATGGATCTCTTCCAGTCAGTCAGTCAGGTTGTTGTTTTACAAATCTCTTGGCATAGCCACGTTAGCACCTCCAGTGCTACACTTGTTTATTGAAACATCTCTACTGGTATTCCATCAATTCCTGAAGGCTTGTGTTTCACCAATTCCATCAAGGCAGCTTCATGCAGCCTCTTGAACTGGTTGGTCACCCACCAATTCTTTTTGGTATAATGACTCTGTATGACTTCCATCTTCTTTTGATGTTTCCTGCATTGTTTAATATTTTTCCCGTAGAATCTTTCCCTGTTGCTTCTTGGGACTTGAATTTTTCTTGAATTTTTAAGCTTAAAAAGAACAGAGCATGTTCTTCCCCTTTGGTTTTCTGTCTTGAGATCTTTGTACATGTCATTATATTCGATTTTGTCTTTTTGAGTTGTCCTTTGAAATCTTCTGTTTAGTTCCTTAAATTCATCATGTATTCCTTTTACTTTATTCAACATTCAAGGGCAAGTGTCAGAGTCTCTTTTGACTTGTAATTTGGTCTTTTCTTTTTTCCATGTCTTTTAAATAAACTTTTGCTTTCCACATGAATGATGTCTTTGGCGTCATGCCACAACACCTCTGGTCTTCTGTCATTAGTATCTAATGCATTAAACTGGTTCTTGATGTGGTTTCTGAACTCAGGTGGGGTATATCCAAGGTCATATCTTGGCTCTAGTACACTTATTATAATTTTCTTCTGTTTCAGTTTAAACCTGTATGTGAGCAATTAATAGTCTGGCCCACAATCAGCACCTGGTCTCATTCTGATATTTGATACTCATCTCTTTCTATAAATGTAGTAAGTTTTGTTCCTTGATATTCCATTTAGTATATTCCATGTGTATAGTTGCCATTTATGTTAGTGAAAAAATGTATGTGCAATAAAAGTGTTATTGGCCTGACAGAATTCTATCATGCAATCACCAGCATCATTTCTGTCACCAAAGCCATAATTACCTACTACTGAGCCTTCCTATTCCTTTCCAACTTTTGCATTCCAGTCACTGGTAACTATCAGTACATCCTATTTACATGTTTGATCTATTTCATGTTGCAGAAACTGGTAATATATTCCCCATCTTCACTTGTAGCCTCAGTAGGAGGTGTGCAATTTGAATAATAGTCATATTAACAGGCCTTTCTTGTAGACATATGGACATTAGTCTCTCAGTGACAGCATTATACTTCAGGAGTGATCTTGAGATATCTTTTTTATGTGAAATGCAACCCCATTTCTCTTTAATTTTTCATTCCCAACATAGTAGACCATATGATTATCAGGCTCAAAATGGTCCAGGCCAGTCCATTTTAGCTCACTGATGCCTAGAATGTCCATGTTTATGTGCTCCATTTCCCTTTTGATGATATCCAATTTTCCTAGATTCATACTACATACATCTACGTTCCAATTATTAATGGATGTTTACAGCTGTTCCTCCTCATTTTGAGTAGTGTCCCCTCAGCAAATGGAGGCCCCTAGGTTTTTACTCTGTTTCCATCATTAAGGTAGACTCCACCTTGAGGAGGCAATTCTTCCCCAGTAGTCTTTTGAGTGCCTTCCAACCTGGCAGGCTCATTTTCTGGCACTATATCTGACAGTGTTTCTCTGCTATCATAGAGTTTTTAATGGCTAATTGTTCCAGGAATGGGCTGTCATGTCCTTCTCCCTAATCTGCCTTAATCTAGAACCTCAGCTGAAACCTGCCCACCATGGGTGAGCCTGCTGGTATCTGTAATACTGGTAGAATAGGTTTTGGCACCACAGCAACATGCTGCCCCCAACACTGTAGCAAACTGGTAGACATGTGGGGGAGTGTAGGCTAAGTTTATTAAAAATGTAGATTATAAGGAGAGTACACCTTTAAGAGGTGAATGCATGCAGCAGTAAAGGGATACTACTGCCTTGAGTTAAGTGTGATCTTTATAGTGAGGCTTGAGCCTTTAGGGGAAAAAAGGCCTTTAGGGGAAGAAAAGAAACATTTTACATCTGGTGCCTGTGCCCAAAGTGTGTTAATGGATTCCTAATGTCTTCAAAGGACTGAGCTCAGAGGTTGGCATTTCAAAAGGCTAGAAATGCAAGTATCCACCAGTCTTGACAATGGAGTAGACTTCTCGAAACCATTTCCTTTTCGATTGCTGGGAGTGGTGTATGTCTTACACAGTCTTATCCTCCCTGGATGAATGCAGAAGTGATGAGTGATTATAATTCTCTTTTCTTTTAGCAATTATGTTGGTTATAAGGGTATTGTCTATCAGGGAAGCTGTGACCACCAGACCAAAGCCTTTGTCCCACAGGTGGCTCACACTGATATTTATATGACAGGTGGCCAGGATTCAAATGGCTAGGTTAGGTGGTGGCTGGCTGCAGAGTCTTATTTCCTTTCTTCCTTTGTATTACTCTCTAACAGTAAATACAAGCAAGGGTAGAGGATGAAAACAATCCTTGTTTTTTCTATTGCTTTAGGTTTAATGGTTGAGGCCTGTGAATCAAACAAATAAAACGCACATTAACAGTAGAAAGGGGTCATGTTTTATGTACATGGGGGCCATAGAGAAAAGATGTAAAAATTCCTGAAAGGCTGTTATTGTCTATGGCCTATACACCATTATAAAAAAGAGTGAAGTGTAGAAAAGAGACAAGTAAAAGGGAAAGTAGAGCTTGGGCTTCTGCAGGTGGAATATATATACCTTAGGGAGAAGTGACTAGGAAATGTTTGGTAATATTTCTTATGCAGTTCCAAGGCATTCTCTTCCTGGTGCAAGAGGAGAGTACACCTGTACAAATGGAGATTTCCATTATGGAAGGGAGGTTTATGTCCTGTTTTTATACAAAATGGGGAGGAGCAACACAAGAGATCCTTCTGTATTTGTTGTTTCTTTATTACCTTATGCCAAAGTTGCATACGTTGGAGTGGCACTCCCTCATGGGAGTGAATAAGTACAAATTCAGTTTTCTGACAATGGTGAGAGTCCAATGTAAAAGATGCAGATCTACTTCCCACAGGATTCTCATGAGAAAGAGGAAAGAATGTGGAGTTTGCTGAATACTATTTTATGAACAAAGCTGTGTTAAAATCAAATTAAAATGTAAATCTACTGGAGGCTTAGTCTGCTATCTCCCACTGTGATTTTTAATCCCCTTTAGTGGGTTCTTCCCCCTGCTTTACCATAACACATTGCACAGTCCCCATTATGGTATTGTTACCCAGCTTAAAGGCATATTGGGATGGTCATGCACTTATACATATCTTTGTGAAATGTATGATCATTTCCAGGAATTTCCTCCATCACCTCCCTCTTTGTCTCCTACTTTATGACCATCCTGTAGTCTGAAGGGCAATTTCTGTTCCTATTTTTATGATTTTGACCTTTAGAAAATATGAAATTTTGAAAGAAAAGGCATTAGTAATTTGTTGGCTTGTTTTGTGCAAACTGTTGTTTTCTGACCTCAATATATTTCTCCACTCTCTCCTCCAGTATTTATCAAGTACAAAGCTCTGGCACTGTCCCAGGTAACACAGCAAGTCAGATCCACTTCTCCTTTATGGGTTTCAAAAGAGGTAAAAACAGAATCTTGGCCAGATTTTGGCAAAACTAGAGAAATGAGGAAAGGGAAATATTTTTCCATATGGAAAGGAAGTTATGCAGCACAAACATTTTATTTTCTAACTTTCAAAACAAAGCTACAAAATTGTAAAGTTAAAAAATGAGATGCAATTGTATTTAACTAGAATTTTTTAAGAGATCCAGTGTTTGGGAATGAAAGTTTTCAGGCTGGAACTGCTTTCAAGAGCGGGCCTGGTAGAAATGATGCCTCACTGTGGGGTTACCTGAGCTAATGCAAGGCACCCACAATGTGTCACAGCAAACCTACTGAGCTCACTACTTCCAGGTGCCATTTTCTTCAATGTTTACTTTCGTTTCCCTGAATTTCAAAATTTTCCAGAAAAGTAATTATCTTAGAGCATAAAAGAGATGAGTGTTGTGTGACTTTTAATAGTAATCACTTATATAGTGTGAATTTCTTCAAACTTTATTTTTTTACTGATGTGTTACAGATTTCACATTCAAGAACTTGAGGCTATAAATGGGCTATGTGATGAAATTGACATAACTTCTTATAAACAACCCAAAATAAAAATCTGGGGCGTTTTCCCCCTTTTACTCTCTATAGGAGAAATGACTTTAAGTACTGTTACTGATGACACTGACTTCACATGGAATAATCCTTAATGAAATCACTCAAGTAATTTTTAGAAGCATATTTGGACCATTTTTTCTGGGCTATATCATATTTTTCACTGCTGTATATGTGTACAACTCCTTTAGAATTTACAGGGTACTGTATTAGAGTCTCCCATATATCTGTTTGCAAACAGTCTGCTATGATATTTCTATGATTTTCTTTTTTTCAATAAAGTATAAAAAGTTTGAGGACTGAGACAGTATCTATCTGAAGTTCATCTCTTTTGAAGTACTGTACCGTGTACAGAGCTCTAACTCAAAAGGTGTTACTATTGAAAAAAGTAAATAAATTGAATTAAATCCAGGTAAGTTCTTTGCTGGTAGACACAAATTATAAGAAACAGGGGATGGAATGACTGGGTAGAGGAGAAACAATGAATTAAGACAAAAAAATTAAAGATATGTATGTGTGAATGTGTATAGGTAGGTAGATAGATAGATAGATAGATAGATAGATAGATAGATAGATAGATATGAATGCTGAAGGAAAACAGAACCTTCTAGAATATAAAGAAGAGAAAAGAGTGTTTGTGGATACCTGACTGGCATTTATAAAGGCTTGGATATGTGAAAGGAGTTGGTAAGTTGAGAATCCAGAATCAGTGGAAAAAGAGTTGGGAAGTAAGGGATGAGTAGAAATATAGAGCAGTGCAAAACCATGAAGTATTTTTTAATAGGCCAAAGAGTTTGTTTCAGCAAGGAAAGCCCAGAGGAGAATTCTAATCAGCACAGTGTCCATAGTGCCTAGCTTGCCTTAAGTAATAGTGATAGCCCACTTTAACCAAATCCTAGGATATATAGAAGGCTTATTCAGTGATAAAATGGGGATTAAAAACCAAAATTGTGAGCCTTTATTGTTAATATATTTTCTTGCATATTTTGGGGTTTTTTGTTTTGCACTGTTATATTGGTTTTCTTAGTTAATGAGTTGTTATTAAAATTTGCATTCTCTTCTATGAATCAAGCAGCAGGTGTCAAATTCAGTTTAAAGAATGCAATTAGTAGTTACATCAACAAAACAGAACACTTAAAAGCTTTAGATTTTATGGTTCTAGTGGCATTTGGAAATTTATCTAGGGCATATGGAGTGCTACTACTCTTTTCTTTGTTTTGGTTTTGGTTTTGGTTGTTTTAACAGTTGGACATCAGATGAAATGTTGACCAATGTTATTGCAAAATACACAATCACGAAATCTCAGTCAGTCCTTGGGAGCTGTCCAGTTATCTAGGTGGGGGCACTACCATTCCATTAGGGACATTCTCAAAGATAACAAGCCATTTGCCCATCCTGCCACACGTAACCAGGATAGGCATGTGGTGAAGCACTAATGGATGTTCACTGCCAGGAAACAGAAGCTCAGTCTGACAAAGCTAGGATTTATTTGTATGCTTTTTTTACAGTATTGTTATTATGTACAATACCTTGAAATTTCACATCACTGCTATATTGTTTACCATTGCGTATCAGCCTGAACTTTGCTTCAAACAATCTACACAGCCCTTTCATGGGTTTGAGACTTTCTTCACTTTTAATTTCATGATATTTTTTGAAGACAACTGTGATGTTATCATGCTTTGCTAAAGACTGTGTATTTCTTCCAAGGTGTGCAGGTACAGCTGAGCTCTATTCTTGTTTCTTGGGGTACCGTTAGCTGCTCTCATTTCCTTGGTTGTTTAGCACAGCAGTTCCCAGGAGTCTACACCTTTCACACAATCTTTCACTGCAGGTGTCGTTTTTAGAAAAATTACTAAAGGCAATAAATTATGTAAACTTAAAAATATTAGACAAATATTTGTGCCTCTAACAAAAATGTTATAGAAGTTTTGTCCATAGATTATAATAAATTTTACTCAAAGGATTAAAGAGAAAAAGTAAGGGGTTAAGGAAGTATCTAAGTGGTAGTGGTGGTGGTGTTAGGTGCCATCAAGTTGGTATCTGGCTCATAGTGACCCTAAGTACAACAGGTGAAACAGTATCATTAGTGCTTCTCTGCTATTCACAGGGTTTTCAATGATGAATTGATTTTTGGGATTGGATTCCTGGGTCCTTCTCCCAAGCCTATAGCACCTGGTGTTCCCAAGTGGTCTCCCATCCAAGGACTAATCAGGCCTGACCCTGCTTCGCTTCCGAGATCTTATGGGATGGGATGCCACAGTGCTACAGCTGCATGCTTCTCCCATGTGTAGTGCTTTAAAAATAACTGGTTTCTTGCTTCTTCTCTAAGATGGTAATGAGTTTAAACTGGGCATTGAGCCTGGCCCAGCGGTGCACATGTAGTCCGAAGTACTCAGTTGGCCAAGGCGGGAGGATGTCTGGACCCAGTGGTTAGACATCAGCCTGCACTTCATAGTGAGGTGTCACCAAGAACAAAAGGAACATTAAAGTGGGAACTGAGAGTGGGTGGTTTTTAAATCTCCCCAGATGTGTTTAATGGGCAGCCAGAGTTACTAATACTGAATACAGACAATGGTTGTTCAAAGTGCATTCCTGGCCTTGAACTGCTCCTTGGGATTCACAGCAAGAATCATTCAGTAATTAAAAGTGAGTCGAGTTGTCAAAGTAAGAGTAAGCATTTAAAAATATTTCTAGCAATTTGACATTGCTGTGACATCCATGCAAGTGATTAGTGAATATTGCTCTTTAAATTAAGATACAGACCAGTCTGGGTGCTTTTACACTCACTGGATGAAACATGGGCAAATACCACCTATCAGTTTAGGATGAAGTGAAAAAAAAAAACTGGTTCTTCGGGAGGCCAAGGTTTAATGTGCTTGAATTCTGAGTTGCATGCCCAGTTATTGGGTGTCCCCCAGAGGGCCTCGCACAGACTGCACCTTCAGCAAGTACCCCTTGAAATGGTTCCTGAATTGTAATGAATGATGGTTCAATGTTTCTCCATTTAAGAAATTAATTGAATTTTAATGAGGGCCATTAGCATCATGATGGTTTTACAAGGAAATAATTTACTTGGGGTAGCTGAGGGTTCTCACATTGTGGTTAGACTGACTTCAGATATATTTTGCAACAGAACAAGCTTCTTAATGTGCTTTAAATGATCCCATGTCTCTTCTCTGACCCAAATGACCTACTGGTAATATAAAAGCCCTTACTGGCCCAGTCTACTGTCTCCTTTGCACAGGAAGCTTTGTGAGTCACGGCAGTGCTACACTTAGCTATGGCTCACCTGTCTCAACCTCGTCAAGATTGTACAAAGACCCACTCTTGGCTCTTTCTCATCAGTGCTCACCTCTCCCTAACTTTTGGACTCTTGAGGTTTGAAGATACTTACCAGGAACAAAAAAATTGGGTTGTTGAAACTGCACATTTCACTGAACACCTTCTGTTGCATACTTCTGAAATCTGCTCAGAGCTAAAACACTGTCATAGAAATCCTAGATGGCATCTTCATGCACTGATGTTGTGACTTACCAAAGTTAAAATTATCTTCAATTATCAGCCTAAGTCAAGTGCAATGCTTGACCTCCATATCTTTGATCTGATACATGTGAGCCAGGAGTAGTTGCCTTGGTCAGTAAACATGACCGATTATTTTTTATGAAATACATTGGGAATGTCAAAGAAAGGAAAGACTTGTTATATTTGTATTTTCTTGAACTACTATTTATAGAGTTAAAAGGAAAAGGAAGGTCTGCTTGGCTGGAATGCTGCCAGCAAAGACAAAGAAGTGGAGAAAGTGGATGATTTATTTGAGAAATTGTGTACAGATAAGTGTGTCTGTGCAGGGCTCTTATGGATTCCTTGAGGAGTGTGTTGTAAGACAACTTGAAAATTATAGGGTGCTCTGAGAGTATTAAAGAAAACATTATTCTGGCACTTGTTAAAATGGTAAAACAGACTTTGTTCAAGAATATTGAGAACAATGTCAAGACTTTCACAACTGGAAAGAGAAATGAGGCTCAATTTGGAATTCAGCAAGGATAGCTGGAGATTTATAGCCAACAAGTTTGGAGAATAGTCAGTGGATTGAAATTTACTAAGAGGAGACATCAAGAGATAGAGGAATTCTTTCTAAAATAATTCAGCAAGGGTCTTGCTGATGGTAGCCAGAGTGATCAAATACCAAGGGTAGGGACTGAGAAATTTGATTAGCTATAGAGAGCAATTAGATATTAAGGGAAGGCGGGATTGTCCCTAAACCAATTTCAGAGGATTCTTGCTAAAAACAAGACCTGGGATTGATATCTAGCCAGAGAAACTTATGTAAAATGTGATCAAGGAGACAGACTATTAAGAGTCCCAAAAGATATGCACACGTGCTTGTAGGTGTATGTTTACATATGGAAATAAAGTCTTTAAAATAAAGTAAATGTAGGAAATAAAAAATACTTAAGGGTGAAGCATCCATTATCCCTTTGCCAAGGACATTTAAAGAAATATTTGTTGCATTTTTCCTGTGATTTATTGTATTAGTACAGGTTTAAAATATAACAACAGTAAACCAATTCAAACAACAAAAATAAATAAACTTAAAAAAAAATCCCAACAGAACAGTTCTTAACTCTATACAGAGCATTGCTGACAAGAGTCTTCCCCTGCCCCTCCCCACCAGCGGCATCTTGCATCAGGAACTGTTGATTTGAGGGCAATTGTCTCCTATGAATTTTACCAATGTGTGACAATTACCCAAGTTCCTGGGCTGAGAAACAGCCCTGCTGTGAAAATTTATAGTGCTCAATAGTCCTCAAAATTTCTCATTTGTTACCCATGGTGAGCTGGAGAGGTAGCCTTGGGGGGTGGGTAGAGAGCGGATTGAGTACAGAAAGGAGAGCAGGGGGATTTTGCACACCAGTTTGAAGCTTGCAAAACACAATAGCATCAGTTTAACTTTTAGGCAAAGAGCCATCATTCTGAAGTGTTTTGTTGTTGTTGTTGTTGTTGTTGTTGTTTGTTTGTTTGCTTTTTTTTTTTTTTGCATGGCAGCTATACTGAGTCCCTTTAATTTGAGTTCAGTTACAATTCCTACCTTGGCTGTTGAATGAAGATAATGATACTTGCTGTCCTCATTTGTAAGGTTTTTAGATAACATCATGCATAGATTTTAAAAGAGAAAAGTTTAAATCATTAAATGCAGTCAGCCATCATTTCCCTAATTTATGGGGGAGTTGGCAAGCTCTTTCTGTATGGACCAGAACATCAATAGTTGAGGCTTTGTGGGTCATCCCTCTCACAGTCATCCCACAGCTTCTGGGGACATGGAAGCGGCCATACACTGTACGTGAGCAAATGAGCATGGCTGGTCACAATAAAATTGTATTTATGAACACTGAAGTTTGAATTTCATTTTCATGTTCACTTGTCATTATTTCTTCACTACAATTTATGTCCTCAGTTATATTTTAAGCTGCTAGAGAGTAGCACACTCTTTATGCTAGGCAGATGCTGAATAATAAACACTAGACCAGATACTGAAAATCCTGGGTTCTGTTTTGGCTAAAGAACCATGAGAAAAAAAGTGTCTGGTAGAAATCTTGATTCTTCATTAACACAAGAAATTCAAAGTAAAAAACAAAGTCATTAGTGAAAGGCCTGGTTTGTCAATTTTGCCTCTATATATTGTTTTTCTTTGTAAGCACAGAAACAATCTTGCTTAAGACCAGAGTGGTAACCAGTGTGCTTTGGAGAAGAGTTGACCAGAAGAAATGCCTTAGGTATCTGAGAGAGCAAGGAATCAATTTCAAGAAAAATGGTTTTATTACAGAGACAGAGCTTCTGAGGAATTTCAATTCCCTGGTGTGCCCTGAGGCCAGCCACAGGTGTCCAGGGCTTGACAAGTTCATATTGGCCTGTACAGTGAACCATTTCCTCGAATGAAAAGTAACAATCCCTTAGGGAATGAAAAAGAGCAGCAAACCCCTACTAAGGGGAATCTTAAAATTATCTCTTCTCCAAAGAGCTAAAACGTGGGTGATTAATTGACTAGAAAATGTAGGCAAATAAAAATGAAATGAGAATGAGCATTGTTCTTTACTGCCTGAACGTCCACGGAGTAGTCTGAGTATATGGGTTATGAAAGGGCCAATACATAACATCTGACCACTGCACCATGTTCTTCTCTTCACAAAAACATAATGAACCAAAGGATTGTGCATCAGCACAGTGGAAGCAGCTGGAACTTTGAGAGCTTAACCTTACTTTCTTTAAGAAGACATTTCCCTACATCAAGGGAAGAGGGCCTGCAGCCATGGCATCCGATCCGGTCAGCTCTCGGAAACTAAGCAGGGCCGGGTCTGGTTAGTACTTGGATGGGAGACTGCCTAGGAACACCAGGTGCTGTAGGCTTGGGAGAAGGACCTGGCAACCCACTTCCAAAAAACAATCAGCCATTGAAAACCCTATGAATAGCAGAGAAGCACTGACAATAGTGTTTTGCCTGTTGTAGATAGGGTCACCATGAGTTGGATACTGACTGGACAGCACCTAACAACAAGGGAAGAGAAGATGCCTGTTGGTGGCACTGTGAACTATGACTCTTCCTGCAAACCTGCAGAGAAGGACATTTATGAAGTAGACATAGCTCAGGAATGCTGTGTCTCAGGGATGCTCACTGTTACTACAACTCTCTGTGTGAAAGTAAAGGGGTGAAAAGATTATATTTGCTCCCATACACCTATGCTCTGTCTTTGAGTGGATATTCTTGAAATTCTGACCCTAGTGAAAGGTAGCACAATAAACCATCCCAAACTTGCCACATTGCTATGAGGATTATTTTGAGCTGAAGGCAACTGAGAAGAAGCAG
Organism: Pedetes capensis; assembly: GCA_007922755.1. NCBI lineage: Eukaryota > Metazoa > Chordata > Mammalia > Rodentia > Pedetidae > Pedetes > Pedetes capensis. The sequence goes on from VMDO01001154.1 coordinate 88,476, forward strand.
AGTCAAGAGAAGTTCTCTGCCTTCTGCATATTTGCCTAAAAGTTATGAATTAATCTGTAAGGTTGTGCTTTCTTGCTTTCTCTACTAGGAGGGAAAGAAGTTAATCCCTGGAGACAGCTGGAGACCCTCATGAGCCCATAGATAGTATCACAACCTTTACTAACCAGTATGGGACACCAGAATATCCCTCTTCAACTAAGAAAGATTGTTGAGAACAATTAAGAAGAACAGATACAGTGGAGCTCCCTGTCTTCACTCTTGCCTAGAAACAGGACATAAATTTACAAAAAACGAAACATATTTTGCCCCCAATCTCTACCGTTGTTGTTGTTGTTAGGTGTCATTGAGTCAGATCTAACTCATAGCGACACTAGCTGCAACAGAAAGAAACACTCCCCAACACTGTGCCATGCCTGGCACTATGTCAGTGCCTCTCTGCTATTCATGGTGTTTAAATGGTGGATTGTTTTGTGATTGTTTGGGGAGTGGGCTACCAGGTCCTCCTTCAATTTTTGCAGTGGTGGGGATTGAATCCAGGCCTCAGAGGGAACAGAGCAGCACTCTACCAACTGAGCTAAGCCCTAACCCATCCATTCTCTACTAGAAACAACAAAAAAAGTAGCAATGGCAACAACTTTGGACACTATTGTCGTGAAGGTGGCACCAGAGGAATCTACATAAACAAGCTTTACTAACTGCCTTGTCCCAGTACACCACCACTAGAGTGTCAACATCCTTTTCATTTGTCTCATCACTTCCCTAGGAATTTACTATTTGTTAAAGCTGGGCTCAAGGGTCCCCATGTGTACATGAAAAATACACATACACGCGCACGCGCACATTTCTTTTTTTCCTCTCTTCATCTGTATTTTGTAGTACAGGTCACTCTCACACAAGAATCTCTGGGGATTATTCTTCCTTCCCCTAAACTGGCCTTTATCAATTGCATCAATTTCCTCGTGTATTTGCCTTCCCATAATTTGCCATCCAAGCAACTCAATGTCCTTTTCCTTTGTTTCATAACTACATAAAAATTTATTATTCTTCAAAATTCCATATAAACCCAAGTTCTAACTTCCCCTGTGAGTTACTCCTCTCTGTTTAGGGCCATGTTCATATATGATACACATTATCAACTTCTATTTGCAGGGGAAATAAGCAATGTACAATGAAATGCATGTGTGGAAATGTCATAATGAGACCCTCAAGTTGTACATTAAAAATTTCTAATAAAAAGATAAATAAACAAATATAGATATTAATGGTCCTGATTGGCAATAGGAAGAAATATATATTATCTATTTCAAAAAAAGTCAGATTCCTCTCATAATTTCCACCTTCCTTTTCATTACAAATGAAATCTATTTTACAGAAAACTAACAAATATAGATATTAATAGTCCTGATTGGCAATAGGAAGAAATATATATTATCTATTTAAAAAAAAATCAGATTCCTCTCATAATTTCCACCTTCCTTTTCATTACAAATGAAATCTATTTTACAGAAAACTATACTGTATAGTTTTGTGTTTGATAACTTGCTACTTTAATGACTTTAAAAATATGTATCATGTGTACCAATGATAATCCATTCCATCAAGATTTATTTTGTGTGCTACTAATCTGGATATACTATCTGGGAGAAAAGTTCTAGGAATATTCACTGCCCTTCCCCACTTTATTCATTGTGCAGTAGAAATTTTAAATGGTGTATATGAGAGATTTGGGATTTATAAACTGAGAATTATTTATAAGAATTGATTTTACTATATTAGAAATAGAAAAAAGGCACTAATCTTGGAGGACAATAAAATGCCATCTGCACTAGTAGTGACATCAGATCCTATGATCTGTCTGTCCTCTGGCTGCTGCTCTGTTCACAGCAGGTGCTTTAGATGTCTATTTGTTTGGAAGAACACAAACCCCTTAATCTAATCCTAATGTTGACAGAGCCCTTGCTAATTTTATGTTATTGGTACAATTGGTATAATTGAAATGAAACTTTCCATGAATAGTCCAGGAATATGAAGAATATATTTACTTGACCACTTAAATATGGACTATTTATTTCTTTGGCAAAAATTGAAAACATGAATTTTTTCAAATGTAAGGTGACATATATCCAAGTACTTAGTTTAAATTACAAAATGTGACATATATGAAGAAAGATCACTGCAAATGGTGGTAGAAATTAGGTGCATATTGTCAAATGTTGCCCAAAGAAAATTGAATTGAATTGCACTCTTATCAGTAGTGTGTATGATGGCAATGTCATAGAAATTAGTATACTTCTTGACACAAATTAAATTTCTAGGAATGTATCCTTTGGAAACAAGCATAAAAATTTTTGGTTTTAGGATGGTCCTTGTTGTATTTTATACAGGGGTAAAAGAACTGAACTTAGCCTTACTTTTCAAATATATGACATTGTTTAAAAGATTCTGAGACATCTATGAAATCTTCATGTAAAATAATATAACCAAAATAACTATTTCAGAAGTTTCTTCTTTCTTTACTTCATTCTTTGTTCATTGATGCAATGTCTTACACATAGAACTGCTCAATCAACACTTTTTAAATTAATATAAACTTCCTATTGTTGTTGTTGTTAGGTGCCACTGAGTCAGCATGTATACCAGAATGAGCGACTCATGTGCCAGGCACATGATCTTTTTTATGTTTAAGGCTATTGTTGCAGACACTGTGTCAACCATCTAGTTGAGGGTTTTCCTTTTTCTTATTGACCTGCCAATCTCCCAAACATGATGTCCTTCTCCAGGGATTGGCTCCTCCTGACTCCAAGTCAAAGATATGTATGATAAAGTTTAGACATTCTTGCTTCCAAGGAGCACTCTGTTTGCGCTTATTCTATGACAGATGAGTTGGTTCTTTTTGCAATCCATGGTATATTCAACATTCAATATTCATTACCAGCAGTATGATTCAAAAGATCAATTCTCCTCCTGTTTCCTTTATTGAATGCCCAGATTTCACAATTACATGATACAACTGAAAATAACTATGGCAGGAATCAGATGCACCTTCATCTTCAATGTGACATCTTTAGCATAAAACACTTTAAAGAGGTCTTTTGGAACAGTATTTCCCAATGTATTGTATCTTTTGATTTCCTGCTGCTGCTTCCACAGATGTTGATTGTAGAACCAAGTAAAGCAAAATTTTGGACAAGTTCAATCTTTTCTCCACTTCCATGCAGTTTTGTACTGATGCAGTTTTATGGATTTTTATTTTGTGATGTTGGGACAATTCATCCTGAAGGCTGTGTTCTTTGATATTAATCAGTAAATGCTTCAAATCCTCTTCACTATCAGCAAGGAGGGTTGTGTTGTCTGCATGATAAAGGTTGTTAGTCTACCTCAAATCATGATGCCACATTCTTCTTCATGAAGTCCAGCTTCTTAGATTATTTCCTCAGTATACAGTGTGAAGAGGTACAGTGGAAGGATATAGCTCTGACACACAACTTTCTTGATTTTTAAACCAGGCAGTGTTTCTTTGTTTTCTTCAAATAACTATATACTGGTCCATATACAAATACCTCATAAGTACAATTAATACCTCTGGTATTCCCATTCTTTACAATGTTATCCATGATTTGTTATGATCCACCCAGTCAAATGCCATTGCATAGTCAGTAAAACATAGATACACATCATTCTAGTATTCTCTGCTTTTTGATAATATCCATCTGAATCAGCAATGATGTCTCTGATTCCACACTCTTCTGAATCTGGCTTGATTTTTAGCAGTTCCCTTTCTATATACTGTTTCAGTCACTTTTGGATGATCTTTACCAAAATTTTACTTGTGCATGATATTAATGATAGTTTCCACATTCGGTTGGATTCCTTTTCTTGGGAATAGGCACAAATATGGATGTCTTCCAGTCAGTTGGCCAGGTTGCTGTTTTCTAAATCTGTTGGCATAAACAAGTTAGTACCTCCAGCACTGCATGTGTTTGTTGAAACATCTCTGTTGGCATCCCATCAATTCTTGGAATCTTGTGGTTTGCTAATTCCTTGAAGGAAGCTTCAACTTAGTCCTTTACTACCATTGGTTCCTGATCATATGCAACCTCTTAAAATGATGATTGGTCACCCACAAATTCTTTTTGGTATATTGATGTTATGTATACCTTCCATATTCTTTCCATGTTTCCTGTGTCATTTAATATTTTCCTTTTAGAATACTTCACTATTGCCACTCAAGGCTTGAATTTATTCTTCATTTCCTTAAGCTTTATGTAAACAGAGCATGCTCTTCCCTTTTGGTTTTCTATCTCCAGCTCTTTGCACATATCATTATAATATTTTATTTTGTCTTCCCGAACTGTACTTTGAAATCTTCTGTTTAGTTCCTTAACTTCACCATGTCTTCTTTTTACTTTAGCTGCTCAATATTCAAAGGCAAGTTTCAGAGTATCTTTTGACATGTTACTTGGTCTTTTTTTTTTCCTGTCTTTTTAATAAACTTTTGCTTTCCTTGTGAATGGTATCTTTGATGTCATGACACAACTTGTCTGGTTTTTGATCTTTAGTTCTAATGCACCAAACCTGCACTTGAGGTGGTCTCTGAACTCAAGTGGCATATACTCAAGATCATACTTTTGTTCATACATATTTGTTCTGGTTTTCTTTAGTTTCAATTTGAATCTGCACATAAGCAGTTGATGGTCTGATCCACAATCATCACCTGGTCTTGTTCTGACTTTTGATATTGAGCTTTTCTATCATCTGTTTCCACAAATGTAGTCAGTTTGATTCCTGTATGTTCTCTCTGGAGAAGTCTATGTGTATAGTAGCTGTTTATGTTGGTGAAAATATATATTTGCAATGAAAAGGTCATTGGTCTGACAAAATTCTATCATGCATCTCTAGCATCATTTTGTCACCAATGCCATATTTTCCCACTACTGAGCCTTCTACTTTGTTTCCAACTTTCGCATCCCAGTCACCAGTAATTATCAGTCCATCCTGATTGCATGTTCAATCTATTTCAGATTGCAGAAGCTGGAAAACACTTTCCCTATCTTTATTTGTAGCCTTAGTGGTGGATGTGTAAATTTGAATAATAGTCATATTAACTGGCTTTCCTTATAGGCATATGGATATTATTTTATCACTGACAGCATTGTACTTCAGGACACACCTTGAAATGTCTTTTCTGATGATGACTGCAACACCATTTTTCTGTAATTTGTTATTCTTTCCTAGTAGACCATATGACTATCTTATTCAAAATGGTCCATACCACCATGTTAGTTCACTAATACCTAGAATGTCAATGTATATGTGCTTCAATTCCCTTGTGACAATTTCTAATTTACCTAGATTCATACTACATACATTCCACATCCCAAATATCAATGGATGTTTACAGTTGTTCCTCTTTATTTTGAGCAATGCCACATCAGCAAATGGAAGTCCATGGGGAATTACTCTGTTCTCATCACTAAGGTAGGTTCTATTTTGAGGAGGCAACTCTTCCCCAGTCATCTTTTGAGTGTCTTCCAACACTGGGGGCTTATTTTCTGGCACTATATCTGACAGTGTTTCTCTCCTATTCATGGAGTTTTCAATGGTGATTTATTTTGGGAGTGGGATGCCCAGTCCTACTCCCTAGTATGTATTATTCTGGAACTTCAGTTGAAACGTGTTCACTATGGGTGGCCCCACTTGTACCTGTAATATGGGTAGCATAGCTTTCAGCATCACAAAAAATGCAAGCCTCCACAATATGACAAACTGACAGATATGTTGGGGTAATATAAGCTAAAACTATTAATAGAATAATAAATAAAGTTCTATTTGCATTTTTCTCATTAATTTGTCTTTGGTCAGGTTAATTTTACAGAACCCCTGTCAGAGGACCTAGAGGTGAAGTAGAAAATTTTTTCTTCTCTACACTAGTGAATATCAATCCTTATTAAAGGATGGGAGAAATAGACATGCAGAAAGTTAAACTGAATATCTAAAATTAACCTAGTATACTTCTGGCTTTCCTGGGCTGATTGAATAAAGCTGAGCTGTCTTGGGCTACACATACATTACATAATATTATATATATATATATATATATACACACACATATAAATACACATATATAATATATGTATGTATATATATATATATATATATATATATATATATATATATATATATTTGTTGTTGTTAGGTGCTGTTGAGTCGGTATCCGACTTGTAGCGACCCTCGTAGGGTTTTCAATGGTGGACTGTTTCAGGATTGCCTTGGGAGTGGATTGCCAGGCCCTTCTCCCATTTTTGCGGTACTAGGAGTTGAACTCGGGACCTCAGAGACTGCAGTGCAGCACTCTACCAACTGAGCTAAATCCCAGCCCATATACATATATATATATATACATATATATATATATAATTTCATAATATATATATAATATATTATATTTCATAATAATAGGGTTGTGAAGAAAATAAATGCAAAAAAAACCCACATGATGTCAAAAGATAATGTAGGCCCTCATTATTAGCTGTCTTGGACTGCATGAGGCTTATGGGCCTCATGCTTAGAGATTGAAGCTCCTGATTTCTAAGAGACTCTTTATCAAATGTTTTCCAATTAATTCTCTACTCCCAGTTTCCTCTCTAGACAAGAACCTCTTAGTGATCTATGCTGCAGATAAATTGCACCGAGCATGTTTTTGTTCTGGCTTGAATTCTAGTAGCATGTGCATATTGAATTTTCTATGCTATGATAGCCATAGCATCTCAGCTTCCATGGCCTTTGGTAACTGCTTCGAGCAAATATTTAAACTCCTGTTATGTGTCTGAATGCACATATAACTGAGGAGATATTATCTGGAAGTGTTTCAGCTTCTAGACATTTTTGTCACAAACATTTTAGTGTCTCCAGCCACACGGGAATTATTGGATCCCACTGAGCCATGACTAATATGACCTTAAGATCATCTCTTACATCTCATCCTCATGTATCCAAGAGGCCTTTAAGACACACGTAACATAAAGAGTGCACAAAGCTGATCTGTTACATTTAAGCATGGGATTCAGATCATCTGCATTATTATAATTTAACTTCATGATTTAAATCTGAGGGCATGTAGGTCAATATAACATTTTCCCCTGATCCTCAAACTCAGGTCCTCACACACATTAGGCAAGCAGTCTACTCAATGCCAGCACACTTTTGTCATTGTCCTAGAAAACTCTGACCTGGAAAGATGAGGCTGTATATCAATAAATACTGTACTTTTAGATACAATGACAAGAAAAGATTTGTAAAGCTTCAGTACAGAAGCAACAGATGCACCAACAATTGTACACATCATTACAAAGAATACAAACAAGAGGTAAACAAGGCTCAGACAATGAGTGCTGGAGAGGATATTTGAAATGAGACTCTGTAGCAGGTGGTGCCTACACTACTTGATAATTGTAAAACCCTTGTTTTGCTTTTATCACCCTGCATTGTCCTTTTACACAGTTTTCCTTCCTGTTCCCAATTCTTCTTTCCACTCAAATGTCAACTCTCAGGTGGAAATACATGGCCTTTATTCAGAGCACCAAGCATACTGTCAGATTAGCAATGCTGCTGCATGAATACTTTTATATGGAACATTACTGGACTTTCAAAAAAATGGGTAAATAAGAAATTAGATTAAAGTAAAAGAAATTATCTTATGGTGTTTTCTAAATGTTTCATCAGATTAAATTCCCTTTCTGACTTTTCTAAAATTCAAAGGCTATGCTTATACTTGGAAGAATTGTACCTTTTTGAAACTCACCATTATGTTGCAAGGTCTTGCTCAAGGCCTGGTCAATTTATTGCACCAGCTTCCCTACCCTTTTGTATTCTGCTCCCTCAGTGTGGTATTCGAAATTGTTTTGACAAGTTACTCTCTCTTGTCTCAACAAATGCTAACTCCAAACTTTTAAAATTACCGGCTGTAACATTTACAACCTATGGTCATTGAAAACCTTAATCCTCCATCAGAAATGCTATTCATTTACTTGGGATCCTATTAGTCCTTTGTGTAGAAGCCAGTGAGTGTCTTAAACTGTTGGTATTTTTAGTGTGTATTTCCAGGAGTAGTGTGATTGCATGGAGCACTTTAAACCTAAGTTACACATTAGTGAAAAAGAAGGCCCAGGATGCCCTTGAAAACTCAAGCTTTCAAATTGAGGTGGTTTAGACTTGAGATGGGTGTCTATGTGGGTGTACAAATTTGTGGGAGCACTCTGTAAAGAAGTGAAGTTTGGAAAACCAAATGAGTTACTTTTATATTCAGGTATCATATCTTCAGCCAGGCGCTGTGGTGCAAGCCTGCAATCTCAATGACTTGGAAGTCTAAGGCAAGAGGATCATGACTTTGAGACCAGAGACAGCCTGCATAACTTACTAAGGCCCTGTCTCAAAATAAAAAATAAAAAGGGGGCTGGGGTCCTTGCATAGCATTCACAAGGCCCTGGATTCAGTCCTCTAGTACTGCAAGACAAAACCTAAAACAAATATCTGATTTTCATGTAATATTGAAATGCTGTTCTCATATAAAATTTAGCTTTATTATATTTCAGATAAAGAAAACCTACAGTCTTAATATTGTATAACACCTGGAGACCTCATCTATTAAGTTGGAAACTTGTTGCTTATAAGGACAACCCTTTCTAGTCTGGCTCCCAGGGATCGCTGCATAAGAAAATGCTGAACACAGTTTAATTTGCTTAGTCACATCAAGACAAGACTCTGCATGGCTTGGTAACTTTGTAAGAGGTTGGACTTAACATGCTTTTGGCTTATTAAGAAGTATACCTCATAATGCTTTAAACTTGAAGAAGTATCTCCCTTATTCTTTTTTGAAGAAGGATTACCAAAATCTTTTGACCATCTTTATTACAAGTTACTGGGCTGGGATTTAGTTCAGTTGGTAGAGTGCTGATCTGCAATCTCTGAGGTCCTGAATTCAATTCCCAACATTGAAAAAATGGAAGAAGGACATGGCAATCCACTCCAAGGGCAATCCTGAAATAATCAGCCATTGAAAACCCTGTAAGGGTGGCATTGAGTCAGATATGACTCTATGGCACCCCACAATAACAACAACAACATTACAAGTCACCAATGACACAGCTGGAATTTAAACAATGCCAGGGTACTTTGTTACTCTTCTAAATTAAAGGACCCATTTCCTTCCTTTTCATCTTTTTTTTCCATCTGAAAGCAAAACAAAACAAAAAAGACCCAATTCCTTTTTTGGACATCCTGATCTTCTTCAATATATCATCACAGCATTTCATCTGGATGATGTATTAGCCTCGCCCATCGAGAGCGTCCGAGCCCTTTGGTGATATATTACTCACTGACAAATGCCAGCTGGCAAGAATTGCTTTTGTGATTTTCACCAAGAGTTACCTCATTATTTAAAAAGATGAATTGCTTTTCAAACAATAACGACTAGTTGAAGAAGTGAACAGTGTGTTATTACCTAGGCTAGGAGGCCCCCAAGTCTAGCCAAGCCCATTTAAACCAACCTTTTAATGAATGAACATAACGTGATCATTCCATTTTGCAAAGGGAACAACTCCTTCTTGACCAGATAGAACAAATGTTTGGGAAGGATCCACTGAAGAAATTCAAATTTCCTTCCTTTGCTGGTCAAGATTAGACATTAAGAAGGTATAGCACTCCCAAAGGAGGGAAAATTAGACATATACCTTACCTTGGATAGAAATGAATTTTGCTGAGGATTTTTTAAATTGTTTAAATTTTAAAGATTCCTCCTTCTCTCCTTTTTATAATAAAATATAATATTATGGAATCTAATGATGGCATTTACTTTAAGAACTAACTTTGAAAAATGATCCAAAATTCAGTATGGGAAAGCAGGAAAGAATAAGGAAAAATATAAAGATAGCTAACTTCAGCATTAGTCAAACTAAAGATGATGTGTACAGACCAAACTTTCAAGAAATAAAAATACCTGAGTATAAATTGGTAACATTTACTTTAGCTATATAAATTTTAATGTTTTCTGTCTATTCAGTTTGTGGGTTAGTTGGGAATCCTGTTTGCTTCTACTGTGCTAAAGAAAGCTCATGGTTACATAATAGAGCTTTGGAAAACTTTTGGCTGGATATTCAAAGAAGTCTTGCAAATGGAGCACAATTAAAAATTCATAATGCCTGCAATAAGTCAACTGATGATAAACTCTTACATTGTAATGAAATATAATACCTGCCACATTATAATTCTTTCAAAAATACTTATAAGGTTATTAACCATCCACCCTTCCACCCTGACACACACGCAGATATACTCTACAACTAATATAAATAATATTATTTGATGATAACATCTAAAAAGTAAATAGGATTCTACTTTTCAATCCCTACTCTAAAAGAATAGAATAAAAATACATGAAATTCTAGTTACAATAGAAATCATCTACTTCAAACCTGGGCATAGTGACTCACACCTGTAATCCCAACAACTCACAAGGCAGAGGAAGGAAGATTGCAGGTTCGAGGTCAAAGGGAACCTGAATAATTTAGCAAAACCCTGTCTCAAGGTAAAAAGTTAAAAATGGGCTGAGGGTGCAGCCCAGTGGTAGAGTACTTGCAAAGTATACATGAAGCCCTGGGCTCAGGCCCCCAAAAAGAGATCACCTACTTCAATCACTTTGCTTTTCCTCCCCATTTTGTAAATCCAACGTTTAGAGAAAGAAGTGGCATTCCAAAGATTATGTGATTGTTAGAGGAGCACACTGAATGAGGAAGTAGTAGAGTTCAGGATTACGGGTAGCTACATGTCAGTTATCACTTTGAATCTATATTTCATTAGTTGTAGAAATCAAATGAGAATATATTCTTTAATAATCTATACATATCTACATAATATAAGCACCATCTAGCCCCTTTAAAAATCATAATTCTTAGACTATGGAATCTGTGTTTGTATAAAAGAAATAACACAATTTTGGAAACCAAACAGGACTGAGTGAAAATAATAGCTTCTTTATTTACTTAATTTCTCAGAATCCATGTCCTTAAACTTTGCTGGTGAGGATGAGAATGAAGAGGTCACTTTCATTGGGCTGAGTAAATGTATGGAGTTTTAGAATGCAATTTATCAACAAGTATCACATAGTGAAGAGCATGCACCTTTTATTTAATAATCCAATTATAAGATATTGGCAACACAGAAGTATTTACAATGGTTTGCAAAGATCTGTATACCATAATACTCATCACAACATTTTTTGATAGTAATTATTGGGAATAAAGGATGAATTTGGTGGTAGAGGATCAGTTAAACACATGCATAAAAACATGTTCTCTCTTTTCTCTCTGTCTCTGTCTCTGTCTGTCTCTCTGTCTTTGTCTCTCTCTGTCTCTCTCTGTCTCTCTGTCTCTCTGTCTCTCTGTCTCTGTCTCTGTCTCTGTCTCTGTCTCTGTCTCTCTCTCTCTCTCTCAACACACATATCCAACACACACACATGCAGGCACACACAAATGGGTCACCCACATGGTAATTTTGATCATTTTTGATTTAATTAAAAAATTTAAAATATGCAATACTTTAAAAAATAAAATTGCAAGAGATATAACACTGTTCTGAAAGAACTATAAATAGTAATATGATAGTGTGTATAATGACATAGAACATAGTAGAGATTTCATGGGTAGAATGATCATTACTCCTTTTCTCCTCCACTCTCTTCTCTAGGAATTAAAATACTCATTGATTTTTCTTATACTTGTGCCTCTAATATTGAAGGTTTATTTCTTCTCAACAAAAAGAGCATAAGGGGAACAAAACAGAATTGCAAGTATTTATTTTTTTAAAAAAGAGTGGCTTATATTTCAACTGAAAAAATGTTTGCTTATTTCACAAGAAAAAAATAAATAAAAGATGATGGATCACTATGTGTAAGATTCTTCAGGGTTCTATGAATGCAAAGACAATTAAGACAATCCCTATCCCTGGGAAGCTCACATTTAGGTGGAAATCACATACATGAAAATATTATAGCAAGTGTGATAAGTGAAAAATTGATGACATCAAGAAAAAGTACTACATTTAAACTTAAGCTTTTATACCACACTGAGCCAGAGAAGGTTTTGAAGTGCAAGAAAAAATCATTAATTTCTTCTTCAGAAAGACCAATCAATTGGTAATTGGGCAGCTAGATCATAAAGGAGAAGTCAATTATGAAAGCAGAAAAATCTATTGTGAAGTGATTTATGATAATGCAGAGGAGAAGAAAAGAGGAAAGAGAAGAGAATGGTCTGACTAAAAGGAGTAATAGTAGAGGGGTAGGCCACTGACTTCAGAAATATTTGGAATGTAGAAAACTCAGAAGTAATTGGACATGTAGGGTCAAATCAGTGATGACTTGGACCATCAAATGACAGTTGGGTGCTTAATGGTACTGATAGTGGAGAAAGGACTCAGGGAAATGTCTGAGAAGGAGTTGTTAGGTGCCCTGGAGTCGGTATCTGACTCATAGTAACCCTCAAAGGGTTTTCAATGGCTGATTGTTTCGGGATTGCCTTGGGAGTGGATTGCCAGGTCCTGCTCCCATTTTTGTGGGGCTGGGAATTGAACTCGGGACCTCAGAGACTGCAGTGCAGCGCTCTACCAACTGAGCTAAATCCCAGCCCCTGAGAAGGAGAGGGAAGTGAAAAAGCAATATTTTGAGCAGAATAAATGTAAGACGCTATAGTCACCGGAATAAAAAGGATTAAATTGCCCAGGGCATTATCTGTCCCTGCCACTTAGTGTCATTTCTGTAGTGAGATCTTTCTTGGTTTCTCTTAGGTATCTGGATTTATAAGCTGTTCGGAGAATGAAAAGAAAAGCAAGAAGAGTGAGATACATTTAAAGGGCAAAAATAAGAAAGCAAACCAAAGGTGGAGACAGAGATATGCTAAGACAAATGCTGTGTCTCTTTGTTAGTAATGAGAATATCCATGACTTCAGAAAAAGTAAACCATTTTCTTTTTTGAAATGAGATTCAACCCCTTCAAAATCCAGCAACTTTATGAGGGATCTTCTGCTGTTATTGGCCCTAGTTGCTCTAGATAATTTAATGTTACTCCCTGTCTTTAAAATGTGATGCACTTTCTAGTAACTTTCATTTTTACATCTTTTGTCATTCCTGGTTAAAAGAGTTATTTTTTTTATAAAACCAAATTCTAAAATACCTTATTTCTGCCCAAGAAAACCCCTTTTAAAATACCTTGTCAATTTCTCCAATAAGGAATTCAGACACAATATTCTAGTGTTTCATAAAAATAAAGATTTTCTTAAAACCCTAAAGATCTCAACCTGCAAACTCCCAAGAGCTAATATCAGAGGTTGGAAGGAGTCATGACCAAGACTTTCAGTATCCTCTGGAGAGGTGTTGAAAAGGATAATATGATACAAACCTCCTTGCAACTTCAATAATCTCTGTTTTTCAGGGATCGATAAAATAAGAACAACATTGACAGAATCTGGGATTGAGTTCAATATTGCCCTCTGTGTTTGTGTGTTTCCTTTTCCAGCCCACAGGCGTTTCTGTAAATTAATTAGCACATAAAAGCTTATCCTCATAGGTTTTTTTTTTTAGCACACAAAAGCTTCCAATATCAACAACTTCCTCTTTGAGCAAAATACCATGTGAATGAAATTCCTCCTTATCAAAACAGCCAAAATGCTGATTAAATTGTGAGACAGTTGGTTCTATAGCCTCACATTTGAATGATAAGCTACTTATTGATGCAAAACTCATTCTTCTTGGTGGATTCAGTTTTTATTTTCCGTCAGAGAATACATTTTCTGAAGATATAAAAAATTAATCACTTTTTCTTACAATAGGATTTCATTTCCCATCTCAATCTGTACCTATCTGCTATCAGTGACTATGTATGTGACTTGTTGTTGATGTTAGGTACAGTCAGGTTGAGTTCTATCATAGTGACCCAATGTACAACAAAATGAAACATTTCCCAATTCTGTGCCAGGCACATGATCTTTTTTATGCTTAAGCCTATTGTTGTAGGTACTGTGCTAATCCAACTAGTTGAGAGTTTTATTTTATTTCCCTGAGATACCACTATCCAGAACATTATATCCATCTCCAAGGATTGGTCACACCTGACTACATGTCCATACTTGCTTCCAAGGAGCACTAAGATTTCATTTCTACCAGGACAGATCTGTTGGTTCTTTGGCAGTTCATAGTATATTCAATGTTCATCTCCAGCATCATAGTCCAGAAACATCAATTCTTTCCCTGTATCCCTTATTCCAAGTTCACCTTTCACAACCATATGCAACTAAAAATACTATGGCATGAGTCAAGCACAAATTAATCACCAGTGTAACATCTCTACTTTTCAATACTTTAAAGAGGTCTTTCCCCACAGCTTTTCCCTATGCAATACATCTTTTAATTTCTTGACTGCTGCTTGATGGGTGTTTATTGTGGAACAAGTAAAGCAAAATCTTGGATAAACTCAATATTTTCTCCATCTATCATGAAGTTGTTTACTGACCCAGATGTAAGAATTTTTGTTTCCTTGATGGTGAGGTACAATCCATACTGAAGATTGTCGTCTTTGAACTTCATCAGTAAATGTTTCAAATCTTTATTTTCAGCAAGCAAAATTGTGTCATTTGCCTAAGGCAGATTATTAATGAATCTTCTCCAGTCATGATGCTGGGTTCTTCTTCATAAAATCCAACTTCTCAGATTTTTGCTCAGCATAGAGATTGCAGAGGTATGGTGAAGCAATAAAGCCTAATGCGCACATTTTTTGAATTTAAACTAGACAATGTTTCTTTATTCTATTTGACTGACTGCCTCCTGGTGCATGCACACATTCCCCATGAGTACAATTAAGTGCTATGGCATTACCATTCTTCACAATGATATCCATAATTTTTTATGATCCACACAGTCAAATGTCTGCATAGTTGAAAAAAATGGACAAATCCTTTCTGGTATTCTCTGCTTTCAGGTAATATCCATCTGACATCAACAACGGTGTTCCTGGTGTCAAGCACTCTTCTGAATATGGTTTGATTTTCCAGCAGTACTCTATCTATATACTGCTGTAGTCACTTTTGGTGACTTTTAGCAAAATTTTCCTTGAGTGTAACATTAATGATATCCTTTGACAGTTTCCACATTCATTTGGATCCCCTTTTTTGGGGAATAGGAACAAATATGGATCTCTTCCAGTCAGTTGGCCAAGAAGCCGTTTTCCAAATCTGTTGGCATAAACATGTTAGCACCTCCAGTGCTGCATTGGTTTGTTGAAGCATCTTTATTAGTATTCCATCAATTCATGGAGCCTTGTGTTTCAACAATTCCTTCAAGGCAGCTTCTTTTTCATCCTTCAGTACCTTCTTTATCCTTCTTCATCCTTTAGTACCATTGGTTCCTTATCATATGCAATCTCTTCAAATGGTTAGTCATTCACAAATTATTTTTGATATAATGACTGTGTATTCCTTCCATCTTCTTTTGATGTTTCCTTTGTTGTTTAATATTTTCCCTGTAGAATCCTTCACTATTGCCACGAGAGGCTTAAATTTTTACTTTAATTCCTGAAGCTTGATAAAAGGAGAGCATGTTCTTCCCTTTTGGTTTTCTGTTTCCAGCTCTTTGTATATGTCATTATAATATTTGATTTAGTCTTCTCATGCTGCCCATTGAAATTTTCTGTTTAGTTACTTAACTTTATCATGTTCTTCCTTTAACTTTAGCTGCTCAACATTTGAGGACAAGTGTCAGAGTCTCTTTTGAGATGCCATTTGATCTTTTCTGTTTTTCTCTATTGTTTTAATAACCTCTTGCTTTCTTCATGAATGATGTTTTTGATGTCATGTCACAATTTGTCTGGTCTTCCATCATTAGTGTCTATCATATTAAACCGATTTGAGTTGGGCTTTGACCTTAGACAAGATATACTCATGGCCATACCTTGGGTTTTGTATACTTGTTCTAATTTTCTTCAGCTTTGGTTTGAACCTGTGTATAAGCATTCGATGGTCTGATCCACAATCAGCACCTGGTCTTGTTCTGACTTTTGATAATGAACTTTTCTATCTTTTCTTTCTACAAATGTAGTCAATTTGGTTTCCTTGTGTTCCATCTGGAGAATTCTATGTGTATAGTTGCCATTTATGTTGGTGAAAATATATATTTGCAGTAAAAAGGTCATTTATCTAATAAAATTCTGTCATGCAATCTCTACCATCCTTCTGTCACTAAGGCCATGTTTTCTGACTACTGAGCCTTCTTTATTTCCAACTTTTTCATTCCAGTGACCAGTACATTCTGTTTGCATGTCTGATCTATTTCAGATTATAAGAGCTGGTAAAAATCTTCTCTATCTTCCTTTGTGGCCTTACTGGTGGGTGCATAAATGTGAATAATAGTCATATTAGCTGGCCTTCCTTGTAGACATATGGATATTATTCTATCACTGACAACACTGTACTTCAGGAGAGATCTTGAGGTATCTTTTTAGGTGATAAGTGCAACATCATTTCTCTTTAAGCTGTCTTTCCCAGCATAGTAGATCACATGATTATCTGATTCAAAATGACCTATGCCAGTCCATTTTAGCTCACTCGTGACAAGAATGTTGATGTCTATTTGCTCCTTTTTCCTTTTCATGATTTCTAATTTTCCTAGATTCATACTATATACATTCCATTTTCCAATTATTAATGGATGTTTACTGTTGCTTCTCCTCATTTGGAATGGTGCAATATTAGCAGAACGAGGTTCCTGGGACTTTACCCCATTTCTATCATTAAGGTCCACTCGACTTTGAAGAGACAACATGTCCCCAGTCATCTTTTGAGTGTCTTCCATCCTGGATGACTCATTTTCTGGCACTATATCTGACAATGTTTCCCTAGTATTCATATGGTTTCCAATAGCTAATTATTTCAGGTGTGGGCTTCCAGGTCCTACTCCCTTGTCTGTCATAGTCTAGAAGCTCACCTGAAACCTGGTCATCATGGTAACCCTGGTGGTATCTGTCATTTGAGTAGCATGGCTTTCTGCATCATAGCAACATGCAGGCCCCCACTGTACAACAAACTGACAACATGAGAGGGATATTTGACTTAAACATACAGTAATAGGAAAACAACTGATACTTTTCTCATGCAGTATGCAATATTCCAAATGTGAAAATTGTTTTTAAAAAATTATCCACAGTTAGCCAGTCATGGTGGCACACACCTGTAATTCCAGTAACTTGGGAGGTAGAGGCAGGAGGATCACAACTTCGAGATCAGAGGCATTCTGCATAATTTAGTGAGACCCTGTCTCAAAAAGTGAAAAAAAAAAAAAAAAAAAAAAAGGACTGGAGGTGCAGCTCAGTGGTACAGCACTTGCAAAGCATGTAAGCATGAGGCCCTGGGCTCAACCCCAGTACCACCAAAAAAATATATAAATAAATAAAATAAAATAAATTTAAAAAATATATATATATATCCACAGTTTGTATAATTTTGCTGCTGACACTTCTATTAATGTACATAGGACAGTCAGCATTCAGAAAAATTTTGATATACCTGCAACACAGAAACCTTCAAGTAATCTGCCTAAATACAAATCAATTGGAAAAGAATCAGAAAGATTTCAGGATTTGGGAGGAGGTGAGAAGAGTCATATTAAATTCTATTTAATTTGGAACCAGACTAACTTTAATAATAATTGTTCAGACCAATAAAACAGATCATTAATGATGAAGTGATATCCTTTTAAGACCAGTTATGGGTTGATAAAGAGAGAGGCATAATAGTGCCATTTATAATATTGTGATTAAAAACAAACAAACAAAGTTAAACCTACAGAGGCAAAAGACAAGCTTTTCAATGCATTGTGAACTAAAGATATTATGAAGTTTGTTATCCTTTGTCATTTTCCTAAGGAATTGGGGGAGGATTGACAGCCTAGATCATTTATCTTTTCTTTTCTTGTTTTTTTTTTTTTTCTTTCAGTATTGGGGATTGAACCCAAGGCCTCGCACTTGCTTGTTTTGCAAGTGCTGTACCACTGAACTGCACCCTCGGCCCATGTTTTTACTTTTTGCAACAGGGTCTCACTAAATTATTCAGAATGTCTCTTGTCTTGAACTTGTGATTCTCCTGCCCCTGCCTCTTAAATTGCTGGGATTACAGGTGTGCGCCACTGCTCTTGGCTCAGCTTAGATCATTTTTCTTATTGGAGTTTCAAAGCAGATGGAATTCTGTACATGTTTTGAAAGCATCTGGTGACCAATACAGAATTTAATAACCAAGTTCAAGAAAAATATTGATCCTTGGAAGAATAGGCATGAATCTAAGAAACCAACCTCTGGATCCATGCTGCCTGGGTTCAAGTCTCTTCCTTACCATATAGTAGTTCTGGGCCTTAGGAAAATTATTAAAATTATCTAAGACTCTATTTCCACATTTCTGAGATTATAATAAAAATATTTGTTACTCACTGAGTTGTTGTGAGAATTAAATGAGTCAATGTCACTAACTATATGTGGCCAATCACTATTTAGCTATTGTTATAATACTTTTTATATTATTGTTTGGGGCTGCAAATTAAATAAGATATACATATAAGATAGAGAAAGAAAAAGAAAGTGAAAGGCAAATAGGGCCTCTTGTTGTTTTTGTTGTTGTTAGGTGCTGTCGAGTTGGTGTCTGATTCATAGCGACCCTAGGTACAACAGGCAAAACACTATTGTCAGTGCTTCTCTGCTATTCATGGGGTTTTCAGTGGTTGATTGATTTTTGAGAGTGAGCTGTTGGGTCCTTCTCCCAGTGCCTCTTAGTTATACATTAACCAATGCTGATTTCCCTGAAAAGCCACAAGAGTTATTTTTTGGTTGTTGTTGTTGTTAGGTGCCGTCGAGTCGGTATTTGACTCATAGCTACCCTCTTAGGGTTTTCACTGGCAGACTGTTCCAGGATTGCCTTGGGAGTGGATTGCCAGGTCCTTCTCCCATTTTTGCGGTGCTGGGAATTGAACTCGGGACCTCAGAGACTGCAGCACAGTGCTCTACCAACTGAGCTAAATCCCAGCCCTATTTTTTGTTTAAGCAAGGATAAATCAAGGCTTTTTTGTTTTTGTTTTTGTTTTTGGATTTACTGTAAAAAGGTGAATAGCACATTTGCAGAATCTTAATGTCTCAGAACAGGGGATCAGGAGAGGATGGTTATAGGGGTAGGTGTCAGCAATCAAAGGCTTAAAGTTGAGTCTTCCAAATTTGCAAAATTCATGTAAGTGGGCAAAGTTCATGATGTGATTATTTAGAATTGATAAGCAAGCAAAGGAAGGGCTTGAATCCATAGTTTAACTTTTTTTGATGAACAAGCAGATGAAAAAAACATTATTCTTTTAGATGACCTATTAATCTAGAGGCTTAGAGGGGGTTGGCTTAGTTAGCATAGTGCTTCTCCATACAGTATAAAAACTATTTGCAAAACATTCACATTGTATTAAGGGTTATAAATAATCTAGAGATGCTTTAAAACATAAGGGAGGATGTTTATAATTTATATGTAAATATGACATCATTTAATATAAGAGACTTCTGTATCTGCAGACTTGTTGTCATTGATTGTCCTGGAAACAATACTGAGGGACAATTGTACATAAAGTATGTCCCCCCAAAATATCTGGGGGACAGGTGATGTGGTTCTTATAGATTCTTTATACAATCCTGTCATTATGACACAAGGCACACTTTGACCATGTGCTTTGGGAAAACATTTATTTTGTCTTTAATCATAAAATTTTCAATTTTTACCAGAGAAACAGAACAATAAGGCCTGGGCCAGGCTATTTGCAGATCAGCATTTTGTTTATAAAACATATTCAAAGGGAAAGAAAATAAAATTACATGTGATCTTTAAATTTCATATTGTGTCTTAAGAACATCTGCATTATCATTTCTTTAGTAAAGTATCTGTAAGAAAAGAAAGCAAGACATTGTTCAGTGATCCAATTGAGAAAGCAGAAGTTGTGATTGACTATCTTCATGACTAGTTACCTAGACCATAGAAGATGGAGGTAAATCACTTCCAGATGAGACAAATAACCAGGTGAGGGTCAATGAACCTTAGTTATGAAGAGGTAATACCATCTATATACATATAGGTATAAGTATGTTGTTGTTAGTTGCCATTGAGTCAGTGTCTGACTCATAGCAACTCTACATACAAGAGGAGAAACAGTATCGTTAGTGCTTCTCTGCTATTCACAGTGTTTTCAACGGCTGATTGTTTTGAGAATGCTTCAGGAGTGCATTGCCACATCCTTCTCCAAAGGTATAAGTATAGATATAGTTAAAATCATCTACTTCTGCTTAAACTTGAAGGAGATGGCTTCTGAAAAATCCACTAATATTTGATTAATAAGCTATTTTGAGTAGAAAATAATGGGATTTTTTGACAACATCTTTTGTGGAGTATGTCATCATAGAGCCCTAAAATTTTCATCCACTAGTTCAGAAAAAGAATTTACTGAGTAGTTTAGAGCCTTAAAGGAGAAAGGGCACTCTTGATTGTGTTGAAAATGTTACATAGAAAAGAAAAACAATTGGAATGGTGGGAGGAAAGGGACTACAGCCAGATGGAAGAGTAATAAGAGAGAGCAGAGTATATGGCTTGTTTTGAGGACACAAGAAGCACAATCTAGTTTGTCTAATGATTTTCAAATATTAGTGCATGTACCAAAAACTTGGTGTTCCACTGAAAATGAAAATTTCTAAGCCTCACAAAAGAGATTCATGTAGCTGGTGTGGGTGGAGCCCAGGAAACAACACTTTTAACAAGTACATTGGTGAGATTTTTCCACTTTTTGAATATGACCTTAATTTCAAATTTTAAGCAAGACTTGTTTTAAATACTGATTTGTGACAGGCACAGAGTGTTAAGATAAAGGGCCACCATCTTACATGTACATAGGTCCAACAGGAAATAGAACACATGGGAAGCATGTTGGGATAAGACAATAGGATGTAGTGATGGTGGTACAAAGCTGTGAGCTTCAGAGCCTAGTCAAGGAGGGAGCTGTTCCATAGCTCCAGCCAACTGTCGGCAAGGTTATTATTAATTTCTTCATTTTAAAGATTGTGGGAGAACCAATCTGATATATCTGTGGGCTGGAAATGGCCCCTGGAAGCTTAGTGTTCAATCCTTATCAGGAGCTTAGGTTTAAATGGATTTGGAGAAGAGGAGAGAGACCAGATTACAGAGCTTGATTAGGAGACTCCAACATGTTAGTGCCTTGATTTGTAGGCAGTGAAGAGCCATTGAAGACTGCTGAGCTAAACAATGACATATATAGTAGTAGTTTCTAACTTAGGCTAGGGTTTAGCTCAGTTTGTAGAATGCCACTCTGCAGTCCCTAAGGTGCTGGGTTTATCCCCAGAACCACAAACATGGGAGAAGGATGTGGCAATCCACTCCCAAAGCAATCCCAAAACAGCCATTGAAAATCCTATGAGTGTTGCTATAAGTCAGACACAACTTGACAGCATCTAACCAAACCAACAAGTTTCTAACTTGGCAACTGAGTTTCCAATTAAAGAGGCAACTTGTTTTCATGAACAGTCACTGGTTTTAGTGACAAAACCTCCACTTTGTGTCCCAGTTTTACTATTTATTTCTTGATTTAATGAAGAAATTACAGTTAATTCCTGTCAGCTTTATTTCCCTTCTATATAAAATGAGCATCAGAGGATAATTGTGAGAATCAAAAAATGTACAGGAGGGGCTCTAAATTGTATACAGAGGTGTTCAGATACAATTATCTAAGGATTTAGGTCAAAGAGAAGAGAGACTGGAATCTAAGAAATGCATTGAGAGCCTAGTACAATTGTTCCAAGAAAAGAGAAAAGAGAGTGGAACTAATATTTCCATAACTATCAGGGTGATAGCATAATTTGACAGGTTAAGGAGGATGAACAAACCACTCTGGGACTGCTTCTTCCTTACTCTGTGCAGTTGACAAAGAAATATACAAAGAAAAATGACCTCGAATGACAAAAGAGCATTCCATGCTTCATCAAGCAGGGGCTTATATCAGTACTGGCTGGGAGTACAAAATCGGGAATCTTATCTTCAGCCCACTGTGGGCCTTTTAGCAAACAAAGCCTTGGTAGCAGTATTGCCCAGAGGTTTATATCTTGTCCTATGAATTCATTCAGTGAAAGAGGCACCAAAACACTGCAGAAAGTCCAGGAGACAATACTGATTGAGGGATTTAAGTAGAAATAGTTACACTGCATCCTCACTACTACTGTCCAAGATTTTAGGTATTCCTTATCATAACTAAGGCTGGGATTTAGCTCAGTTGGTAAAGCACTGCTCTGCAGTCTCTGAGGTCCCAAGTTTCATTCTCAGCACAGCAAAATAAGAGAAGGACATGGCAACCCACTCCCAAGGCAATCCTGGAAACAGTCAGCCATTGAAAACTCTATGAGGGTCGCTGTGAATCATACTTGACTCGATAGCACCTAACAGCAACAACACAGTTTTGGGGCTGGGATTTCACTCAGTTGGTAGAGCACTGTGCTGGAGTCTCTGAGGTCCCAAGTTCAATTCCCAGCACCATAGGAATGGGAGAAGGACCTGGCAATCTACTTCCAAGGCAATCCTGGAAACAGTCAGCCATTGAAAACCCTATGAGGGTCGCTATGGGTTGGATACCAACTCGGCGGCACCTAACAACAACATCATAACTAGGCCAAGAGATTTTTTTCCCCTCCTTTCCATCATCTGATAGTCAAGGTGCACTGCCCAGGGCCTACATGGTAGAATATCTGGACAAGAAGCACAGTATAGTAGGGAGCAGGGTAAAGACAATGGACATGTACCTGATGCAATGGTCCATGGATCATGTGGACTTTATATAATAGATATATGTTTATTAGTTGATCATCTTCCTCTCCATCATTCTCCTAAGTAGATACAAACACAGTGAACAAAGACATTTCATCTCTTTCATTCATTGTTCTTTTCCTAGTTTGTGGGAAAGTACTTGGAACATAGTGGCATGAGCTTAAAAGGTAACTGAACTTATGATTTTTTTGAATCCCTCCCATGTATGCCCTTTTCTTCTTGTCCAGATTGTCAATATGATTTCCCCAACTGGCTCTTTCTTTCAAAATCTGAGGCTTTTAGGTAGTTTAGTGTTGTGTAGAGGTGAAGAGACTTTACTCTTTGATATTTGGAATGAATTTTTTTGTAACAGCAAATATCAATTGAAGACAAATCATAAACACAGTATTATTAAACAAACATAATAGCAATTTGTTCAAGGGAACATATGAGTGTAATGTGGCAGCTATGATTGTGTAACATGAATTGTAACTGGCTCTTAAAATTGGAGGGAAAAGCAACAAGAAATTCTTTGTGGGGACTCACTATGAGTCCCCGCAGGTGTCTGTCAGTTTGCTCTATAGTGGGGGCTTGCATGTTGCTGTAATGCTGAAAACTATGCCACCAGTGTTACAGATATCAGAAGGGTCACCCATGGTAGACAGGTTTCAGCTGAGATTTTGGATTAAGACAGACCATGGAGAAGAATATTGATAACCCACTGCCAAAATAATTAGGCATTGAAAACCCTATGAATAGCAGAGAAACACCATCACATATAGTGCCAGAAAATGAGACCACCCATGTTCAAAGGCACTCAAAAACTATTGGGGAAGAGCTGCCTCTTCAAAGTAGAATCTACCTTAATAATGGAAATGGAGTAAAGCCCCAGGGACCTCCCTTTGTTAATGTGCTATGACACAAAATGAGAAGGAAAAACTCTAAACATTAATAGTTGGAACATGGAATGTATGTAGTATGAATCTAAGAAAATCAGAAATCATAAAAAGGGAAATAGAGTACAAAAACATCAACATTCTAGGCATCAGTCACACAAATGGACTGACATGAGCTATTTTGAATTAGATAATATGGTCTACTATAATGGGAATCAAAATTAAGGGGAAATGGAGTTGCATTCATCATCAGAAAAGACAACTCAAGATCTGTCTTGAAGAACAATGATGTCAGTGATGGAATAACATCCATACACCTACAAAGAAGACAAGTTAATATGACTATTATTCAAATTTAAGCATCCACCACTGAATCTACGAATGAAGATGTCAGAAAATTTTACTAGCTTCTAATTTCTGAAATAGATCAAACATGCAATCAAGATGTTCTGATTATTACTGGTGACTACAATATATAAGTTAGAAACAAAGAAGAAGGCTGGCTCAGTATTGTAGGAAAATATGGCCTTGGTGCCAGAAATAATACTGGAGAACACATGATAGAATTTTGTCAGACCCATGACCTTTTCATTGCAAAGACATTTTTTCATGAAAAAACCATACACATGGAAGTCACCAGGAACCAAACTGACTACATTTGTGGAAAGACATGATAGAAATCTCAATATCAAAAATCAGAACACCAGGTGTGATTATGGAACTGACTATAAATTGCTCATATGCAGATAAAATCTGAAAGGGAATAAAATTAGAACAAGTGTACAAGACCCAAAGTATGACCTTGAGTATATCCTACTTGAGTTCAGAAACCATGTCAAGAGCAGTTGATCAGTTAGAAGCTAACGATTGAAAATCAGATGACTGGTGACATGACATCACATTTTTCAAGAGGAAAGCATAAGGTTATTAAAAAGACAGGAAAAAAAGAAGAAAAAATCAAATTATTTGTCAAAAAATACTCTGAAACTTGCCCTTGAAAGTCGAGCAGCTAGTTAAAGGAAGATCTGATCAAGTTAAGGAACTAAACAGATTTCAAAGGGCAGCTCAAGAAGACAAAATCAACTATTATAATGACATGTGCAAAGAGATGGAGATAGAAGTCTAAAAAGGAAAAACACACTCTGTTTTTCTCAAGATTAAGAAATTGAAGAATAATTTCAAACCTTGAGTGACAACAGTGAAGGATTCTACAGGGAAAATATTAAACAACACAGGGAACATCAAAAGAAGATAGAGAAGACTTGGATGGGAAACTTAGATGGGAAGGGGGAGGGGGGAAACATAAGGGAGGGTAAGGGGTAGCCTATATGAATAATGTTTATCAAATTGCATATATGAAAATTGTCACAATGAAAAGCATGTCAAAATGAATCACATTATGATGTACATTAAAAATTTCTAATAAAAAAAGAAGATGGAAGATATACACAGATTCATTATACCAAAAAGAATTGGTAGTTGACCAAACATTTCAAGAGGTTGCATATGATCAAGAACTAATGGTGCTGTAGGAAAAGTGGAAGCTGCCTTGAAGGAATTGGCAAAACACAAGGCCCCAGGAGTTAATGGAATACCAATTGATATGTTTCAATAAACAGGTGCAGCACTGGTGGCACTCACTTATTTATGCCAAGAGATTTGTAAAATAGCTACATGGCCAATTGACTAGAAGCAATCCATATTTGTGCCTATTCCCAAGAAAAGGAATCAACCAAATGTGGAACATATCAAACAATATCATTAATATCACATGCAAGTGAAATTTTGCTAATGATCTTTCAAAAGGGAACTGTCCCCAAATCAAGCTGGATTCAGGAGAGGGCATGTAACCAGGGACATCATTGCTGATATCAGGTGGATATTAGTCAAAAGCAGAGAGTACCAAAAAGATGTCTATCTATGTTTTATAGACTATGCAAAGGCATTTGACTATGAGAATCAGAACAAATTACGGATATCATTGAGAAGAATGGGAACATGAGGAATCTGTACATGGACCAGGAGGCATTCATTCAAACAGAACAAGGAAAGGTTTAAAGTGGAGAAAGTTGTGCATTAAGGTTGTACCCTTTCACCATTCCTCTTCAATCTCTATGCTGAGCAAACAATCTGAGAAGCTGGACTATATGAAGAAGAGCACAGTATCATGATTGGAGGGAGCTCATTAACAACCTGCATTATGCAAATGACACAACTCTTCTTGCTGAAAATGAAGAGGATTTGAAATATTTAATGATGATGATTAAAGAACACAGCCTTAAGTATGGATATGCCTCAACATCATTACCAAACCAAAAATCCTTACAATTGGATCAGTACTCTACTTAGTGATAGAGAAAAGATTGAGTTTATCCAAGATTTTGCTTTACTTGGTTCTACAATCAACAACCACGGAAGCAGCAGTCACAAAATAAAAATCATTGGGAAAGCTCTTGCAGAAGACCTCTTTAAGGTATAGAAAAGTAAAGATATCACATTGAAGATGAAGGTGCACCTGATTCATGCCATGGTACTTTCAGTCCCATCATATGGTTGTGAAAACTGGACATTGAATCAGGAAGACACAAGATGAATTGATGCTTTTCAATTATAGTACTGGAAAAGAATATTGGATATACCATGGACTGGCAGAAGAACTAACAGATCAGTCCTAGAAGAACTACAACCAGAGTGCTTCTTGGAAGCAAGAATGGCTAGACTATGTCTGACATATTTGGGACATGTTGTCAGGAGGGACCATTCCCTGGAGAAGGGCATCATGTTTGGGAAAGTGGGAGGAGTCAATGAAAAAAAGGAAGACTCTTAACTAGATGGATCGACACAGTAGATGCAACAAAGGGTGAAACATAAAACCGATTTTGTGCCTGGTACAGAGTAAGAGTGTTTCATTCTGTTGTACGTAGGGTTAGTATGAGTCAGACATGATAGGAAAGAACCTAACAACAACTACAATACTATGAGTCAGTTGCATCACACAGTTGACTTGTTAATCTTTCTAAAAACTTTGAAGCCAAATTCTACTAAAACCGCTTTATATGTCAGAAACTAAAGCTCAGATAAGTGAGGTGTTTGCTCCTAAGTCATATAGCTGGTGGCTGACGGAGCCCTATTTTCTGAGAGTTTCTGGCTGATGTCCCTTCCTAAGGCACACACAACATTCTGAAACTATGACAAGCCAAATGAACATGGATGAAAAACAAAGCTTATTCTTTCATGTTGTTGTTGTAGGTGCTCTTGACTTGGGTCCAACTCATAGCCACCCTATTAACAGAATGGAACACTCCCCAACACTCTGCCATGCCTGGCACTATTTCAGTACTACCCTACTCTTCATAGATTTATCCATGGTTGATTGCTTTGGGAGTAGGTTGTCAGGTTCTTTTCCCAAGCCTACCTTACCCAGGGTTCCCAGGTAGTCTCCCATCCAGTGACTAACCAGGCTTGATCCTGATTAGTTTATGAGATTAGATAGGATTATACACCAAGGTAGAATGGTTGTAGACTACTATTTCATAGGCTCCTTTAAACATGTTATGTGGTTTTTAGGAAACAAAATTGGAGTGTCAAAATCAAAGAACTGAAAGAAAAATATATTCACAACAAAAATATGTTACCTTGAAGTAACAAGCATTGTAACTGCTCTGCTACCTAAGAAGTGCCCCATGTTCTGATGTTAGATGTTACGAGAAAGATAGCTCTGTATTTTGTGTCAGCATTTCTCTCAATAAAATAATGAATAGCTTCTAGTATTCACTGAATTTATTGAAATATTACCTGAAATATTACCTAAGTATATTAACATTTCATGCTTATTGATCTTACATAAAGAATAATTAAAAATATTGAAAATACAAAACTATGGAAGTGAAATTCACTGTTAACAGTATTTACTTAATATGGTAAATAATGTTGTTTGGTGAGAGTAAATAGTTATTCTCAAAATGAATAAAGCTCTGAAATATTTAGTGTAGGAGTATAGTACTCAGTACAATATAATTATTTGATTTTCCTTCCCCCTTTTTCTTAGAAACTATTTATAACTTTTACACTATATGGTGGATTTTCACTAGGAGAAAAATCCATATCTATTCAAGCCCTTTTCTGCTTTTTATTGATATTTAGTTGGTTTTTAGTCTGAGCCACTTAAAATCATTCTAACTGGAAATCATTCTGCTATAAATGCATTTCAAAGTAGACATTGAATATACCAGGTCTGAGCCAAAAGGTGATTATGTAGATGATATTGATTATGCTCATATTCATTTTTATATCTAATAAAATAAAACCCTCCAAATTAAAGATTATTGTAAAAACTAAAATTTCCTCAATAATATGAGTATTATTGCCCCCAGTCTTCCCAGACTATGTCAAGCCAGGTCAAAAAACAGTGCCATGGGTCATTCACAGGTGAGTCTCCCATGCATTGGGAGCTGCTATTGTAAAAGAGTCTCTGGTGCAATTGGTCAGAAAATGTGTTTATCTGGACAAAGCCAGATGGGATGCTGTTACCTCACTTCCAATGTCATTTAAGCAGGAAAGTACCTTAAAATATGACCACTGACATTCACACATATGCCTTCAATCACTATTTATGTCTGAATTATCTGGAAAACCATTTTCTAGTGATATTAATCAATCAAGAGTAGATTGAGACCTTTTCATTTGGAATGACAATGATGTATTGATTATTTGGCCATAAAAGAGACTTGGAAACTAGCTGGCTGTACTCACTGTGGTGACAAGAAAGAAAGGAAGTCTTACTGAAGCTGCTGATAACTTTTCTCAGGGGCAATGAACAGTGTGTAAGAGAGTTCTGTGAGTGGTGACCACAAGAGTTATGCAGGCACGATCCCTCAGGAAGTGGTTGATAGCATACAGCCAGAAACTCCAGAAATACAGGATTCAGAAGGCAGTATTCCTCACTGCTTATGACTAGCATCATTCTTAAACCAATCACAGCACAAGGCAGCTCAGGGTACTTACCCACTAATTTCTGTCCATAATTTGATGAGGAAAGCTCTTTTTCGAGGGAGTGAGGCTGCCTCAGCCTCTCAAACTCATGGATTGTAAATGTGCAACACCATGCCCAGCTATCAAAGCTCTTAAGGAAGTGACACATTCTTCATGGGTTCTTCTGAACTGTGGTACAAGCACATAAAATGGGCTTCAGAAGGCAAAATCATTAATTAGCAAAAGAAAACTAGAGACAAGAGAAAGTTGGACTGTTATGCAATGAAATTGTTAGAGAGAAAGAACATGAGTGGAATAAATTACCTGCTGCAGTACAATCAGATCCACTTGTGCTCCATGTTAGGTTCACTTGGTCTTATCACTGATTCTTTAAGGTAGCTGCCATTCAACAATTCTTAAAAGAATAAATAAGCTTATAAAACCAAAGGGGAAATGGAAGGACAAGCTTTATATCCATTTTATGGAAATATGATTTTCATAACCTCCTCCTAATACCATTTTTAGCTTCTCTTCATGCTTGGTCTGATTGGTCTGTGAGGTTACACTGATAAATACCTAAAAGGACCTGCTTATGGCACTCTCAGTAGACCACAGTTGGTAAAAATTCTCATTTATAGATATTATTCAGATATTATTCTTCATTGAAGCATCTAGAAGTCTCCCTCAATTCCTTGTGTTTTCCCTGAGTTCCAAACAGACCCCTCCTATACCTCCTTGTATTACTGTTGTTGTTAGGTGCCATTGAGTCAGGTCTGACTCATAGTGACCTTATTTACAACAGAATGAAACACTCCCGGACACTGTGCCACACTGGCACTGTCAGTGCTTCTCTGCTATTCATAGGGTTTTCAATGGATGATTGTTTAGCAATGTAATATTCAGGATCAGTTTTCCCTGACAATACAGTCACTCACTTCTTGTCATCATGGTCCACTGGCATAGAGATCCTGGTCAGCATTTATAACTTTAAGTTTAGTAGAAATAATACCATGGCCCCTAGTAAAAGTGTGCCCCTCTTTGGGAAATGAAAATTGGAACTTCTCTATTCCAACAAAACCTAAACCCATGGACCAGGAAAGTTTGAAGTCCCACCTGATCATTAAGACTAGGTGGTGATGGGGCAGCTATTTTCAACCCTGAGTTTATAAACCAATGTCTCTCAGTTTTCAGATATACAACACCATATAATGACCATGGAATCAGTACATATTTCTCATTTCGAATGATATTGAGCATCCTTGCATTGTCATTTCTACCTGGGAAACCTTAGATGAAACTTTAAAAGGCTACTGCAAAGTTAAATTAAACTGACAACTACTGGGTGACATTATATATTGTAGAACCAATGAACCCCATAACATTTGCCCATTGCCCTCATTCTCTAATGTAAATTGATACCCTGATGTATAGAAATGTTGCATAAGACTCCATAGGAATAAATCAGATTCCCTGTGAGTCTTAATATCAGCCTTGCTTCAGAAGCAAGTCCATACTATTAATAGCATGGATAGCCTTCATCTCTACTACCATGGGTCTAGCTATTCAAAATTACGGAGTTGTGAAGATCAGAATCTGGCTGACCTCTACTGAACCAAATCATCTGTTCACTGGGCCACTCACTCTCTTTGCTGCAGTAGGTATTCTGATAGCTACTAATATGCACGTATATATACACATAATTTTGCACATTTCCATAACTTCATTTGCATAGTTCTTCCTCACATATCTTTTCCTCTGAGCTCTTTTTCTTATACTCTCTAGAAACCTGGTCAATCAGTCAGGATTTGCCCCTACTCTGCAGTTTTTGTATAATTTAATATTATACATTAATTTCACTGAGTTCTGCTCAATGAGAGGCCTTGCCCTCACCACTATGTTCCAGGGCCACCCACACTGAGACTTCAGGTGGAAGATTAGTTTTTACTCACACCAACATACTGAGCTGACTCACCTGTGAACTAAGCCAAATTATTCTTTTTCTCTTCATCTGCAGCTTGCCATAGGAAACTTTCTATGAGGACACAGATGTCAGTTAAGGGCCAAGCTTTGATCTAGGGAGAATAGAAATGTAGACTACTTTGGGGCACCTATTATGCCTTCCAGATCTGTTTGGCACATTTCCAGAATGTATGCTTTCCATCAGACAATGGACTTCTACTGTGCCCACCTGTCCTTATGTTATGGGTCTGAGAGGTTGTGGCTCATTATGGGTAATCGAGAGTATAGTGAGCTAACTAACCATGCTTAAAATCTTGACACAGAGCTACTTTTAAAAATGCTGCATACTTATTTGTGCAGTAGCATGAAGCTTGGCTTTGCTTCAAGATGTTATGGCATGCACTGCTTCTCTCGTTAGGATGCACAAAACACCTGTATGGTGCCCTTATCTTTCATAGATGCCTCCAGTACCATGGGATCAGCTGGTCATGAGGCAAAAGAAGCAGGGATATTTATATCTTAAACCAAAGGGCCATCACTGCCAAAGGATTACAAGTTCAAGGCCGGAAGCACCCTGCATATGATGTAAATAAGTAAGTAGATAAATAGATAAATAGATAAACAGATAAATAAATAATTGGATTAGGGGTGCGGCCCTGTGGTCCAGCACTTGCAAAGTATCTGCAAGCTATTGGTTCAACCTGCAAACTAAAAAAAAAAAAAAAATCATCACTGATCTTGTCAATGCTGTTGATTGCATCTCCTCTCACTAATCTATTTCTTATTGTTATAATGAAATAAATGTCCTCTGGTCTCTGAATATAGTCATCAGGTGGGATGTTGGTCTTACATAATAAATCATTTTTAATATGATGTTGTTTTCAGGTCTTTTTCCTCCCATATTTCAGCAGTCTGATAATGAAAGAATGCTCTCTTGCTGTGACCATCAACAAGGAAAGAACTCATGCTCCATCTGATCACCAACTTAGCAACAGCTGTCTCCTCATGACCATCAAGACCACCAACACAGGTGTTTGCCCCTGGAAGGCAAAACGCTTGAGGCTTTTACTTTCTTCCATCTCCGGCAGTGCCGCCCATCTGAACATCCAGGCCAGACCAGGAGGTGTGTGCCCCACACATTACACATTTCAAAAAATTAACTCCACTGGATTGTACAACTAAAAGTAAACTGCAATATTATAAAACATCTAGAAGAAAGCATAGGGAAAATATCTATGTATCTTTGATGTTGTAGAATTTTTAGATAGGATACCAAAGGCATAAACTATAGAAGAATGACTTGATGAATAAGACTTCATTACAAATTAAAAACCTCTCTGCAAAAGACATTGCCAAGATAATGAGAAGACAAGCCTTGACTGGGAGAAAATGTTTGCCAAAGATACTTGATAAAAGACCATTATACAAAACAAAACAAAACAAAAAACACCTCTTATATCCATCAATAAGAAAACAAATAACTTGATATAAAAATTGGCCAAAGACCTTAATGAACACCTTCCTGAACATACAGATGACAAACAAAAAGATTTTCCACATTATATGTCACCAAGGAAACACAAATGATAACAATTACTGTGGTACCTGGGCACTTGAACTGCTCTGTGCTTAAACATTTCCATCCTTGACCTATGTTTCTGAGAGAATTCTGGTTCACTGCTCAACTTGCTTGGTGCTTGACCAACACACGAAAACCTATGACACCCCACACTCACCTGTGATGCTTCAGGGTGAAACAAAGGAAAAACATCATTTTGCACTTTTGTTTCAAATGATAAAGACGTGTCCTGGTACTGCATTCAAAATCTAATGTTTTTGTTTGTTTGGTTAGTTTGGTTTGTTTTTTTCCATATATATGCATTCATATACCAGATGATTATCATGGCTCTCAACAAATTTTTAGCGTTAAAAGTGAAAGAAAGACAGGCACAGTGGTGCACACCTATCGTCCCAGGGATTTGAGAGGTGGAGGCTGGAGGATCATGAGTTCTAGTACAGAGGCAGCCTGTGTAACTTAGGGAAATCCTATCATCTCAAGATAAAAAAGTTAAAAGAAGGTGGGGGTGCAGCTCAGTGTTAGAGCACTTGTACAGTATTTGTAAGGCCCTGGGTTCAGACAAAGTAAAAAAGTAAAAAAAAAGTAAAGAACAGAAAGAAAAAAAGGTGAAGGAAAACAGGAAAATTGCTGTGAGATCAGCAATTGAATCTTAAAAAGAATTTATTATTAAGTATGTGAGTCACATAGCCATTCAGTGTGGTGCTAGAACCAATAAATACATATTTCATATGGGAAAAACCACTCAGCACTTGAACTAATCAACACTTAACCAGCTGACCAGAACGAATTGTGGTTGAGTGCCAAATCACCCATATAGATATCACTACACCTATTGCAATGGCCAAATTCCAGAATCCTGAAACACCAAATGCTCGTGAAGTTGTGGAACAGCAGAAATTTCCATTCATTTTCTTTCAGAGTACAAAGTGGTACTATCACTTTGGAGAATGATTTAGGGTTTTCACATAATACCACATGTTCTTATTATATAATCTAGCAATCCTGGTATTTACCTAAAGGAGCTGAAAATTTATGTTCACATAAAATTCTGGGCATGGACGTCATAGTATCTTTATTCTTAATCGCCAGAACTTAGAGGCAATCAAATAGCCAACTTTCAGTAGATGAATGGATTAGTTGTTGTTGTTAGGTGCCGTCGAGTCGGTATCCGACTCATAGCGGCCCTCTGTACAACAGGGGAAACACTATTGCCAGTGCTTCTCTGCTGTTCATAGGGTTTTCAATGGCAGATTGATTTTTGGGAAGGGGTTGCCAGGTCCTTCTCCCAAGCCTACAGCTTCTGGTGTTCCCAGGTGGTCTCCCATCCAGGTACTAACCGGGCCCGACCCTGCTTAGCTTCCGAGATCTGACGGGATCGGATGCCACAGGGCTACAGCTGCAGGCGAATGGATAAGTAAATGATAGTATATCCGGACTAATGAAGGTCCTTCAAATTTAAAAAGAAATGAACTATTAAGCTTTGAATGGCATGGAGGAACTTTAACTTTTTCATTTTCTTTCTTTCTTCTTTCTTTTTCTTTCTTTCTTTCTTTCTTTTTCTTTTTTTCTTTCTTCTTTTCTTTCATCTTTCTTTCACTTTGTAGTACTTGGGGATTGAACTCAGAGTGTCTTGCACATAACTGGCAAGTGTTCTGCCACTGGGCTCCACCCCTCCTCCTGCCCTTTTTAATGTTTTTGCTTGAGACAGGGTGTCTCTAATTCCACATACTGGCTCTGGTCTTGAACCTCCAATTCTCTTGCCCCCACATCCAGAGTTGCTGGGATTATAGGCATGAGCCACCACATCCAGCCTTAACTGCATTTTTCTAAGTCAAATAAGTCAATGTGAAGAATATATACTGTATGATCCAACTGGGCTGGGATTTAGCTCAGTGGGTAGAGCGCTGCACTGCAGTCTCTGAGGTCCCGAGTTCAATTCCCAGCACCGCAAAAATGGGAGAAGGGCCTGGCAATCCACTCCCAAGGCAATCCCGAAACAGTCAGCCATTGAAAACCCTATGAGGGTCACTATGAGTCGGATACCGACTCGACGGCACCTAACAACAACAACAACAACATGATCCAACTATAACATTTTGGGAAAGTCAAAACTATGAAATGTTAAAATGAAAAAGAAAAAGAACAGGAAAAGAAGAAGAAAAAAACAGGCAGGGTGGTATCCCCCAGTAATTCCAGCAACTCAAAAGGCAGAAGCAGAAGAATCACAAATTCGAAGCCAAGGGCAGCCTGCATAACTTTAGCGAGACCTTGTCTCAAAACAA
Source organism: Pedetes capensis (assembly GCA_007922755.1). Taxonomy (NCBI): domain Eukaryota; kingdom Metazoa; phylum Chordata; class Mammalia; order Rodentia; family Pedetidae; genus Pedetes; species Pedetes capensis. Next base: position 123,071 of record VMDO01001154.1, read on the forward strand.
AAATAAGAAAAGGGGCTGAGGTACAGCTCACTGATTGAGCACTTGGCTAACATGTGCAAGGCCCTGGGTTCAACTTCTCAGTACCAGAGAAAAAAAATCAGTGGTTGCCACAGTTGCAAGGGGAGGCAGAAATGAACAAGTGGAATACACAATATTTCTAGGTTAGTGAAACTAGTCTGCACAACACTACTGTGGTAAATCGATATCATTAAACATTTATCCACATCCGTAAAATGTACAAAACCAAGAATGATCCCTAGTGTATGGTCTTCAGGTGATTGCAGTGTGTCAATATAGGTCTATAACAAATGTGTCATTCTATTAGGGAATATTGAGGATAGGTGAAGATATGCATGTGTAAGGGAATGGGACACGGAAAATCATTGAGATTACCCAATTTTTCTGTGAATTTAAAACTGGTCTAAAAATAAATTCTATTTTAAAATATAAATAAATGTATAACCCCTAAGGTGACCTGATTTGTCTTGCATTCTATAATCAACTATGATAATCTTCAAGCCATGATAAAAATCTATGCTCTCAGTGGAGCTAATAAAGAAAGGCACCAAAGAACAATGTGTGCATAGTATCACAAACAGAATCTTGATTGAATTTCTTACAGCATAGAGGAGTATTGCTTTATCCTTAGTAATTCAAAATAAATATTTGACAAGTATTCCTGCACTAATCAGTTACTGAACATCCAGTTATTTTCCATGCAATCCTTGTTTCTAAGACTTAGGAAGTGTTAGCCAAAGAAAGAGCAAACGAGAAAGATGAATTCCAAACATATTTGAGCTGGTCACCAAAATTAATTAAAGTAAAGCACTGTTATAGCAAATACAATGGGTGCTGTACTGTATAATTACACTTCATTAAGTCAGTATGCTATAATTTTTCTGTTTGAATTTAGAATGTACATGCTTTACTAAAATAACAGAACTGTTTTTTTAAAAATGTTCTTAGTATAGAATTTGTATGATGTAGCTATTAGTTGTGTATTGTGTAATATTATATATATTTATATAATATATGTTGTTGTTGTTATTAGGTGCTGTTGAGTCGAGTCTGACTCATAGCGACCCTCATAGGGTTTTCAATGGCTGACTGTTTCAGGATTGCCTTGGGAGTGGGTTGCCATGTCCTTCTCCCATTTTGCAGTGCTGGGAATTGAAATCAGGACCTCAGAGACTGCAGAGCAGTGCTCTACCAACTGAGCTAAATCCCAGCTCCATATAATGTATAGTATATTATATATATATATATGTATATATATATATATGTATATATATGTATATATGTATATATAGTGTAGTATTAGTTGTGGGTATGTCTTCATTTTGTTAAATTCTAATTTTTGTTTTGGAAGGTATTATACTTGCTTTTTATGTATTATTTAACATAGTCCAAAGACTATATTATTATATTAATAAATGTATAATTTGTCATAATAATTATAAAATGAAAAGCCATGGGCACAACAAAGAATATATATTTTCCAAAGATTCCATATATAGATTCTGATTCCACATCTTTTCTATTACTGTCTTCAATTTTATATTTCATGTTCTTGCTTCCTTCTGTTATGGTGTTATTCCCTCTTATATGACTTACATGAGAGATCACTTTTGTAGCTTTAAAAATATCTCCTATTATCACCTAACATCTATCCATGCTGTTTCATTTAGTGATAGCTCATTTATTTTTCCTGCTTTATAATAGTCCATTGTTTGAATTACTTTAGATATATCCATCCCCGTTTCCCGAAGGAGATTGTGTTCATAGGGTCATTGTTGCTGTTTGTTTATTTTTGCTACTGTGATTAAGCCATGCTGTACGTTTATGTTCAGGTCTCCTGAAAAACACGTACTAATTTCCCTAGTCAACATTACACGCCTGGAAACACTCACACATCTACGCAGAGAAACAAAACAGTTATGTCATATAATACATCTCTACGTTTATGATTTAATGTTTTCTGATTGTGAATCATTTATACATCTACCAGAAGTATAAAAGTATATCCAGTGTTCCACACTTCTGTCAACATTCAATATAGTTACAAGTCTTGATGTGTGTGTGTGTGTGTGTGTGTGTGTGTGTGTGTGTGTGTTTCTTTTCATACTAATCTGGGACTACAAAATGCTATCTTCTTACAGTGTTAATTCCATTTTCCTGATCACTGACGTGATTATGCACACTTTTTCTTGAATTCATTCACATTTTCTCTCTGGTGAAATACCTCTTCATGTATTTTTCTTACATTCAGAATTAAGTCATTTATTATACATAGGTTTCAGGACCTAGTTTCTTTCTCTTAGCACTAGATATTTTTGAGATTCAACCATTTTATGAGCAACAGTAGTTCATTCCATTTTATGGTTGAACAGCACTCAATTTTATACAAGTGAAACAATATGATAGTCCATTTACCAATTAACAAGTTTAGGCTATTAACAAAAAGGTTGCTATAAGTATTTTTTTTTATAAACACTCTTTACCGGAGCATAGTTTTTTCACTTCTCTCAGAAAAATAGCTAAGGGTGACTATGAGGGATATTAGATGTGATGGAAAAATATGGTGAATGTTTAATTTTTACAAAATTATTACTATAAAAATGCATTGCCATTATCCTCTTCAAAATACGCTCTTTGGCTTCAAACACTCTTATTCTATCATTCTTGCCACTTTCTGAAGCAGTTCTGGACATTCTCTTTCATGATTGTCTTTAGTTTCATCCTCCACCTTGACAAAGCTCTGTGTCACATATGGTCTCTGGTATGGCAATTTCCGTCAAACAAAGAGCATTTCAGTGTGTTCCCATCCATTTTATTTACCACATCTGGCACCAGCTGACTTGTAGCTCTTTGTCAAAATCAAAATGACCATGAAAGGTAAATATTTTGAATTGAATCAGGACACTGAGGCAACCACAACAATCCAAGTAAGGACATTCATAAAAGAGGACTTCCAGAGCTCCTTCAAAAAATGACAAGAACCATGGGCTCAGTGTGTTCAAAAACTAGGGGAGTGATTTCATGGGGATCAATGGCAAGGTGTCTTTTACTGCTTTTTTTTCCACAGCACACAGGACCTCATACATACTTTGCAAGCAGTCTACCAGTGAGCTGCACCTTCAGCCCATTTTTTATTTTTTATTTTGAGACAAGTTCTTGCTAAGTTATGCAGGCTGTCTCTGGCCTCAAACCTGTAATCCTTCTGCTTCCTCCTCCTCAGTCACTGGGATTATAGTTGTGATCCATCATGCCTGGCCTTTTCAGTTTTGTTTTTTTTTTTTAATTTTAAAACAGCATCTCATTAAGTTGTGAAGGCTGCGTCTCGCCATGAACCTGTGATTTGTCTGCCTAAATCTCCTGAGTGACTGGGATTACAGACGTGAACCATAGAGCCCACTCCTTATTGAATTTTCCTTATATATTCTAAATAAAAAACATTTTTTCAGATATAAGAATTACCCATGTTATTCTACTTTGTGGCCTACAATATATTTTCCTGATAATGAATGCAATTTATTATTTCTTATGATTCATTCTTTTAGTGCATCTGATTTAAAAATATTTGTCTCCAGAGATACACAGATTTTCTCCTGTGTTTCTTCAAGAAATTATTATAACTTCATGCTTTAGACTCCGGTCTGTATGCCACATTTTGAATGAATATTGTTTTATGTTGTGAAGCAATGATCAATGTTCATGCTTGCCAAATAATAGTCCATTGCTTAGGATGATATCCTGCCTTTTTTATTGAGAAGACTATACAGTTTGAAGTCTTACCAGATTTACTTGTTATTATTAGATGTTGTTGAGCTGTGGTTGACTCAGAGCGACCCTCATCTGGTTTTCTATGGCTGATTGTTTCAATATTGTTTCAGGAGTGGGCTGCCATGTCCTTTTCCTGTTTGTGTGGTACTGGGGATGGAACTCAGGGCTTCAGAGACAGCAAACCCATATTCTACCCACTTAGCTTAACTCTAACACCAGATTTACTATGCTACAACTTAATGATTTATTGACATTATGTAAGTATGAAAGAGACACATATTCAAATTTTAAGTTTTGATAATTTCCCTGGTTTGCAACATGTGGTACAATACTCTTGTAAACTGCTGGTCAGTAGCTATGAGCTGCAGCACCTATTTAGCCACTGACCAGGTCATGAAGATGCACAATCATTGCTACAGTGTCCTGGGTTGCTAAACTATGATTTACAGGAGGTTCGGTGTGTTAAATATATTTTTATTCATGATATTTTCAACTTATGATGGATTTATCAGGATGTACCCTTGTGATAAGTTGAGGGGGATCTGGATATCTATTTTCTCTGTTGAAATAATTTGGCACTTTTCACAAGAAACAACCGAACTTCTACCTTCATGATGTATATAATAAAGTATTGAATATATATTGAACTCTAGCATCCAAATATTTTTTTAAAAACATGGTTTTGTCTTTCTGGGTCTGGCTTATTTAGATAAAAGAGATGATCTCTAGCTCCATCAATTTTCCTGTAAATATCATAATTTCACCTTTCTTTATGGCTGAATAGAACTCCATGGTCTATATATTCTACATTTTCTTTATCCACTCATTGCTGATAGGTACCTAGATTGATTCTATACCTTAGCTCTTGTGAATAGTTCTGCAGTAAATACAGGTGGACAAGTATCTGTATTGTATATGAACTTATAAACTTGTTCACTAACTAAAAAATACTAATAAAAAAGGAAATTAAAGAAAAACCTGACCATGTACATGTGGGATTTTTCTATATTCTCTCTTTTCTTTTATATAGACCTATGTAAATTTCCCTACAGCCAGTCATGAAATCAAGTATCTTACATATTCCATATTCCTGAATTATTACTCTTTGGCAAAATCATTTTGATTAATCTAGTTCCTCTGCTTCTTGATATAATTTGTAGAATTATCATGATAATTCCATGCTAAATCCTGCAGGTATTTTGGTTGGAGTTTCAATGAATCTGTACATTAATTTGGTAAAAATGGATACATTAACATTATTAAATCTTCTGATTTCTAAACCTAGCTTATCTTTTCATTAATTTAGGTAGTCTCCAGCCATTCTTAGGAATGCCATTTAACGTGTATCATTACTTGTTAGAATGCCAATCTGTAATTGTTCATTACTAGAATATAAAAACACAATTGATTTTTTTCATATTAACAATATATACTATGACTGTTAAACTCTAGCAGAACTTTTTTATACATAAAATACTCACATCTGAGAATAAAGATGACAATGCTACTATTTCTCAATCTGCTTTATTATTACAGTTTATTTTTATTTCCTTATTTCATTGATTAGGACATATAATGGAAGCAGTAAATTGGTCATTGTATTTTTCTGGCTTGTAGGAAGAAACAATAATCTTTTATTAATTAGTACAGTTTTATTGTATAGGCTCTTTCTTAGATTAAGGAAATGGAGTTTAACTTTTATCAAATGAGGTTGGACTCTGTGGCTACTTGGAATGCAGAAGCAAGATGATCACAATTTCAAACCCAGGCAGCCTGTGCAAATCAAGGAACTCATGTTTTAAAAATAAACAAAAATAAAGGGATGAAGGTATAACTCAGTAATAGAGCTTATGAAACCAACTTCAACCCTCTAGTACTGAAAAAATTTTTCACATGAATTTTCAACATCTCTTCAGTTGATAGTGTTTTTTCTTATATTCTATAAATATTGTGGCATATATAAGTATATGAAATGATTTTCAAAAGTTATACCAATAAATTTTCCTTGTATTTGTTTTACAGTAAGATCTACTGTCTATCTTGATGTACCATGAGCATTTGAATAGAACACGTATTTCCAGTAGTTATGTGGTGGCCAATTTGATTGATAACATCTTAGATATCTTTATTGGTATTTTTTCTGTTTAAAATATCAATTAGTGATATAATAGTTGGTATCAATGAACATAATTTTAGATTTGTATCTTTCATTTTTTAGTTTGATGTGTGTTATATCCACAAATTTCAAATCTCTGCTTTATGGTCCTTCTGGTGTATTTGTTCAATAAATTTATGGCTTTATTTCTATAAATTTCTATGAATAATCTATCTTCTGAGGCCTACCTAGACTGATATTAAAAATAAATTAAGTTTTCCTAATATTAATATTTGTAAGGTTCATATATTGCATTCTTTTATGTTGACCTATGTATGTCTTTAAATTTAAAGTAAGAGTTTTCTGAGGATGCTTGGGGCTTTGGGTTTCATCCATTCTGAGAATATCTGCCATTGAATTGGGGGTTTAGACTATTGGCTGTTAATATAATTGTTCATAAGAATATATTGGTATCTACAATTTTTAAATTTTTATTAAATTTGCTTCATCTGTTTTTGGTGGTTTTTTATGCTCTTTTTTCTGTATTCTTTGAAATTTGAGATTTCTTAAAAAATCAAAATTATCTTGTCTGTTGTCAGATGAATTTTGCCTATTTATTTTTTTCTGGGGGTCTAAGGCGATTGCTGATGTCAAATAGATATTACCCAAAAGTAGAGAATACCAGAAAAATGTCTATCTATGTTTTATTGACTAAAAAAAAGACATTTGACTATGTGGGTCACAAGAACTTATGGATAACATTGTGAAGAATGGGAATACCAGAGAACTTAATTATACTAGTAAGGAATCTGTACATGGACCAGGAGGCAGTCATTCAAACAGACAAAGGATACATAGCCTGTTTTAAAGTCAGGAAAAGTGTGTATCAGGCCTATATCCTTTCACCATATCTCCTCAATCTCTGTGCTGAAAAAATAATCTGAGAATCTGGACTTTGTGAAGAAAAATGCAGCATCATGATTAGAGGAAGATTCATTAACAGCTTCCATTGTGCAAATGACATAACTTTGCTTGCTGAAATTCAAGATAATTTGAAGCATTTACTGGTGAATGTCAAAGAACACAGCCTTCAGTATGGATTGTGCCTCCACATCAACACAACAAAAATCTTTACAACTGGATCAGTATGGAACTTCATGATAGATGGAGAAAAGATTGAAGTTGTCCAAAATTTTGCTTTGATTGGTTCTATAATCAACATTCATGGAAGCAGCAGTCAGGAAATCAAGGCACACTGCATTGGGAAAAGCTGTTTAAAAGAATAAAATTTTGAAAAGTAAAGTCACATTGAAGATTAAGGTGCCCCTGACTCCTGCTATGATATTTTCAATTGAATTATATGTCTATGAAAGCTGGATATTAAATAAGGGAGACAGGACAAGAATTGATGCTTTTGAATTATCATGCTCAAGATGAATATTGAATATACCATGGACTGTCAAAGGAACCAACAGATCTGTCCTAGAAGTGCAACCAGAGTGCTCCTTGGAATCAAGGATGGCTAGAGTACATCTGACATATTTTGGACATGGAGTCAGGAGGGACCAATCCCTGGAGAACGGCATCATGTTTGGGAGAATGTCTGGTCAATGATAAAGGGGAAGACTCAACTAGATGGATTTTCACAGTAGCTGCAACAATGGGCTTAAACATAAAAAAGAAACTGTGTATCTGGCACAGAATGGGGGAGTGTTTTGTTCTGATGTTCATAGGGTCACTATGATTTGGACCTGAGTTGATGGCACCTAACAACAACAATATATGCACACATATACACTTAATAATCTCTTGACAATTATCAAGGCCCTGTTCACTTTATTCACTTTCTTCCTACACCAGGTCTTATTTTTTTATAGTTACTATAACCACGTGTTCATTGTTGTTTGTTGTTGTTAGGTGCTGTGAAGTCTGGGCTGACTAGTAATGACCCTATGCACAACTGAATGAAACACTCCCCTACATTGTGCCATGCCCAGCACTATATCAATGCTTCTCTGCTACTCATAAGATTTTCAATGGCTCATTGTTTGGGGATTGCTTCAGGAGTGGGCTGCCAGGTCCTTCCCACAATTTTGCAGTGCTCAGGATTGAACCCAGAGCCTCAGAGAGGACAGAGCAGCACTCTACCAATTGAAACTGTTTTTTCTTCCATATAATCTAATCTGTTTTAATGCCCTTCAGTGGAATTTTCATTTTGGAAACATTTTCCATGTTTAAAAATTTTCTCCTAATTTTCCTCATGTATTTATTCTAATTATCAAAAATAGCTACAAAATATTTGTATTTAGTATATTAACACATTTATTGATGAATATTTTCCACACCATAAAATTTTCCTACCCTGCACAAATCAATGATTTTTAGCTGATTTTTAATGCTATGCAACCATCATCACAATCAAGTTTTAATACATTTGCATCACTCCAAAGAGATGACTCATTTCCTACTATAGTCAACTTCTTATTCCATCTCAAGTCCAGAAACAACCTCTTTTCTGTCCCTATAAATTTTTCTCATCTGAACATTTCTTATAAATGGAAACATAAATTTCATCTTTTGCTTATCACAATGGTTCTCAACTGGGATAATTTTGTACCAAGAAATATTTTTCAAGGTCTACAGATATTTCTAGTTACCATAACTTGTAGTGTACTACTATTCTCTAGCAGATACATATCAGATGCTTCTATGTCTCCTACACAATGAAGGAAAGCCCTCCACAACAAAAAATTGTGTGATTTAAAATGTTAATACTGCTGAGATTGAGGGAATATTACCGAGATTTTCTTTGTGAGGTTTATCCATGTCATGATATGCATTAATTGTCCAGACTTTTTTTATTGCTAAATAGTTTCCCATCATGTGATCTCTTTTGGATATCCCTGATGTGAACATTTGTATGCAATACATTTTATGGGGAGGTTTCTTCATTTCTCTTAAGTAAGTACCTGGGAGTAATGCAGAGGTATGGATCCTAAATGTCTGCCAAAGACCCATATGGTCCATATGGTAAAGACCTAGTGAGGTGGTAGAACCTCTAGGATGTGGGACATAGTGAAAGGAAATTGGCTTATTCTGAGAGTGACCTGGAAGAGAAAATTGGGGACCCAGTCCTTTCCTCTATCTTTCATTGCTTCCTCCCTGCTATGAGGCAAGCAGCTTTGCTCCATCACACACTCCCCACCATGATGTGCTGCCTCACCACAGGCTCAAAGCAACAAAGCCCAGTGACCATGGACTGATGCCCCTGAAAGTGTGAGGCAAAATAAGCCTTCTCTCTTTGAAATTAATTACCTAATAGATTTTGTCTCAACAATGAAGAACTGACTAATGCAAATAGAATTGCCAGATCTCATAATTGTCATTTTTCTTTTTATTAGTCATTTATGTGTTTTTGAATATCCATTTAAGTATTTGGCTGAGGGTTAAATTGGTGTAAATGCTTCATTATTATCAAATTTTAAATTTTAAATTTCCTATACCCTAGATACTAGGGTATTTTTTTTTAAATCATATGATTAGGAAACATTTTCTCTTACTCTTTGGCTTTTCATTTTCCTAACCATTTATTTTGTTGCACACACATATATACCTCAACAGTAGTAAATATATTAATATGATTGAAATTTTTTGATAGTATATGAATAAAACATGAAATATTCATCTAGAGCACTTCAATACATTTTTAAATCTTAAACTAAGATAAGAAAAATCTAATATATTATTTTCTCTGATTGTAAGAAGGCCTGCAGTTCAGGCACTTATAAAGAGTGTTTTTTTTTTTTTTTTTTTTTTTCTTTTTAAGGATCTCCACAGACAATGAACTTGCAATCACCTTTGCTTGGATGGTTTCTCTTTTGAAGTTATTACCAGAAGTCTAAGGGAACTCTCCATTCATGAAAAAAAAGAAAAAGAAAAAAAACAATTACCTCATACTTTATGTTCTAAAGATAGAAATTTCATGTTCCTATCCTTTACAAAATAAACCTGCCTTGAGAACTAGTTTCTCAGTCACCTCACAATCCACTCGTCTCCAAAGCAAACATGACTCTCTTTTTCATCTTTGCCACAGTTACATGGCTTTCATTCCTGAGCAGTTTGAGATCTATTAAAAATATACTTGTTTCTCTATGGACCTACCAAAGTGCATACATATCTGTAATAAGGAAGAACCATAAATGCTGAGATTTAAGATTTGAAAATGAAACTGTCCCCAACAGGCTTATGTGTTTTTGAATGTTTGGTCCTGAGCTTGTATCAATATTTTGGTAGGTTCTGGAAATTTTAGGACATAGGATCTAGCTGGAAGAAATAAATCACTGGAAGCATGACTCTGAAAGTTATTCCAAGTCCATGGCCCCTTTCTCATTCTCTACTTCCTTTTCAACATGAAGTGAACAGCCTCCTTCTCCACATGCTCCTGCTGCCATGTTCTGCCTCACTAAGGGCTCAGAATCAATGGAGGTAAGGACTAGGGACTGAAATTTTTGAAACTGTAAGCTAAAAAAAAAAAAACAAACCACAAAACTTCCTTCCTTTAAGTTGTTTCTGCTAAGTAACTTATTAAACTACTGAGAGAAGTAACTAGTATACCAAATATGGTGTGTTGCACACATGTAATCCCAGTACTCTGGGGGCTAAGGCAGGAAAGTTGCTAGTCCAAAGCCATCCTGGGATATGTAGCAAGGTTGAGTCTAACCCAGGGTACATAGTAAGACCTTGTCTCAAATCTTTGTTGAGTGCCATCAAGTTGGATCCAACTCATAGCAATCCTATGTACAATAAAATGAAACACTACTCAACACTGTGCCATGCACACAATCTTTTTATGTTTGAGCCCATTGTTGAAGCCACTATGTTTCTTTTCATTTTGAGTGGAGCCACATCAACAAAAGGAAGGAGTTTTACTCCATTCCCACCATTAAAATAGGCTCTAATTTGAGGAAACATCTCTTCCCCAGTCATCTCTTGAATGCCTTCCAGCCTGAGAAGGACTCATTTTCTGGCACTATATATGACAGTGTTTTTCTGCTATTAATAGCGTTTTCAATGGCTAATTGCTTCATGAGTGGGCTGCCAGGTCCTTCTCCCTAGTCTCTTTGTCTGGAAGCTCAGCTGAAAGCTATCCACCATGGGTGCTCTGCTGGTATCTGAGATACTAGTGGCACAGCTTTCAGCATCACAGCAACATGCAAGCCCCCACAGCATGACAAGCTGACAAACAAAGAAGGAATAGCTATATTTCCAGTTTTTAAACATAGACATCATTAAACTTTCAATAACACAAATATAAAATTAACATATACATATATATGTGTCTGAAATTATGTTCATTTTATTTATGAACACTCCACATAAATTTTACCTTTTTGATATTCATATGTGCGTGGTGGGCCATTTGCTATTATGCTGAAAAGTTATTACTTACTTAGTATTACAAGATACTTGCCCTGAATAAATAAACCTCAATGACATTTTCCTCAAAGTGTTTATGCAAAGTTTCTGACCAACACATAACATTGAACAATATTTATTGTTCTGTCAAGACAAACTTATGCTATTGATTGATCTAAGGGAAAAAACTATTAAGCAATGAGAATACATGACTGAGAATAATATATCATCAAAAATGTTTTTTGAAAAGATAAAAAATTACAACATGGAATATATTTTAATAAGTAATACAGTAATGGAAATGCATTGAGGAAAATGTAGGCTAGAGTTTAGGGTATTTGGTTGTCAAAAATTGGAGATTATTTTCCTGTAAGTGGGCATCATGGAGGATATTATATGATGAAAAAAGTTTGTTGTTGTTGTTGTTGTTAGGTGCTGTCAAGTTGGTATCCGACTCATAGCGACCCTCTGTACAACAGGGGAAACATTATTGTCAGTGCTTCTCTGCTGTTCATAGGGTTTTCAATGGCCGATTGACTTTTTGGGAGGGGGTTTCCAGGTCCTTCTCCCAAGCCTACAGCTTCTGGTGTTCCCAGGTGGTCTCCCATCCAGGTACTAACCAGGCCCGACCCTGCTTAGCTTCTGAGATCTGACGAGATCGGATGCCACAGGGCTACAGCTGCAGGCCGAAAACTGTTTAAGGGAAGGAAATGGTGTTTAATGGACAATTAATGATTAAATGCCATTTATTGAAAATCAACTATGTAGTAGGCTTTGCTGCTAAACATTGATAAAACAACAGTGAATAAGACAAAGTCATGGGATTTAAAATCTAATGGGAAAGAAATCATTCATAAAAAAAAATCCTGCACATTGTTATGTAATCCCTATAAGAATGAGATGCATATAATTACCCCAATGTATGAATAAACAAACTGAGATAAAGGAAACAGTTTCATACCCAAACATATGAGAAGTCAATTTATAATCTATGATTTCAAACTAAGACATCAATTCATCTCTAAACCACCTCATATTTCAGCCAATATGTTGAAAAGAAAACTCATGCTCTGTTTGCAAATTTAAAGAAATAGCCAAATATCAGTCACAATTAGATTTCTCATAGTTTTCTTATCCAATCTACATCCCATGGATGAACGTGCATTATCAAGACACTTGACCAAGATACCATGAAATAGTTAAAGAAAAAGAGCCCCTAACCTTTTGGTACTCACAAAGATTTCTCAACCAGACATCAACACCTAGTTTGGGGCACTCCAAGTCACTTGTTGCATAATATCACATGAGGTACCTCATCACTTGATTATCTGAGCAATTCTCTATCTTAAAAAAAAAAAAAAACCCTGAAACTTCTATGAGAATTTTTTTTCTACTCTAGTTTTCATCAACTCCAACTAAATCTCTTTAGAACCAACTGTTTCTTACTGATTTCTACATAACATAACCTATGGCTGGAATTTAGCTCAGTTGGTAGAGCGCTGCACTGCAGTCTCTGAGATCCCCAGTTCGATTCCCAGTACCACAAAATGGGAGAAGGACCTGGCAATCCACTCCCAAGGAAATCCCGAAACAGTCAGCCATTGAAAACCCTATGAGGGTCTCTATGAGTCAGATACCAACTCGATGGCACCTAACAACAACAACAACATGGCCAGTGAAAAGAAGCCTAGACTTATCATTTGATCTTTAAAAGGTAAGTATGAAAATATTGTAGAGCATTAAATAGTCCAGAAAATAACAAAGTAACCATATCACAACATGGAAAATTCAGAAACTGAGGCAACTTAGAATGCACATACACTCCGGCTGAATATATGAAAACTCGGCATCAATAAAGAGACAATGAAATGGTAAGTAATGTTATATGTGCATACTTGTTCACTACAATCCCTCAACTATATATGTAGTTCTTCCATATACACATATAAGTATATATGTAGCTCTTCCATATATATGTACATATATATGTATATACACACACATGCATATGTGTGTGTGCATATATAAATGCACACACACACTATATATGTGTGTGTATATATACATATATATGTACATATATAGTACATATATATGTACATATATATATATAAATGCACACACACACTATATGTGTGTGTGTGTGTGTGTGTGTGTGTGTGTGTGTAGTTTCTGAGAGATACGGGGTGAGAAAAAGATTAGGGTGAATAGATAAAAACACCTAAAGTATCATTTTAAATAATAAAGCTACATTTATATTTTAATAAAACAAGGTTATAGTTATTTTCAAATTAAATTGAAAAAATCCACATGGTCATGTTGCTTAAAAGGTAATGTTTTCCTTTATATATTACGATTGGTGATCTAAAAACTACAGAAATGCTTTTACCCACTATCAATAGTCATATGCAAATTTAGAGTCCAGTCTGTAGTACGGTTTGCTAAGAGGCAGCTGAGCTCTTTGGGGATTTGTAGATTTTATATCCTGGAGAAAAATAAGAACAGGCTCTTAACAGGTTTTTCCTACTATAAAGTAAACATTTTAAAGGATGTAAGAAGTTGTGAAAAAAAACAATGAGCCAGCTTTTCCTCATTGTGTTAATTACAATACAGGTTTAACACAGGATATATACACCAAATAGGGAGACGGACGTGGCAGCCCACTCCTGAAACAATCTGCCATTGAAAGCTCTATGAATAGCAAAGAAGCACTGACAATAGCGCAGAGCATGGCACAGTGTCAAGGAGTGTTTCCTCTGTTGTACATAGGGTCGCTATGAGTTGTACCCCACTTGGGGGCACCTAACAACAATATACATACCAAATAATTTATTGGTGAGTCCTGCTACATGTCAAACAATTCTAAATTCTCAGTAACTTAGAATAACAAACATTTATTTTTCACTCCTATTGTATGTGTGTTACCGTGGCTTTGCTCAGTATTGCTTCATGTGTATTTTCTTCACGTGAAGGGATATTCCCAATGTGAGACCTGCACATTGTTGGGACAAAAAGGAGAAAAAGGAGAGATAAAGCTGTGGCATGAAATCTTCCTTAACTCTCCTGCTCAGATATGGCCAATGTTAAAATCATTAGCATGCCATTAAGCAAAGTCAGATACATGGTTATGTCCAAAATTGCTGAATCAAGAAAACATTTTGTTTTTATGGGGTAGGTGTAAATATTTACATACAATAAAAATATATTCTATTATAACATTCAAAAGAAAAATAGAATATATAACATGTATATGTACTAGAACATACCAAATTAATTAAATATTTTAAATTAAATAATTGTTGTTAGGTACCATCAAGTCAAGTTGATTTATAGCAACCCAGCTGTACCACTGTGGCATCCAATCCCATCAGATCTCAGAAGCTAAGCAGGGCCTGGCTGGTTAGTACTTGGATGGGAGACCGCCTAGGGACACTAGACACTGTAAGCTTGGGAGAAGAACCTGGAAACCTGCTCTCAAAAATCAATCTGCCATTGAAAACTCTATGAATAGCAGAGAAGCACTGACAGTGTTTCGCCTGTTGTAAGTAGGGTCACCATGAGTCAGATACCGACTCCATGGCACCTAACAACAACAATGTACAACAGAACACAATACTCTGACACTGTGTCATGCCTGGCACTATGTCAGTACTTTTTTTGCTAATTTTCAATGGCTGATTGTTTTGAGATTGCTTCAGGAGTGGGCTGCCAGGTCCTTCTCCCATTTTTGTGGTCCTGAGGATCAAACGGAGGACTTCAGAGAGCACAGAGCAGCACTCTACCTGTTGAACTGAACTCCAGCTCCCAAGTTCTAATAAGCATGCATATTTGTTTCTTTAAAATATAAGTCTGTTCAAAACTACAGATAAGTCTTGTTTATTTTGCTTTGTTTTTAATTGTGGAGCTGTGTGTAGAAGTGCCTATTACCTTCAGTGGTTATACAGAACAAAAAAAAAGAGATTCAATATTTACTCACCACAGATGGTAGAATCCTATGATGAAGGAGGAAGAAGTTTAAATCATATATTCCAGATGACAACTTAGCAGGTATCTTCAGAGATGAGCTGTTTGTGTTGATTATATTCCTATCCCTCAGGGTTCAAAACTGCTGTTGATTATAATAAGACAATATTTAGGCTGAAACACATTATCAAATAAGTTAACAAATAATGTTAGTGGTAATAATCTCAGGACAATGGGTTATATAGCTTTATATAAACACATCTGAACAGCATGTCATTGCATGGAACAAAAAAGAGATGATAAAAATAAAATAAATGAGGAAAAGTTGGGATAAAAAATTCAAGCTAAGGAATTAGGGGTAAATTATTCAATTTATCACCATTAAGTATCCTGTTAGTTGTAGAATTTTGTAGAGGCTATAAATTAAGGAGCCTGCAGCAGTAGCCCTGTGGCATCCGATCTCGTCAGATCTCAGAAGCTAAGCAGGGTCGGGCCTGGTTAGTACCTGGATGGGAGACCACCTGGGAACACCAGAAGCTGTAGGCTTGGGAAAAGGACCTGGCAACCCCCTCCCAAAAGTCAATCTGCCATTGAAAACACTATGAACAGCAGAGAAGCACTGACAATAGTGTTTCCCCTGTTGTACAGAGGGTCGCTATGAGTAGGATATCAATTTGATGGCACCTAACAACAACAACAACATAAATTAAGGAGGGGCTGGGATTTAGCTCAGTTGGTAGAGCGCTCCTGCTGCAGTCTCTGAGGTCCCGAGTTCAATTCCCAGCACCACAAAAACGGGAGAAGGGCCTGGCAATCCACTCCCAAGGCAATCCTGAAACAGTCAGACGTTGAAAACCCTATGAGGGTCGCTATAAATCGGATACCAACTCGACGGCACCTAACAACAACAACAATAAGTTAAGGAATCACTCAATTGATTCTTACTTTTTCTGACACTATTTTTTTTTAATTAATAGACATTAGATTTTTGTCAAATGCTTCCTTTTTGACTCCATGGGTCAAATGCTTCTTTTTTGACTCCATGGGTTTTCTGAATTTGATCCCCTTTTTCAAGTTTCTTGAAGTAAGAGATTAGGTTAGTGATTTGAACATATCACAATCCTAAATGTGCATGCTACAAATAATGGAAAGGCAAATTATATGAAAGATAATCTGACATAACTAAAGGGACAATAATGAAATCCATAATAATATTTGAGAACTTTAATACTCCTTTCTCAACAATGATAGAACTACACAGAAAATCATAATGTAGCTAGGCACTGTGGCACATAACTATAATCCCAGTGACTCAGTAGACTGAGACAGGAGGATTGCAAGTTCAAAGTCCAGAAGCAGTCTGCACAATTTTGCAAGATGTTTTCTCAAATTAAAAAGTAAAAGAGGGCTTGGATGCAGTACAAAGGTAGAGTGTTTGCTTAGCATGTGCAAGGGTGTGGGTTCAAAACCTCAGTAATGAAAAAGAAAATAGAAAGTAATATAATAAAAGAAAAAGAAAAATCAAAATGATATAGATATACACAAAAATCTCATCCATAAACAAAATTTTTATGGAATAGCCCACCCAATGGCAAGAGGATATACATAGCTCTCAAGTGCCCATGGAATACATGTAGAGATAAATCATATCTCATGTCATAAATCAATCTGCAATACATGTAAAAGAATTGAAATGCAGAGTATTATCTCCAATATTAATGAAATAAAAATAAAAATCTTTAAAGACAACAGAAATATATCCAACTTTTGAAACAACACACTTCTAAATTATCTATGGATCAATGAGAGAGTCTTAAAGTAAATTTAAAAAACATTGAGTGGAAAGAAAATGATAATATACCATCAAAAAGTTGGGAACAATTAAAGCCATTTATTGCACTAAGACAGATATTGAAGAGCTTACAGAATTTCCCAGGAAACTGAAGACTCCATTGGCCATTGGACTAGAGGGCATTCATATAATATTATAATAGGAAAGATGTTGTCTGTGGGTTTCTATATGCTAAATATTTGAGTGAAGCTGAATTCAAAAGTAATGGGCTAATTACCTTGGTGAAGGAAATTTCATGAGGGTGGTAAAATTAGAAAGTATAGAATAGTTGTTACTTACCAATTTTAGCCAGATTTAAGAAGAAAAACTGGAGGAAAGATCACAGAAAAAAGATTTGATAAATGGGCAGTTTAAAAAGGAAAAAAGCTCTGGCTTCTCTAAGATTACTCTGGATAGGACCAGTTGGGCAAGGAGGACATAGTTGTTGAAGACATAAACTCCATTAAACAGAACAATAGGAGTTCCAGTTGTGAAGGTGCATGCCTGTAATCCCAGTATCGTGGGAGGCGGAGGCAGAAGGATCGCAAATTTGAGACCAGAGGCAGTCTGGGTAACTTAGTGAGACCCTGTCTCAAAAAGTAAAAAAAAAAAAAAAAAAAAAAAAAAAAAAAAAAAAAAAAAAAAAAAAAACAGGGCTGGGGGTGGTGCAGCTCAGTGGTCCAGGACTTGCACAGCATGCAAGCTCAAGGCCCTGGGTTCAACCCCCAGTACCGCCAAAAATAAATAAATAAATAAATAAAATTAAAAAAAAATTAAAAAACAAACAAACAAAAAACCCAGAACAATAGAAGAAATTCCCTGATGGCAAAATAGGAGTCAGCCAGGCCTCTCTCATCAAAGATCTTACAGCATGAAATGGCAAACTCATTTAAAACACTTTCATTTGAAGAAATGAATAACTGAAAAATGAATGTCCCCAGGATGTCCTTCTGCAAAGGTGCTGCCCAGGGAAGTGGTTTACCAGCCTGGGCATACAAATCCTGGTGCTTCTGATTCTGTAGTTCACAAGAATGAAGCTACCTCTTATACTAGCAGTAACCCTTAGCAACATCCACATGTTACTGGTTTTGTAAGACTGAAGCATATAAGAGTTTAGAGATTATGGTAGTAGTTGCAAAAGTTCCAGAAGATAGCCTGCAAGGCCATACAATGGGTACCAGGGTTGAGTGCTCTGTGGAGAGTCCCTGAAAGGTTGATGCATGAAGCTTTGAAGGTGGAGCCTAGGCAGTAATGGAGACCCCAGGATAATGGGTATGTCAGCAAAGTGCAATGTCTGCTGAGGAAGCTACAAGCAATGAGTAGAGCCAACCCAAGAGGGCAATGTGTGCTAAAAATGGCAGAGACTTGGAGGTGGAGCCATCCAAGCCTAGATGATGCTAGATGCCAAATGACTGATGATGTTTCATGTGCCAGATGCCAGATATGGAGCCACTGGATTTGTTTGTCAGATGGGTTGCTGGTTTTGCTACAGACTGATATTTCCTTTCTGTAACCCTATTCCTCCATTTTGGAATGGGAATGCCTAATCTGTGCCTTTGTATATTGGAAGTATGTAAACTGTCTTTTGCTTTGCAGAAGTTCACAGCAAGTTTGCTTTGAGACTCAGTGGAGACTTTGGACTTGGACTTTTGAACAATGTTGAGGCTGATATGACTTTGAGGACTCTTCAGGTTGGAATGAATGCATTTTTTTATTATTATTGAAATGTCCATAGACCATTGGTGGGAGGAATGTCATGGTTTGAATTTATAATGTCCCCTAAAGGTCATATGCTTTAATGTTCAGTCTCCAGCTGCTGCTGCTGTTTGTGGAAACCAAGGAAACTTTGAAAGACAGAATCCAGCTTTGTGTGAGTGAATCACTGGGGATGATTTGGAAGTTTTTTCCAAACTTGCAGGTCCAGTGTACTCTCTGCTCTCTTCTATCATTTTCCATATTATAAAGTAATCTCCCATGCCTGCCCTCCACTATACCATAGTGTGTTTTGCATCTGTGGATGGAAATATTCTGACTGTGAGCTTCCAATAGGTCTCTGCCCCTATAATTTTGTTTTGGTCAGTTTCTCTGCCTCAGAGACACACCAGCTGACTAACACATGTAAACACACAAGTAATTTTCAACAAAGGTGCAAAAGCAATTCAATAGAAGAAAGATAATTTTTTCAACAAGTGGTGCTGAGCCAATTGAGCATTAGTAAGCAAAAAAAATTTTTTTCAACCTAAATTTCATTCCTTATACAAATATTAATTTTAGAAAGATCATAAACCTAAAAACAGCAATTAAAAAGATAAACATAATTTTTAGGATAATTAAAGAACAGTGGAAAATCTTTAGAATCTCAGACTTGGCAAGAAGTTCTTTGACTTCTTACCAAAACTGTGATTCTGAAAGGGAAAAATTATGAAGTGGATTGAACACAAATGAAATATTTTCTCAAAAAGGGACCTTAGTTAAAGGATAAAATGGCAATCTGCACACTGAAAGAAAATATTTGCAAATCACATAACAAAGATTTAGTATTTAGAATATGTACAGAATTATCAAAACTCCACTGCAAAAACAAGCAATTCAATTGGAAAATTGGCAAAGACACGAAATAACATTTCACTGAAGAAAATATATGGATAACACATAATCATATGAGGTATGTTCAGACTCTATTATGATTTGCTTGTGACCCCCAAAATTAATGTTTTGGCATCTCAATGCCTAAATCAATATGATTGGGAGGTGGAGCCTAATGAGAGGTACTTAGGTCCTTCAGAAATAGATTGATGCTACCACAGAAAGGGCTTGTGTGAGTGAATTTATTCCCTCTCCCATTTATTCCCTCTCCCCTATTCTTCTGTCACTTGAGGACATAGCTTTTTTCCCTTGAGGGGATACAGCATTCAACACACCCATTTGAAAGCAGAAAATCTGATTCCTAAACGTGATCTTAAAATTCCCAGCCTCTGGGCGCGGTGGCACACCCCTGTAATCCCAGCAGCTTGGGAGGCAGAGGCAGGAGGATCGCCTGATGGCAAGTTTGAGACCAGAGGCAATCTGAATAATTTAACGAGACCCTGTCTCAAAAAGTAAAAAAATGGGCTGAGGGTGCAGCTGTGTCGTCCAGTACTTGCACAGCATGCAAGTGCGAGGCCCTGGGTTCAACCCCCCAGTAACACACACACACACACACACACACACAATAAATAAATAAATAAATAAATAAATAAATAAATAAATAAAAATTCCCAGCCTCTTGTTGTCGTTAGGTGCCGTTGAGTCGGTATCCGACTCATAGCAATCCTGTGTACAACAGGTGAAACACTATTGTCTGTGCTTCTCTGCTATTCGTAGGGTTTTCAATGGCAGATTGATTTTTGGGAGGGGGTTGCCAGTCCTTCTCCCATCCCAGCCTCTAGTTTCTCTAAAATCTTGGCATGTAACTACCATACAACCAAATAATTATGAAATGAAACATTCTGTACCCATAAAAACCTATCCAACAATGTTTACACCATCTGGATTCATAATATAGTATACTCCCAAACTAGAAAATTTAGAAGTTATTTTTAACAAATGAAGGATTAAACAATGAGCATTTACTTATCTTGGAATTTTATTCAATAATAAAAAGGACTGAAATACTAATATACTCAATAATATGGATGAATCACAATGGCAATCCTAAACAATGGGAATAAAGCCAATTTCAAAAGATCACATTCTATAGGATTCCATTTTTATAACCTCTGGAAATGATAAAATTATGGGAATTAAAAATATTTTCTAAGCACTGAGTAGAATGTGATGGCAGAAGGGAAGTGAGAGTTGTTTTAAACAGTCAACACAAGAAATGCTTGTGTTAACACTGAGCATGGTGCTGCACACCTATAATCCCAGCAGCTCAGGAGGTGGAGGCGGGAGGATCACAAGTTTGAGACCAGAGGCAGTCTGTGTAATTTAGCAAGACTCTGTCTCAAAAAGGAAAAAAAAAAAAAAAAAAGGCTGGGGCGCAGCTCAGTGGTCCAGCACTTGCGAAGCATACAGGCTCGAGGCCCTGGGTTCAACCCCCAGAACCACAAAAAAAAAAAAAAAAAATCCTTGTGTTGATGAAAATATCTTATCTCTGTGAACATCTTGGTTGTGATTTTGTACTAGAGTTTTCAAGTTGTTACCCTGCCAATAAAACTGTTAAAAGGATATGTGGGGTTGAAATACATTGTTTTAAACCTACATGAAAATGTACAATTATCTTAGAACAAAAAAGTTCAGTTAAAAGAGAAAGTAATTGTAAGATAACAAATGAAATTCAATTAGAAAAGGATCTTGTGCCTGTGAATGACCTCGAGATAAATTTTTGTAACTTGAGCCCTAAAAATCAATAGGCAAATAACTCAGATCCTGGTATTTAAGCTGGCCAAAAAGTATCAAAAGAAATTTAAGTGGAGATTGGTTGATCAATGGGTACTAAGTTTCAGTTTAATAGAAGCAAGTTCTAGTGCACACTATTGCACAGCAGTAGATTACCATAACACACTGTACATTTTAAAATGCTAGGAGGAAAGATATTGAGAGTTTCCACCATGAAAAATGGAAACGTTTGTACCCACAAAAATCTGTACACCAATGAATATATCTACTTGAGTATATAGATATATTTAACTTGATTTAAACATTACACAATATATACATGTATAGAAACATAGCATGCTACCACACTACTATGAATATATGTTTTCACATTTTTATGTATTAGTTTAAAAAAGAATAAATTTAGGAAGGTAATTCAAATAAAGTATAAAAGTAAAAGTAAAAATAAGAGAAAAGTAAAAGCTTGAAAAAAGTGAAGAAAACTATTAGATTTATACAGACACTTTTATAACCACCAAATACTCTGAATAAAATTCTTATAAAATTGCAATAACTTTGTATACTTGACATCTTTCTTCTAAAGTATTAGGTTTGTGATTATAATATAATACTAAAATATATAAATTTTATTTGGCAAAATAAGTTTATAAATAAAGTAAATATCTGTACATATTTACTTCATTAAATTCAAAAGTATTGAATTGACTGCTTAAATATTTAGGATATCTTTTTTTTTTCAGTATTTGGAGGTTCAATCCAAGTTCTCACACTTACCTTGCAAGTGCTAGACCACTGGACTGTGCTCACAGCCATTTTATTTTTCCATTTCACTTTGCAATAGGGTCTTGCCTCATTGCACAGGCTGTTTCTGTCCTTAAACTCATGATCCTCTTGCCTCTGCCTCCTGAATCTATGGGATTACAGGTGTGTCACAGCACACCACTAGAATACCATTTAATACGTTTATGCCATTAATAAATTGGGGTTTAAAAAGTAAAATTTGGTAGAAATTAGCATAATTTCCTACACTTTCCAAATCTTCATGGATTATGTGAAGCTACTAATACCTAGAAATTTCTGATTTTTGTAAATTTATTACAAAACAATTTAGGACCACAGTTCTTATAGCACTCATATTTCTTTGGGTTTCTTGCCCTTTTTTCTTTTCTATCTTCTCTTATTGTAGGTAGGTATATTTCCTCCACATTGCTAAGGAAATTTCAGAGTGCTTGAGATAACACAAAAGATTAAATTGATAAATCCAATTCCCAAGAGTGAGAGGAATTATCCATTACCAATCATTTAATAAAAATTTCAAACATCCCAGTCATCCTAACACCAGCTCTCAAGCCTTCTCTTGCAGCATCAGGCTCACTTAGCCCCAGTACACTCATGCGTCCCTCTCCAAGGTATTGTGTCTGGCAACATTCTTTATACATAATGGAATCATTTTAAGGATAACACTTTATTTGTTAGCTTTTGTGCTGCCATGACCAAGATACCCAACAGAGACAACTTCAAGGATGGAAAGGTTTATTTCACTCATAGTTTCAGAGGACTTCAGTCCACAGTGTGGGGAAGGCATGGATAAGGAGCAGGCAGCAGGGGCTGTGGCAGAGAATTCTTCATACACTCGGACAGGAGCAGAGACAAAGACTAGAAACAAGTACTTGGTAA
The DNA here is from genome assembly GCA_007922755.1 of Pedetes capensis. Lineage (NCBI taxonomy): Eukaryota > Metazoa > Chordata > Mammalia > Rodentia > Pedetidae > Pedetes > Pedetes capensis. Next base: position 146,215 of record VMDO01001154.1, read on the forward strand.
AACTTTCAAAGGCCCACCCTCACTGACCCACCTCCTAAAGTCTCAACAACCTCCCAAAACAGCAACCCCGCTGTGGCCCAAGTATTCAAACATGTGCCTTAGGGGACATTTTACATTCAAACCATAACAAACACATCTCCACCTTATGTTCAGTTACTAGTTTTTGTGTCATTTTCTCTGAAGCTATGCCCCATAAATATCAACCCTGAGTGTGTTTATCAGGAGCAATTCTGGATAACCACAACCAGCCTGATAAAAGCATTCCATGATAAGTATTCTACCATTAGAAATATTAGTTTATTTGCCAGAATTCTGCCATTAGCAGATTTATAAGAGTAGATGGCTGGGTCATTTTCTTCTCCTCCTTTTTTTTTTTTGTTTGTTTGTTTGTTTGTTTGTTTGAAAGAGAGAATGTTTTGCATACTGGTTGCTCATTTACTGTCCAATGTCTAAAATAATATAACCCCAGAGCTTAATTTCAGCAAACTGGCTTTTCTTTGTGTTCTTTGGGGCTCTTTTGCCCCAGTTATTTCACACTGACTTGATCTTTTATGCCAGGGAGCAACACTAGTTACAGTGAAGTTTCAGATGGCCTCAGTTTCCACCTTGCTAGCTGAATGACTCTGTCTTTCAGGGTCTTAGTTTTCTCAACTGCAAAATGAGAAAAATAAAAGATGATTTCTAAAAAGTTCTTGATTTCTTTTATATACTCCATTCATTTTTCTTTCTCTCATGACAAGCAAACCTCTGCTACTTTAAGTCACTTTCCAATGGTTACCACCCACACAAATCCTCAAAAGACTGCTCCAAATTTATAGGCAACTAATTTAGAATGCCTGCTGAGATACCACTGTGGTGTTTGATCCTGTCATATCTCAGAAGCTAAGCAGGATTGGGCCTGGTTAATACTTGGATGGGAGACCGCCAGAAGCTGTAGGCTTGGGAGAAGGACCTGGCAACCTACCCCCACAAACCAATCAGCCATTGAAAACCCTATGAATAGCAGAGAAGCACTAATAATAGTGTTTCATCTGTTGTACATAGGGTCTCTATGAGTCTGACACTGACTCTAGCAATAACAACAATTTAAAATGCACCCATTGTAGTGCATCTCATTTTCTTCTGATTGTTTATTGAATGATCTACCTTAATACTTGAGGTTTCAGAAACTGGTCAAATAATCAGATGGATTTTTCCCCCTTGTCTCTTTATCTTTGCAGGTTTGTAGAATCCACCAGTTAGTTTTATTTCCCTCTAATTTGTCAAATTTATGACATGGCATAATTAATTAATAGAATACATTCTTTAAAAACTAAGATTTCAGATCTGATAGCTTATTTACAGCATATGAGAGTACTGGTTTTATTTAGCATTATTCTCATCTATATGGTCTTGAGCCTGCAAGGGTATCACTATGGCGTCAGATCCCACCAAATCTTGGAGGCTAAATAGGGCCAGGCCTGTTTAGTACTTGGATGGGAGATGGCCTGGGAATACCAGATGCTGTAGGCTTGGGAAACAGACCTGGCAACCCACTCCTAAAACACAATCAGCCTTTAAAAACCCTATGAATAGCAGAGAAGCACTGACAATAGTGTTTTGCCTGTGCACAAAGGGTAGAAGTGTTGCTAACTACAACAATATAGTCTTGAAATCACTTGAATTAGAAAAAATGAAGTAATAATTATTCTGTCATTAGGAGTCCCTTACTGTTCTAAACATGCAGGAAGTGGTAGGTCCCTATGACCTCAGACCTCAAGCCAGTCCCCTCAGAGGGATGAGCCTCCAGGCCCATCCCAGCACCAGGCTGGATGCCACAACCTCAAGCTCCTGGCCTGTGTGGGAGACTTGTTCTCTGGCTGCCATACAGTCAGACCAATCCCAGCACTGACAGGCTCTAAATCACCCTTTCAGTGTTCAGTTCACCCCAGGGGCCTCAGGCTCTTGACAAACCCCATCATCAGGCAAACCCCAGTGGCCCTGACTGCCCTCAGTACCAGGCTGTCCTCCATGGGCCTAGGCTTCAGGCCTACCCCATCACCAACCTGACCCTGCTGCACTAGTCACTGGCTGGTACCTACACAGCCAGCCTCTAGGCCGCAGACAGCCCTAATTCCAGGTGAGCCCGAATAACCCCAGGCTCCAGAACTGCTCACTGGATTATATCTGTCACTAGGCTTTCCTCACAGCTAAGCAGGCCTGAGATACCCCAAGATTTGGGCCTCCTCCAGCATCAGGCCAACACCAACAGAATCTGGCTACTGGCCTGGCCTAGAGCCCCAGAAATCCAGACCACTCTCAGCCACATTCGGTCCTCCACAGCCTCTAGGCTTCAGGCAAGGCCAGCATGAGGACAGATAGGACCTATGGAGCACCCTTCAGGCCAGCCCTGAGGATACAGGGTATAGGCCCATTCAGCATCAAGCCACTACATGTGGCCATGGTATTTAGGCCAGGCTTAGCACTCCTGGACTTAAATGCCAGGCAAGAACCCAGAGACACAGGCTGCAGGCCAGCTCAGTACCAGGCTGGTCCCTGAAGCAATACTCCTCCTGCCAGGCCCTATGAGACTGTGCTCCAACAGATTTGGGATCCATCTATTCTAGTAGATCCTGGAGCTAGACTGTTCCATAGATCAGACTCCAAGGTTTTGATTGTGTACCCAGGTTCCAGATTGATCCCTGAGGCTACAAGATTGAGGCCAGTCCTCCAAACGTGGCCTCTATGTCAGCATCTGGACACTCTGCCTCCAGGCTGACATTATAGACACAGGTTTCATACTAGCTAGTATACAAAGGAGACCAGAAGAGTTGTGGCATGACATAAAAGATATCATTGAAGAAGGAAGCAAAAAGTTCTTAACAAGACAAGAAAAAAGAAAAGACCAAATTACATGTCAAAAGAGACACAGGACCTTGCCCTCAAATGGCAAGCAGCTAAAGCAAAAGGAAGACATGAGGAAGTTAAGGAACTAAACAGAAGATTTCAGAAGGCAGCTGGAGAAGACAAAAACAAATATTATAATGACATGTGCAAGGAGCTGGAGGCAGAAAACCAAAGGGGAAGAACACGCTCTGTGTTTCTCAAGCTTAAGGAAATGAAGAAAACATTCAAGCCTCGAGTGGCAGTAGTGAAAGATTCTACAGGGAAAATATTAAATGATGCAGGAAACATCAAAAGAAGGTGGGAAGAGTACACAGAGTCATTATACAAGAAAGAATTGGTAGATGACCAACCATTCCAAGAGGTTGCATATGAAGAGGAACCAATGGTGTTGAAGGACGAAGTGGAAGCTGCCTTGAAAGAACTGGTGAAACACAAAGCTCCAGGAATTGATGGGATACCAATAGAGATGTTTCAACAAAGAGATGCAGTACTGGAGGTGTTAACATGTTTGTGCCAACAGGTTTGGAAAACAGCTACTTGGCCAACTGACTGGAAGACATCTATATTTGTGCCTATTCCCAGAAAAGGGGATCCAACTGAATGTTCAGACAATATCAGACAATATCATTAATATCACACACCAGCAAAATTCTACTAAAGATCATTCAGAAGCGAGTGCAGCAGTATATAGACAGGGAATTACCGGAAAATCAAGCAGGATTCAGAAGAGAGCGGGGAACCAGGGACATCATTGCTGATGTCAGGTGGATAG
>VMDO01001154.1:149972-228010 GCA_007922755.1 Pedetes capensis
GACTATGCAAAAGCATTTGATTGTGTGGATCATAACAAATTATGGATAACACTTCGGAAAATGGGAATACCAGAACACCTAATTGTGCTCATGAGAAATCTGTACATGAACCAGGAGGCAGTTGTTCGAATAGAACAAGGAAACACTGAGTGGTTTAAAGTTGAGAAAGGTGTGCGTCAGGGCTGTATACTTTCACACTCTCTTCAATTTATATGCTGAGCAAATAATCCAAGAAGCTGTATTTTATGAGGAAGAACGTGGCATCAAGATTGGAGGAAGACTCATTAACAACCTGCCTTATGCAGATGACACCACTCTGCTTGCTGAAAGTGAAGAGGATTTAAAACATTTACTGATGAAGATCAAAGATCATAGCCTTCAATATGGGTTACGACTAAACATCAACAAAACAAAAATCCTTAGGACTGGGTCAGCATGCAACTTCACAATAAATGGAGAAAAGATTGAGGTTGTCCAAGATTTTGCTTTTCTTGGCTCTATAATCAACACCCCTGCAAGCAGCAGTCAAGAAATCACAAGACGCATTGCTCTAGGAAAAGTGGTGGCAAAAGATCTCTTTAGAGTATTGAAAAGCAAAGATGTCACATTGAAGATGAAGGTGCGTCTGACTCATGCCATGGTATTTTCAGTGGCATCATGTGGTTGTGAAAGCTGGACATTGAACAAGAGAGACAGAAAAAGAATTGATGCTTTTGAATTGTGGTGCTGGAGACATCTATTGAATATACCATGGACTGCCAAAGGAACCAAGAAATCTGTCCTAGAAGAAGTACTACCAGAGTGCTCCTGGGAAGCAAGAATGGCCAGACTGTCTTACATATTTCGGACATGTAGTCAGGAGAGATCAATCCCTGGAGAAGGACATCATGTTTGGGAGAGTGGCAGGTCAATGCAAAAGAGGAAAACCCTCCACCAGATGGATTGACACAGTGTCTGCACTATGTCTGCAACAATGCGCTTGAACATAAATAAGATCATTTGCCTGGCACAGAATCGGGAAGTGTTTCCATCTGCTGTACGTAGGGTCGCTATGAGTTGGACTCGACTCGATGGCACCTAACAATAACAATAACAAGTATACAAAGACTATAATAATTTTCTACTTCTTTGAATGAGGAGATATCAATATAAAGCACAAAGTAATGTAAAAACTGAGGAAACATAATACCATCAAAGAATAATCTACTAAGAGCTGACTCTGGAATAGAAATGTATGGACTGTTTGACAAATAATTGAAAATAATTATTTTAAAGAAGCTCAAAAGACTTTAAGAAAGTACAGAGAAATATTTCAATGAAATGAGGAAATAAATCCCTAGAATAAGAAACTTAATTGAAATTATTTAATAACAACAAACAGAAATTCTGGAGCTAAAAAAATGCAGTGAATGAAAAAAAGATATGAAATAGCATAAATAGCAAAAATGAACAAGCGAAAAAGAGAACATGTGAATTCAAAGACTGGTTATTTGAAATAAAGAGTCATAGGAAAAGCAAAATAATTAAGAGGAATGAACAAAGACTTATTGTACCGTCTCAGAAAAGTAAATGTTCAAATTTCAAATAGGAGTTCAGAAGAAGATAAAGATAAAAGCGGTATAAAATTTATTAAAAGAAATACCTGGGAGTGGTGGCGCACACCTGTGTTCCCAGTGACTCAGGAGATGGGGGCAGGAGGATTGCAAGTTCAAAACCAGAGGCAATGTGTAATTTAGCAAGACTCTGTCTCAATAAGTTAAAAAAAAAAATGGGATAGGGGTCCAGCTCAGTGGTCCAGCACTTGCAAAGCGTGGAATCATGAGGCCCCAAGTTTAACCAACAGTACTGCAAAAAAGAAAAAAAATAAATCAAGAACCACAAAAATCTTTTCAAATTTGGGAAAAGATATACATATCCTGGTACAGGAAGGCAAAATGCCTCCAATCAGATTTAATCAAAACAGGGCTATGCAAAGACATATTATAATTAAACTGTCAAGAATCAAAGGGAATGATACGATCATGAAAGCAGCAAAAGAAAGCTACCGAATAACGTATAAGGATGTTCCAATAAATATAGCTGTGGATTTCTCAACAGAAAATACAAGCAAGAAAGAGTAAGGTGGTACATTGAAATGCTGAAAGAAAAAACTGCCAAGTATTATTCTGTGTCCAGAAAAGCCGTCCTTCGGAAATGAAGAACTAATAGAGATTTTCTCAGAAACACAAAAGCTAAGGAATTTCAATATTGAATCCATATTACAAAAATTAATAAACTGCATTTTTCAAGCTAAAAGAAAAAGGATGCTAGTTAATAAATCAAAAACATATAGAAGTACAGAAATCACTGGTACAATTAAGAAAAAGTCTAATTATGAATACTCTTGTACCACAAAGTTGGTATGTAAATCAATTGAGTCTTTAGAATTAAAGGTAAAAGACAAAACTATTGAAAACAATAAAACCTAAAATAATTTGTTGAGACACACAATACAAAAAAATGTAAATTGTGATCTTAAAATTTATATTGTGAGGATAGAGCTAGAGTAACAAAGTAGAACTTTTTATGCAAAATTTTGTTGGTATCAGCTTAAAATAGCCAATTTTACTATATTTTTAGTAATCCTTGGGGTAATCATAAAGCAAAAACTTACTGTAGATACACAAAAAGATAAAAAGTAAAAATAAAAACATATTATTAGAGAAAATCACTTTGTGTTAATTTTTTTTTCTGTGACAAAATGTCTTACATAAACAATTTAAAAGAGGAGAATTTAATTTTATTCATGGTTTCAGTCTATGACCACTCGGTCCCATGTACTTCTACAGAACATCCAGGCAGAAGGAGCATGTAAAAGAGGATGTTCTTCACTTCACGGTGGTCAGGAGGGAGGGAGGGAGAGAGAGAGAGAGAGAGAGAGAGAGAGAGAGAGAGAGAGAGAGAGAGAAAGAGAGAGAGATTGAGAGAGAATGGAGCACCCAAGACAAGAAAGATACAATCCTAAGGAGATGCTCCTAGTAACCTACTTCCTCCAGTTAGGCCTCACATCCTAAAGTTTCCAAAGAAAGAAAAGAACAAAGAACACAGATACAAAAATTCACAAAAAAATTCTATCAAAGTAAGTACAATAGCACATTGAAAGGATCAACTAGGATTTGAAGAAAAGGTGGTTCAATACCAGCAAATTTATAAATTTTTATAGGAATGAAGCACCAAACGCATATGCTGATCTCAACAGATGCAGAAAAAAATTGACAAAATTCAATATCCTTTCATGATAAAAAAACTAAATAAATTAGTTATAGAAGGAAAGTATCTAAATATAATATAAGTAATATATGACAATCCCACAAATATAATTATATTCAATGTGAAAAGTTGAGAGCATTCCCTCAAAATCAGGAATAACAAAAGTAAGTAAACTCTTTCCACTTCTATTCAAGATAGTACTAGAAGTCTTAGCCAGGCTAATTAAGTAAGAGAAAGAAAGAAAAGGCATTCAAATCAGAAAGGAAGGAAGAAAATTGCCCTTATTTGCAGAAAATATGAATTTACACAGAGAATCCTAAAGACTCTTTTTTTTTTTTTTTTTGCAGTAATGGGGGTTGAACCCAGGGCCTTGCACTTACATGCTTTGCAAGTGCTGTACCACTGAGCTGCATCCCAGCCCATTTTTTCACGTTATTTGAGACAGGGTCTCGCTAAGTTACGCTGACTGCCTTGGTCTCAAACTTGCAATCCTCCTGCCTCTGCCTCCCAAACCACTGGGATTATAGGCATGTGCCACCACGCCTGGCTCTAAAGACTCAATTAAAAAACTTTTAGAACTAATGGACTAAATCAAGAAAGTTATAAGTAATGAAGCAAATATACCAAAATTAGCAATATTTCTATATCCTAGCAATGAATTATCCAAACTGAAATCAAGAAAACAACTTTATTTAGAACACATGTAAAAGATACATAGAAATAAATTTAACACAGGAGACAGAATACCTGTACTATAAACATTGTTTTTGTTGTTAGGTGCCTTGGAGTCTATGTCCAACTCATAGTGACCCTAGGTACAACAAGCAAAATACCATTGTCAGTACTTCTCTGCTATTCATAGTATTTTCAATGTCAGATTGATTTTAGGGAGTGGGTTACTGGGTCCTTCTCCCAAGCCTACAGCACCTGGTGTTCCCAGGTGGTCTCCCATCCAAGTACTAACCAAGCCCAAACCTACTTGGCTTCCAAGATCTCATGGATCAGAACCACAATGTTATGGCTGCAGGAATACTATGAACATTAAAAAGTATAAAATATTGATAAATGAAATGAAAGAAGACTCAAATAAATCAGAAGCTTTCTACATTCATGGACTAGAAAAAAATCTTTATTGAAATGTCCACAAAACTCAAAATGATCTACAAATTCAATACAATCCATATCAAAACCTCAATTAAGGAAATTTTTATGGAACTACAAAGCTGCTGAATAATGAGAAACAACAATTTTCAAGACAATCATGTTTAACAGAAGACAAGGCAAGCTTTATTAATAATAGCCACAGATGGGAATAATCAAACTGCCCCTTAACAGATGAGTTGATAAACATTGTGGAGAATCCATACAGTGGAATATAACTCAAGCATTAAAAAGGAATGAAACCAAACATCATTGTGGCCACCTGTAGTCCCAATAACTCAGGAGGCTGAGACCAGAAGAAGCCTGAGTAACTTAATGAGAACCAGGCTCAAAATAAGTAAATAAATAAAGGGCTGGGGTACAATTCAATGGTAAAGCTCTTGCTTAAAATGCATAATGCCCTGGATTCAACTCCCTAGTACTCCAAATGAAATACAAAAAAATGCACAGGGATGAGTAGCAAAAACTAATAACACTTCACACAGGTAAAGGGGAATTCAAATCAAAACACTTAAATTAAGATTCTTTCCCATAGCCAAAGTTCCAGTTCTATGCTTCAGATCTATTGGAACTTCATCAATCCCAAACTTTGGTTAAAGTCAAATGAGTTACGTACATGTTTATGGCATGTGGGGATTCCTGTAGCATGAGCCCTTGCAGAAAGATCAGTATCATGGTCTTCACACATAACTCTGACGTGCTTCTCCCCCATGATAGGTTTCAGAGGCTCAGCAACACTCTATACTTGAAATAAGGTTACTAGCTATAAACAATGCTGGGCCTTATTTTAGTTAAGAGTCATTTCTAATCCCACAGATCCTAAAGAGGATTGCCATAAAAAGCAGATTCAGTGAAAAGGACACATGTCAATGAGAAAAAATAATAATAATTTCTTAACCATCCATGTCCTTGCCTTCTGAAGAAGGAAATCATTGATCTGTCTGTGAGTACAGTGGAGAGAAATTTATTAAAAAAGAAAAATATGGCTCAAGTGTGATAATCAATGCAGTTGAGAAGAAAAATGAACTCATAGAGACTTTGTAGATATTCCACTAAGAGGGAAAGAGAAATGATGATTGAATTTCAATGAAATCCAAATATGAGAAAATGATATTATTTTGTTCACATAGTTTAATTTTGAAACAGAATGCCTTGAGGGAAAATTTTCTGTAATTTTGATTCTGTCCCTGATTCAGAGAATTAGTCTAGGATTTTAAAAAATGACCCCCAGCTTAGGATAAATGAAAGAACATATTATTTAACTTATATTAAATAAAAGTTTATCCTCCAGTGTCTGACTAGTTTCATATATATCAATGTGCTGGCTCCAAATGAGTTTTGTTTGTTTCAACTGGGAAAAAAGTAACTAATGTTCCTCTCAGACATGGTAATGTCATTGCCATTTTTCCCATTTTGAGATCTCTGGAACAGCATAGAAAATGATATGTTTTCTCATAGATGTTAGAAAAATAACTCAAACTTCTTCAATCTATAGTAGAAAATGTATTATAGCATCAGATTTTCCCCACAATTACTACAACCAACACAACCATAAATGCAAGAAGAAAGAAATATTTATCAATGTCTCTACCACATGTAAGGGCTGGGGTTTAGTGCAGTTGGTAGAGTGCTGCTCCACACTCTCTGAGAACCTGGATTCCATCCTCAGCACCACACACACACAAAAAAAAAAAAAAAATAGGAAAAAGAACTGGAAATCCACTCCCAAAGTAATCACAAAACAATCACCCAATGAAAACCCTGGACTAGACTCAACAGTACCTAACAACAACAAACTACCATATGGAAGAGAGTTTCAAATTCATTAAGTATAATTTAAGGAAAATAAAAACATAAGCTTTCAAAAAACTTGCATTCAAAGTTATCTTCTTCTCTAACAAGATGATAATAGTAAATTATTAAAATGAAAATTTTCTCTGAGAATCTGAAGTGGCAGTTATTAAATACCAAACTAAGTCTTGAAACAAGCCATCCAAGCTAAGTGACTATGAAACTTCACCTCCATACTGAGAGAATTAAAGCATCAGAAGAAGAGACTAGTGAGATGGGGAGGGATAAATCTGGAGAAGTCTCTGCCATGAATTCTATGTCCCTACAAGGTGGAAGTTTGGGAGGTACAACCTCCTTCCCTCAAATCTTCAAAGAAAGTGTTCAAAAATATTTGTTTGATAAGTTATGTCTACTCTGCAGTTGATAAATAACAGTGGATTTGAATGCCAACCTTAAGAAAACTTTGGGAGAGATCTTTTGCAGTTGGGGTGATGGACATATCAAAGCATCCATATCTCAGTCTTAAAAGAGGGGAAGAAACAGATTTAAATTCAATTGGTCTTCTATATCTGTGGTTCCAAATAATACATGGATTCAACCAACTTCAGATCAAAAACATTCAGGAAAAAAGGACCTATACTGAAAAAGGTATAGACATTTCTTTCTTGTCATTATACTATAAATAATAATATACTATAAATAATAAAGTGTAACAAATATATAAATAGAATTTGCATTTTGTTGTTGTTAGGTGCCATCCAGTCGGTATCCGACTCAAAGCGACCCTCATAGGGTTTTCAATGGCTGTTTTGGGATTGCCTTGGGAGTGGATTGCCAGGTCCTTCTCCCGAAAGTACTGTATATATAAGGATATACATAGATTATACATATATGCAAAGGACATGAACATCTACAGACTTTGGCTTCCATGGGTGTCTTGAGACCAGTTCTGTGAATACTGAAGGATAACAACATCTGGCATCATGGTGACTGAAAAGCTAAAATATGAGTAGCCTAGTTAACTAATGGGTCAAGGAGGACTGGTTCTATAAGACAAGTAAGTTGTCCTCTGGGACTCATTTCTTAATTGCCTGAGACTCTAACATAGAAGAAAATTACTGTTGATTATATTCAATGGGTCATTCTAATTTATATTCTTAGATGGTGTTTTATGACTAAAATGACCGTTGTTGTTGTTGTTAGGTGCCATAGAGTCAGTATCCGACTCATAGCTACCCTCATAGGGTTTTCAATGGCTGAGTGCTTCGGGATTGCCTTGGGAGTGGATTGCCAGGCCCTTCTCCCATTTTTGCGGTGCTGGGAATTGAACTCGGGGCCTCAGAGACTGCAGCACAGCACTCTACCCACTGAGCTAAATCCCAGCCCCAAAATGACCGTAGGATTTTATATTCCCTGAGAGTAACTGAGATGCCTGACTATTCACCTAATTACTAGGGAAAACAGTCCTATTCAGCTGTTTAAAAGAGATAATGGATGGAAAAAATTACTTTATTTCCTATTTACATCCTACTGGTGAAGTGTGTTTAATATACAGACCACAATGATAATTTTTGACAAGCTAGTATCACTAAACCTCATTCTTCCAATTTCTATTCGGAAGTTGTTTCTTTTTGGCTTCATGCTCCCTGCTGTGCCCCCTGCCCCATGCATCTTTCTTTCATTTTTTTTCTCTCTTGATCTGAGTCAATACCAGAATGACTGTCATAGAATCTTTGTACTTTTGTTTGTGAAATGTAACAAGTAAACTTTTAGGTGGACAAAAAAGAAATCCCTTTAAAATGCAGAAAGAAAAGATGCTTTTTATACCAATAAAATAGTTTGAAAAGCAAAGAAATATGGAGTCCATTCTGTTAGGATCAATCAGCTATTCATACTCAGTAATAATGGAAATTTCTAATAAAGATCCTGAATAATTGAAAAAACTTCTATTCATAAGACTGCAATTATTGTAATAAGCCAGCAAACAAGGAACGCAAAATTTTTCTTACATATCCCATTAACTGACAATTATTAATTTTTACTTAGTTGGAAAATATATAATTCAGTAACATGTCAATATCTATGAAAATAAACACCTTATTAAATAAATTAGTGATCGAAGAACCACTTTCAATTTTTTTGATCAACATATGGGCAAATGAACTGAAGAAATATTTCTCAAAAGAAGTACAAATAGCCAACAGTTGTATGAAAATCATTCAACATCTTTAACTGTCAGAGAAATCCAAATCAAAACTACATTGGGACTATATCTCACCCCAGTGAGAATGGTTATAATCAAGAAAATAAAGAACAATATATGTTTTTGACCATGCAGAGGAAAAAGAAACTCATATACACTGTAGATAGAAATGTAAATTAGAACATCCATTACAGAAATTAGTATGGAGTTTCCTCAGAAACCTCAAAAATAGCACTGTCATATGATTCAACTATATCACTCCTGAATATATACCTGAAGGAATCAAAGTCAATATAAAATAGAGATATCTGTATAGTCATGTTTATCACAGCACTATTCACAACAGGCAAGTTATGAAATCAGTGTAGGCGGCCATAAATAGATGAATACATAAAGAAAGTATGGTGAGTATACACAATGGAGTATTATTTGGCCATAAAGAAGAATAGAATTATGTCATTTGCAGGAAAATGAAGGAACTGGAGACAATGTGTCAAGTGAAATAAGCTATAAAGAAAAATATCACGTTTTCTCTCATAAGAGGAATCTAGAACAAAAAAGACAAAAAAGAAGACTATTAAGGAAAAGAAAGGGGATCAGGGGAAGGAGGATAGAGAAAAAGATGGTAATGGGGGAGTGATTATTATCAAAGTAGGTTATATGCATGTATGAAAATATTACCATAAAATTCATTATTTTATATAATTAATATATACTAAGGGCTGGAGTTTAGCTCAGTTAATAAAGTGCTACTATGTGCTCTCTGAGGCCCTATGTTAGATCCCTGGCACTGCAAAAGTGGGAGAGGGATGTGGCAATCCATTCCTAAGGCAATCCCAAAATAATCAACCAATAAAAACCTTATGAATAGCAGAGAAGCATTGACAATAGTACCAGGCATGGCACAGTGTCTGGTAGTATTTTGTTCTGTTCTGCATAGGATTCCTATGAATTAGAGCAGACTCAATGGTACCTAACAACAACAACAACAACAACAACAACAACAACAACAACAACGATGACAATAAAATGCACAAAATGTAAAAATAATAAAGTGATATAAAAATTTTAACTGTTGACTATTTTTGGTCATCAATATACTTAATAATTTGGTGATCACAATTTCTTATGAAACCCAGGAATATTAGTCAGCTTGTTCATCACTGTGGCAGAGAAATCGACCACAATAAATTTATGTAATGAGTGATTTATTGGGGGATCACAGAGGATGTCAGTCCATAATGGCAGGAGGCATGGCAGAGCATTTGCCACCAAGGCAGGCAACTGACAACCTCTTGTCATGGCAGATCAGGAGCAGAGAGTGACTGGAATCATGGGTTCAGGGTAAATTCCAAAGACCACCCTCTGGAAACTGCTGCTTCCAAAAAGCTAGGACTTGCCTACCAAAGTTTCATAACCTCCCAGGACAGGACCACCAACTGAATACAAAATATTCAAATACACGACCTTTAGGGAATATTTTAGATTCAAACTATGACACTCTGTCACTCATCCCCAAAGGCTCAATGCCATCTCATAATGCAAAATGCATTCAGTCCAACTCCAAGTGTCTCCAAATTCTGAAGTGACTCAACCATGTTCAAAAGTCCAAATCCAAAGTCTCCACTGAGACTCAAGGGAAGCTTAGCTGTAAGCCCTTGCAACAAAATAAATAAATTAATTAATTAATTAAAAAAAAACAAGAAGAAGAGAAAGAAAAGAAGAACAAATTACATACTTCCAACATACAATGGCACAGCGTTAACCATTCCTGTTCTAAACTGTGAGAATGAAGGCACAGAAAGGAAAGATCATTTCAAAGCAAGACCAATATCCTGCTGGGAAAACAAACTCTGTTGATTCAAGTATGCCATCTGACATAAACAACGTCCTTTGGTGTCTGGCATTTTGCCTCTGGCATCTGCCATCATCTAGGTTCAAATGAGCGTTGGGGGGATCTATCTCATTATCCTCCCATTTGCAGCACATGTTTCCCTCTCAAGGTAGATCCACTTGTTGCTGGCAACTTTCCTTAGGAGATATGTCATGATACTGGCATCTCTCACATCCTGGTGTGTCTATTGCAACTTCGACTCCACCCTCAAAGTTTCATTCACCAGCCCTTTAAGGGCTTTTCACAGGACATCAGACCCTAGTACACAAGGCTGTCTGTAAAAGAAGGCATGGATAAATGGCTGAAGAATATCTGAGGAAAAATAGCCAGGAAAGGCTCTAGCTATTTGGCTAGTGATGGCTCCAGCCCATGGAAGCTCTCCAAGCCTGAAAGCCCCTTATGTTATCTCACTGACCTTGGGTACAGATCTTGCCATGTAGACTCTGCCTACATGCAACAGGCAGAGCATGCTGATATAAATAATACATAACTGTTTCACAAGAATACTTTAACTCACTTCTTCCCTGATTCATAATAATGCTTAACGTTATGACAAGAGCTGAATAAAAACATCTTGAGACATTTTGGATTCGTGCACCCGAAGACACTGCCCCTCCCTTGGTCTTCCTCACACTAAGTCTTGGTGTCTGAGTGGTTAATCCTCTCCATTCATTGAATCCATGCTGCTGGACAGACACAACACCTGGCCTTGCAGGCTATTTTCTGAGACCTTGATGGCAGCCTCCATAATCCTATAATTCTGACATTTTTCATTCCTAGAAAATCAGCACCTAAGCTACAATAGCAACCTCTGTGTTCTGTAGCTGGGAAACCACTTCCATGGAAGGTCTAAATATATGAGAATCAAATATAGGCACACTCAAATAGTTAAAGCAAATATTGATAGATGTAAAGGAACAGATAGACTCCAGTACAATAGTATGTGAGGAGTTTAGCACTCATTTTCAGCAATGGATAGATCATTCAGACAGAAAATCAACAGAGAAACCACAGAGTTAAATTGTACCCTACACCAATATGCCTAGTAGACTTAGACAAAATATCCAATACAAGAGCTCCAGAAAACATGACTTTTAATCAGCATATGGGACATTCTCCAAGCTACATTATATAATAGGCCATAAAACAAGCCTCAATAAATTTAAAAAATTGGAATTGTATCAAGTATTTTTTTCTGACCACAATGCAATAAAACTAGAAATCAATAACAAAAATAACTTTGGAAATGCAACAAATAAATGGAAATTAAAGAATTTATTCCTGAAAAGTCAATATATCAAGGAAGAGAGCAAGAAATACATTTAAAATGTTCTTGAAACATGGAAAGGAATAATGGGGAGATGACAATCTCAAAGTAAGTGAATCAACTTCATGAGTACATGGGAAAAATAGAGGAATATAATGCAAATATGCATATGAGTTTTACTACATAATTGTCAAAAAGTTCCATAAACATTGTAAGATGATGGAAGTGTAACCAAAAGTGATATAATAGTTGCGTATGGGAAAAACATATGCTTTATTACTCTATACCCCACCAATACTTACCAATAAAGGGGGAAAAAACTTTCTTGAAACAAATGAAAATACTGACAAAATTACTTAAACCATAGGATACAGCATAAGTACTAAGAGGAAAGTTTATAACCAATCAATGCCCACACAAAAAAGTAAAAAGAAGTTAAATAACAACCTATGACTGCATCTCAAGGTACCAGAACATCAAAGAAATAACAAAGATCAGAGCAGAAATAAATGTAATAGTGATTGAAAAACAACAAAAAATACAGAAGATCAACTAAACAAAGATTTGATTCCTTGAAAAGATGAATGACGTAGACAAACCTTAAGAAGAAAAGAAAAATTTCTAAAAAGTAAAATCAGAGAAGAAAATGGAGATATTACAACTGACACAAGAGAAATACAGAAGATCACTAGAGATTATTGTGAGCAACTTATATTGACAAATTTGATAAACTAGAACTGGCAAATTCTTAGACCCATGCACCTTACCAAGATTGAATCATGAATAAGAATAAAATCTGAACAGACTTATAACAGATAACAAGATTGAGCAATAAAAAAGTTTCCTATTCAAAGTAAAGACAGAGAAAAGAAGGCTTTACTACTGGTTCTACCAAACATTTAAAGTACTAACACTAGATCCCTCCCTCCTTCTTTCTGCTAGCAAAAGGAAGAGATGATGGGAGAAGCCAGGAAGGGGAGGAGGGTCAAGGAGGAAAGAGGAATGAGAGAGAAGTCAACCTCAAAGTAATAGCCCAACTTTAATAGTTCAGGAAATAATTATAATAATACCAATAATACCAATGAATGGTAATAATGCAAATGGGCTTGATTATTCATGTCATATTTCTGGTAATGTAAAAAGAAAATTACAGAAAAAAGTTTGGACTTAAATCATAATAGGGATAAAAGGGTATATAGAAAAATAATCCCACAAAAAGACATGCAAGTAGAAGAGATGCCATTGGTGGGGGGGGAAGAAGGGGGAGTAGCAGCACAAGAGGGTAAGGGGGACGTTATCTGTGCAATGTACAATGCAATGCATATATGGAAATGTTACAATGAAATGCATGTCAGAATGAAACACACTAAGTTGCACATAAAAATTTCCGAAAAATAAAGTACTGATACTAATTTTTATTAGTGTATTCAAAATAATAGAAGAGGAAGGAATTCTTCCAAACAAGGCTAGGATTACCCTGATTACAAAACCAGATAAGGAAACACACACACAAAGAAAACTCATGTCAATATCTTTGGTAAACACAACTGCAAAAATCCTGAATTAAATACTATTAAACTGAACCCGAGCTGGGATTTAGCTCAGTTGGTAGAGCGCTGCGCTGCAGTCTCTGAGGTCCTGAGTTCAATTCCCAGCACCACAAAAATGGGAGAAGGACCTGGCAATCCACTCCCAAGGCAATCCCGAAACAGCCAGCCATTGAAAACCCTATGAGGGTCGCTATGAGTCGGATACCGACTCGACGGCAGCTACCAATAACAACCAACCAACAACCAAACTGAACCCAACAGCACATTAAAAAGATTGTTCATTTTGGTCAAGTGGAATTCATCCCAGAGATGCAAATGCTGCAGTCCAGCTGCAGCCTATATTGAATGCAGGGTCTCCCAAGGGCAGATGAGGAGCTGGCGGTGGGTAACAGCAAACACAGCAGCTCGGAGGCAGTGTGGATCTGTTCCATTTATTTCCCAGATAGTCCAGCCTTTTATACAGTTTTTTTAAACTTAGGTTATGCAAGCAGTAAGAAGAGTACGCATGGTATCCCACAGAAACAGGCTTCACAAACATATATTGATCACAATAGCCCATAGCCCAGAACACAAACAAGAGCCCACAACTCAGAGCATAAACTTTACTGTCTCTAGGTAACAAACATAAGGGAGGTCTGTTATTCCTTAGGTGTTTTATCAATGACAAATTATAATGGGGTAGTGTAACTATTATTAACTACTCTGTTTTTAAGTGGAAACTAGAGGCAGTTTATTATTAAGGTGTCACCCTATTGAGTCCACAATATGAAAAATGGGCATTCTAACTTACCAGATTATTTAACTTGCTGGAGGGCTGTTGGTATAGAAACTTTGGTTTGTGTTAACTCAAGGAGTTCATGCTGTTGGAAGTCATTCAAGAATTCTTTTATTGTAAGCCTGCTAGGGCCTGCAGCTGTAGCCTTGTGGCATCCGATTCCATCAGATCTTGGAAGCTAAGCAGGGTCCGGGCTGGTTAGTACCTGGATGGGAGATTGCCTGGGAACACCAGAAGCTGTAGGCTTGGGAGAAGGACCTGGAAACCCCCTCCCAAAAATCAATCTGCCATTGAAAACCCTATGAACAGCAGAGAAGCACTGACAGTACTGTTTCCCCTGTTGTACAGAGGGTCGCTATGAGTTGGATACCTACTTGATGGCATCTAACAACAACAACAAGCCTGCTAGGGAGGCTTTTTTAGCTCCCAATCTGAATGAGCACTGCTCATGGAGTCAGAAGATTATATATTTACACTTATTACTTGTTTTTCATTAGTACTTCCCAGAAATTTACTATATGAAGAAAACAGTGACCAATTCAAATTTAGGAAAAAGAAAAGGCAATATTCCAAGTCCCTTTCCATGAAGAGACCTTTTTGAGGTACTTTTCCCCTCTTGGTGGACTTTCCCTTCAAAGGCTTTGAGGAACTTTTCCCCTCTTGGTGGATTTTCCCTCTAATGCCTTTTAAAGGTACCCTTCCTCATGTGGGGATTCAGTCTACCCATCATGAGTGGAAATGGACCTGGCATGCAAAGAAGTCATAATGTATGCAAATCATTAAGCATAAGACACCACATCCACAGAATGAAGAACAAAACAACCTGACCATCTCAATAGATATATTAAAAGCATTTGACAAAATTCTATATCCCTACATGATAAAAAAATTCTGAACTAATTATGTATGAAAGGAAAAAGTTTCAACATCACAAAGGCCATTTATAATACACCAACTGCTAACTGGATGGGGAAATACTCAGTTTTCTCTCTAAGATCTGGAAAAAAATAAGGAAGCCCATTTTCAGTACTTTTATTTAAGATAATGCTGTAAGTCCTAGTCAGAGAAATAAAGCAAGAAAGAGAAATGAAGGACATCCAAATTTGAAAATCAAAAGGAAAATTGTCACTGTTTGCAGATGCAATGATTTTCTGTATAGAAAATCGCAACGTTTTCAGACATACACACAAAAAAAATCTTATAGATGATAAATGATTTCAGAAAAGTTCCAGGATACAAAATCACTGTTCAAAAATACATAACACTACTTTAGACCAATAGCAAATTATCTGAAGGAGAAATCAAGAAAGACATCTCATTTATAATAGCTACCAAAATATAAAAATAAAAAACCACCAAAGATTAAATTTAACAAAAGAAGTTAGAGATATCTACAGTGAAAATTATAAAACATTGTTGGAAGGAAACACAAAACATTCCATTTTCATTGATTAGAATAATAAATTTTGCTATACCCAAAAAGATTTAACAGATTCAATGTGATCCCTATCAAAATATTGATGACATTTTAACAGAACTATAAAAAGTGTAATTTATATAGAATAAGAAAAATCCTAAATAGTCAAAGCCATTTTGTGCAAAAAGAATAAACCAGGAGACATTACTATCTGACTGTGAAATATACAGTAAATCCAAATTAACCAAAATACCAGGCTGTTGGCATAAAAGTAGACACACAGAAGTAAACCTATACATGTGTAGTCAACTGATTTTTCAACAAATGTGCTAAGAACATACATTGGAGAAAGGACAAATTTTCAACAAATGGTGTTGAAAAAATGGGCTATTCACATGCAGAAGAGTGAATTTATATCCCTATCTCTCACCAGTTAAAAAAAAAAACAACACACAACTCAAAATGATTAAAGAATTTAATTCAAGACCAGAACCTATGAAAGTACTAGAAGAAAGCATAGGGGAAATGCTTTAGGACACTGCAATGTGGAATGATTTTTTGGACAAGATCACAGCAACATAGGGAACAAAAGTAAAAATAGACAAATGGGATTACATAAAAATAAAAGGCCCCTGTATTGCAAATGAACAATCAACAGAGTACAGAGACAACCTAGAGAATGAGAGAAAACATTTGCAAACTATACTGCTGACAAAATGTTGATATTCAGAATATATAAAGATCTCCAAAAACTTAATAGCAATAAACAAAATAAAACCAAAAATCACCGTATAAGAGGGATGTTAGTTCTAGTAGGAACTTCTCAAAAGAAGACATACAAATTGTCAACAGGTGTATGGAAAAAGTGTGCAGCATCACTTACCATCAGGCAAATGCAATCAGAACTACAATAAGGCATCACCTCACTACAGTAAGAATGGCTATTATTCAAAAACCTAAAGATAACAAGTTCTGATAACAATATGGACAAAAGGAAACACTTTCACACTTTTGGTATAGCCACTGTGGAAAACTATATGAAGGCTCCTTAAAAAGTTAAAAAAAGAGCTGGGTGCGGTGGTGCACGCCTGTAATCCCCGCGACTCAGGGGACAGAGGCAGGAGGATTAAAAGTTCAAGACAAGAGGTAGTCTGTATAATTAAGTGAAACCCTGTCTCAAAAAGTAAAAACAAACAGTACAAAATGGGCTGGAGGTTCAGGTCAGTGGTACAGCACTTGCAAAGCATGCAAACACGAAGCTCTGGGTTCAACCCCAGTACAGAAAAAAAAAAAAAAAGTTAAAAAAGAACTACCATATGACATAGGAATCCCATTACTGCATATCTATCCAAAGAAAATGAAACCAAGTGTGTCAAAGAGGGATCTGCTCCCCCATGTCCATTGCCATACAATCCAGTATAGCTAAGATATGGAAACAATGTGCGTGTACAACTGATGAATGGAGAAAGTGTGGTACATATACACAAGGGAATACTAGTCAACCTTGTTATTGTTGGTGTTGATAGATGCTACCAAGTCGGGTCTAAGTCATAGTTACTCTATGTACGACAGAAGGTAACATTCCCTGACACTGTGCCATGTCCAGCCCTATGTCAGTGCTTTTCCGCTATTCATAAGGTTTTCAATCACTGACGGTTTTGGGATTGCATTTGAAATGGGCTGTCAGGTCTTTCTCCCACTTTTTGCAGTGCTGGGGATTGAACCCAGGGCTACAGAGAGCACAGAGCAGCACTCTGCAAATTGAGCTAAATCCTAACCTTAAAAGAATAAAATACCATCATTTGCAACAACACGAATGAAATTGGAGATTATTACGTTAAGTGAAATAAGCCAGGCACAGAATGACAATTACTGCATAGTCTTACTCATATGCAGAATCTAAAAAGACTAAGGTCATAGAAATTGAGAGTTAAGTGATAGTTACCTGTGGTTAGGGAGAGTTGGAAGCTGGGATGGGGAAGTGTTGATCAGTGGGTACTAATTATAGTTAAATAGGAATAAGAAGTTCTGGTGTGCTATTGCACGGTAGGATGATTATAAATGACAATAAGGTAGTAGACATTTCTAATAGCTATAAGAAAGAATATTGTGTTGGGAGAGGTGGGACATGCCTGTAATCCCAGTGGCTCAGGAGGCAGAGGCAGGAAGATTGCAAGTTCGAGACCAGAGGCAGTCTGTGTAATTTAGCGAGACCCTGTCTCAAAATGTAAAAAAAAAAAAAAAAAATTGGGCTAGGGGCTAGGGTGAGCTCAGTGGTCTAGTACTTGCAAAGCATGTAAGCATGAGGCCCTGGGTTCAATCCCCAGTACTGCAAAAAAAAAAAAAAAGAAAGAAAGAAAAAAAGAAAGAAAGAAAGAAAGAGAGAAAGAGAGAAAGAGAGGAATTGTAAGCTTTCACCCTAAACTAATGATAATTACTGGAGGAGATAAATGTGCTTAATCTGACTTACATATTATGCAAGCCATACAAGTATCAAATATAACATAGTACCTATCCATATGTTAAAAATTTATGTGTTTTCCATATGTGCAATTTTTGGTTATTTCCATATATACAATTTTTATGTTTTGTGTAGCAATTTAAAATAACTTTTAAAAAAAGAAGTGTTGTGAAGGATAGCCAGCAGTAGAAATGGATGAACAGTGTAAGATGTAGTGGTTCAGTCAATATTCACTAGCAGTGCGTAGGTTTGTCTCCACACATCAGGGGCCAAACATGGTGATTAGAAATGTGAGGATGGCAAAAGGAGTACTAAACCATGGGAGCTGCACATTTGAGTCAATGACATCTTCTACACCTACTTTGCTGGGAGAGGGTTATTTCTATACTAACAAAATCATTCTCTCTGCCCTTATGGTTTTCATCTTCAAAATTTTTTTCCAGAATCATATGGCATTTGCTCTATTTTAGAATGCCTACCAAGGCCTTTGCCTGCAACCTTACCTCTGTGGCATCCGATCCTGTCAGATCTCAGAAGCTAAGCAGGTTGGGCCTGGCTAGTACTTGGATGGGAGACCTCCTGGGAACACCAGGTTCTGTAAGCTTGGGAGAAGGACCTGGCAAACCACTCCCAAAAAGACAATCAGCCATTGAAAACCCTATGAATAGCACAGAGGACAATAATAGTGTTTCATATGTTCTACATAGGGTCACTGTGAGTCGGACACCAACTTGATGGCACCTAACACCAACCAAGGCCTTTGTTCAAAACAAATAAAATTCTTAGTTGCCTAAGAAAATAAATAAATAAAATAAGTCAAGTATCAAAATGAATTATAGGAAAGGAGACAATTGTTTAACAAATACTACTATAAGCCAATTATTGCAAAAAATACATTTTTATTTTCACATAGTATTCTAAAATGAATTCCAGATGTACTCCCATTTAAAAATAAGGGAATAAGTCACCCAGGTGAAATCTCAACAGCTTTGATTGAAAATATTTACTAAATCTGTACTTCAAAAGACATAAATATACTGGAAAGAAAATCAACATACTGGAAAAATTATATTTGTAAAAAAAATGGCAAATACAAGGTTAATATCTACTCACTTTAGCAAGCTTACAAAATTGAAATTAATGACTTTACCCCAGTCAAGAGAAAATTCACAAGGAAGAATATACAAATACCTAATAATCATATGAAAGACTTTCAACTTAACTAATCAAAGGACTTCAAATTAAAACAATGGAGCATCATCTTCACCTTTAAAATAGCAATTATATTTTTGTAAGGGTCATACAATATAAATTTATACATATATTTTGGTCTGCACTTCTTTATTCATTCTTCCTTTTATTTATACACTAAGCAAATATTTGCTTAACACTGTGATTAAGACTGATAACATTCAATTAATAACTGCATCTTTCACCTCTAGACTTCCTGTTTTCCCTTGGCAAAAATTAGGGCTGGTGTCTTCATTTAAATGAATTCCTCTGCTCATTTGCAATTCCATTCCTGTACACTTGGTGATTTCCTATCAGCCACAAAAGAATATCCCTTCCTTTACTGGATAGTAAAGACATTGCATTAGTTTACTATTGCTGCTATAACAAATTGCCATGAACTTGGTTAAAATAACACACATCAGCCTTTTGCCATGGCACATACCTGTAATCCTAGCAATTTCGGAGGCTGATGCAGGAGGATTACAAGTTTGAGGCCTTACTTGGGAGACCAGAGGCACCCTGAGTAATTTAGTGAGAACTTGTCTCAAAATAACAATGTAAAAAATGGGCTTAGAGTTGTGGTTCAGTGGTAGAGCCCTTACAAAAGCATGGCTGAGGCCCTGAGATCAACCTGACAGGGCTGGAAAAAAGT
This sequence comes from Pedetes capensis, assembly GCA_007922755.1. Lineage (NCBI taxonomy): Eukaryota > Metazoa > Chordata > Mammalia > Rodentia > Pedetidae > Pedetes > Pedetes capensis. The sequence continues at coordinate 169,626 of VMDO01001154.1, forward strand.
GAAGCACACATTTTGTAATTTCATCATTTAGCAGTTCTGCATGTCAGAAGTCTGAAGTGGTTTTCATTGGGCTTAAATTAAGGTGTTGACAGGACACATTTTTTTTCTGAAAGTGCTAAAAGAGGATTCATTTTCCAGTTTCTCAAAGCCATCACCATTCCTTTACCTCTGGTCCTCTTCTACATTTAAAGCCAGTGGTGATCATTTGAGTTTTTCACTAAAGATTCCTTCTGTCTGGTTCTTAGCCTTTGGCTTCTCTATCTTCATTTAATGACCCTTTTGATTATATTGGGACCACCAAAATACTTCAAGATAACCCCTTTTTTAAGGGTCAGATGATTAATCTATTTCCAAAAACTAATTCTTCCTTGCCATATAATATACTCACCAGATTCCAGGAATTAGAAGGTGTACATACTGGGGGGGAGAGAGCTGCTATTCAGTTTATCACAGTAACATACTGAAAGAAAATATTGATTTTTAGTGATAAAATACTGGTCTTGCATTTTCAACGTTGTCACTTATATTCTGTATTTATGATATTGTGCAAGATACACATTTTCTCTTGGACTTTGGGATTTCACATGTACAATTAGGAAAACAATCAAAAAGCAACTATATAGATTAAGACATCTACAGCACACAACAAACATTTAATAAATGATGGCTATTATGATTATTCAAAAAATTAGCATCATTTTAACTTTAAAACCATTCATGTTTCCCCACTATCTTTTTATACACTTAACAACAACAATGAAGCAAATGTTTATCTCTGTGGCATCCATTAAACAACCCAAGATCCAATTCTTGCTAAGAATTGTGCTAAAGCCACTTCAGTTAATTTCACAAATACAGATACTACATTTATCATGTGCTTTAAAGATCCAACTAGTTATTTTAACAACACACAAAGTATATCATTTTGTTGCATCAGTGACTTTAAATGTAAAACACTCTTGCTTGTAAAAACAGAGATTATTAAAGTAATCAAGTGAACCTGAGGAAACACTGAACAATATAATTTTGAAGCAGGATGGAATATTGTGTTAATTAAAGATACGAAACTTAAGTAACATAAAGAATGACATTTTGAAGTTACAAGACATGCTTCAAAAATATGGTGAATGTTTAAATTAAAAATGTTTATAAGAGTAAAAGACACATTGACATTAATCTCCTTCAAAGTATGACTCCTGACAAAGTATGACCACTTCTCCTGTCATTCTCGCCACTTTCTGAAACAATTCTGGAAGTCTCCTTTCATGAGTGTCCCTAGTTTTATCCTCCATCATGACAATGCTCCGATTCATTCACTGCTTCTGGTATGGCAATTTCTATTAAATAACACCACTATAGTGTGTCTTCATCCACCTTATTCACTGGATCTGGTACCTTGTGACTTCTGGATCTTCCCTAAAGTCAAAATGAACGTGAGAGGTATACATTTTGTATTGATTCAGATGTCACTGCCATGACAGTCCAACTAAAGAAATTCACAAAAGAGGACATCCAAACTGCTTTAGAAAGTGGCAAGAGCTACAAGGTAAATGTGCTCTATGGCAAGGGGAGTAATTTGAAGGAGACAAATGGCAATGTGGCTTTTACTATAATAATAATTTTTAATAACTTTTATGTAAACATGCAATATTATCATATCTCATATTTGTTAATGCAGATTAACAGATGATATATTAGCAGATTAAGTAAGCATTTCCCAATAATTATTTCTTATCAATTTGTAGGGAATCGCTCATTATTGCTCTGACTATTCCTTTTAAGGTAAATGATAAGTTTCATATTGAAGTAATGCTAATTGCTTTACTAAAATATATTTATGGTAATATATATTTGATAATATATTTATGGTAAAAATAAAATAATAATGAGTCAAGCACTGTGGTACATGGCTGTAATCCCAGTAACTGAGTTTAAAGCAGAAGTATCACAAGTTTGAGGCCAGAAGAGACCTACAAAACTTAACAAGACCTGCCTCAAAAAAAATTATGTATATGGGCTGGGATGAGGCTCGGTGGTAGAGCATTTTCTTAGCATTTGCAAGGCTCTGCGTTCAACCCCCTAGTATGCAAAAAATAAAATTAATAATAAAAAAGAGATTGTGCTTTGGCATAGTTCTTTCCTCATTCTTTCTGTCCAAATTCTACCTGTTCTTTTCACAATTCACCCAGTATTTGTGTTTTCTCATTCTACATTTTCATGATCTTTATTGAACCATACCATAGCACAGTGTTTAGACTCATCTTCAGTTTGCTATTTTAGTCCCTATCTATGGAGCCATGTCTTGGTCTCCTGGGGTTAGCCAACCCCCCAACATGGGAGCTAGTACTCATCTCAAAACACATTTACACATAGGAAACTCCATCTGAATCACATAGATTACTGAATCATACAAAGACCAAAGATCTTCAATAATAGAGCTATGAGACATAGATAAATAAAAATAGGAGATAACCCAAAAGCCTTGACATTTCATTTTATTTGGTTTTAGAACTTGGCTTTATGCAATATGTTAGCACTATGAATCCCCTAATCTTTGAGCAGCCATGTTCACCTCTCATGCTTACAAAGCATATCAAAGAAGAACTCTCCTGGTCTGCTAATAGACAGTATAATCCAGTATGGTCTTTGGTCCCCATACCTTGTGTTGTTGTCTCCTGTCTGGAAAAGTGGGATAGGATCATTATCTAGTCTTACCTTTGAATATGGTTCTCACTTCTCCAGGCTCTGCAGCAGGTGTACTCTGTCATTTTTTTTTCCATCCATTTACTGGTACCTCCTGACTTTCCCCTGGTGAAAGAGTTATCCCCCTGGCCAGGCAGAACAAAGCCTTAAAGACCACTGGAATGATGTAGAGAAAGATGTACTTTGTGTAGTCATTTAAACAAAGAATCAGAAGGCATCTAGGCAAAGTGTTCACTCTCAAAAGAAAATAGACATTATGGTTTTACACTACTGCTGTCTACATTCATGGACTCTCTCTGGAATCTGGATTCAAGTGAGTTTTCAATTTCTGTACCTGCAAAAATCTTATCTTAAGCCACTCCCTTCAAACGGTCCATTATGATAGACATGTTATCTTCAGACTGATGTTCTTATTCTGAGGTGATGCGGGCAGTGTGTGTGTGTGTGTGTGTGTGTGTGTGTGTGTGTGTGTGTGTGTGTGTGTGTGCGTGCGCGTGCTTAGGTCTGTCTCATGGCACTGGGTGTTTGAAAAGGAAGATAAAGAAATGATCTCCAAATTGAGATAGGGAGAGAGAGAAAGAGAGGGAGGTCTACATAAAAGACAGCCTTAGGATTTTCTGCTACCATGGAAAATCCCCACCACATGGTAGCAAGGCCAAGTTTGGCTCCTGCATGAATATCATTTCCTCTTCTTTCTCCTAGGGTGTGAGGAGGGGTTTGCTTCCCATATTTAAAATTATTGTCAATATTCAGTGGAATTTCAGTTACAACTTTCATACCAATCACTCTACAAAGACTCAGTCCAGAAGTCCTTCAAAATTCATGACCAGGATCTTTTCAAATCTTCTGCATTCCCGCTCACCCATATTATGGAAGAAGTTAACAAGATTCACTTGGTAAGGGGATGAAACACCCGTATTAAGTATTTTGATGTAAAAAAATTTTTGTCAAATATTGATTTACACAAAGGAATGAAAATGACAATAACTGTTCATTATAGATGATATATTAGGTGATTTTTATGAACCATATCACTTGGGCACACTAATAGTTATTTGAGGAAAGCATCTTTAGTGCCATATTAAAGGTTAATTCAACAAATATATTCAATTTTTTATTGAACGTTTATCTGCCTGGCACTAGTCTATGTGCTGAGATATTACAGTTAATAAGACAGACAAAAATCCTTAGGGCAGAACTTTCAGGAATATAGGCAGGAGCCTGCACTTTGGTTGAGTGAGATAAACCATAAATAAGTAAGTAGAATACATAGTACAATATTTTTCAAGATGATACTAAGTATTATGGATTAAAATCAAGCATAAGTAAAAGGTAGGCAATGTCAGGGCCAAGATGAGGTCTGCAATCTTAAATAGGTTTCTTTAGGACAAGCTTTATTGAGAAAATATCTGAGCAAAACTCTACATGAAATCATAAAAATATGAGCAACAGTGAAATGCCAAAATAGAGAATATTATTGACCACTGTGTGAGATGATAACAAAGATATAATAACTGTGATAATGATGACAATAATATAATGTTTTCTATAGTTCCCAAGTCTATGTCAATCTATAGCTTGCTCTCTGAACCAATTTTTTATTAATAACAATGTCCATCATTCTATGATTGGTAATTAATAGCTAAACAAAAATTTAACAGATAATCTCTGACTTATCATGATTCCACTTACAATGTTATGACTTTATGACTATGGGCAAGCAAAGAACATTCAGTAGAAACTGTACTTTGAGTTTTAAATTTCAATATTTTTGTGGTTAGTGATATGCAGCAGATATACTCTTGCTATATTGGTCAATATCAGGGAGCTGTTGCTCCCACTCAGCATGTGCTGTGTGGCTGAGTGAGGACGTTCAGTAGGTTAGGTGCAGTAAGTGCATTATCAGTTATAAGATTTTCAGTTAGCAAAGGGGTTCATATGAATATAACCCCATCATAAGTCAGGGATCATCTGTAATTTTTTTAAATGGCTGAAATTACTCTGATGCTAGCTGTTCTAAATACACATTAGTGATTTAGAATTAGGTATTTAAAAAACTGATTCTTAAGGACTTTTGGCCACAGTATGTAAGGCCATAAACCAAACTTCCACTTTGATTTCCAACAGGACAGACGTGTCCACATGTCACCTAAAAGCAGATGATAGAAATCAGAGTTTAAGTTTTGCAGGAGGATCACATAGAAACTGTCCCCTCGTTGTTGCAAATACTCTCTCCATGTAGCCCCATCTTCATGTGTCAAATTCTCTACCAAAACTAGATATCAGTTTTGTAGTGTCATGGTGGCTTTTTACACTATCTTCAAGATACTTTGTCTTGGTGTTTGAATATAACATTTTCCCACATTGAGAAAATTGAGAGAAAATTATAGATCCTAAAACACTAAAATCTTTTTTACTTCTGTCCTTTCAAGGGCCATGAAACCTCTACTATTTCACACACTTCAATTAATATAAGTAACCCATTATTAGCCATTTAAATTTTTGCAGGTAAGAGTAATGGGAAATACAGTTCATGGAGCCTATATTGAAGACAAGAACGGTGGGTGCTCTATTTCATTCTAGTCCCCACCAGAAGGACAAAAATACCTATGAGTCATATATTATTTTCTGTATTTCATAGCTAGGGAAAAAGGTTCAAGGAATTTGGATAACTTGAATAAACACACAAAGCTAAAAGCCAATATAAAAACCTATTGTATTGGCAATACAATAGGTAGCTCAGTGGTAGAGCACTTGCCTGGCATTTCTCAGTACCACAAAGTTGGAAAAAAAAATATTTAAAAAGAAGAAAGAATCAAGGCATATGATGCTGTCCCCATGGATGAGACTCTGAAGGTCAGCTGCAGAGTCCACCATGGGGCAACATGAAGTAAACATTCATGTAAGTAGTAGTGTAGAGTTACTATATACAGCAGAATTTAGATTGTTGGGAAATGGAATTTGCAGAGAAGATTTCTTGGTAGAACTGTAGTTTAATGGGGTCTGGAAGCATAATGAGGAGTTTAACACTAAAAACATCTTGGGAACCACAAAATGAAATGAGGCAATGACACTTACTCAAGGGCTGGTACTTAAAGGTCAGCACACAGCAATGCAGGGCCCTAAAAAAAGTACGCATCTGCTTCACACTTTTGCCCAGTGTCAGCCCTTCTTAACATTAATAGAATAATTATTAGGCTCCAATTATACAATAGGCTACAGTGATTTATGTTGCTCTACAACTAGCCCTGAATCAACCTGTCTTACTAGCCATAAGTCTGCATAAAGTTTTAATTACGAACATCATAGTTAGTCAGAGCATATGGAGGAAAATGGATTATGAATTTATGATGCAGTGAATTTTCCTGCCGAGCAGCTCTCATCCCATTTGGATCCTGGTGATGACAGAGGCACATAGGAGAAGCTGGATTTTTAAAAAGTGAGGCTGGGACTGGAGCAATGGGAGTCTGCCAGAAAGGATGGATGAGATGGCAGCAGCTTTGGGGCATTCTGATTCTGGTCTCCGGGAGGACAGCTACCACTGCTACCCCAGTAACTGATACCCCAGACTGGCACATGATAGGGTAGGACTGAGCCTGGGAAATTTCTCAGCTTGCTTAACAGCTCTTTCAATATTACTTGTATAATGTTGTTAGGTGCCATTGAGTTGCATCCAACTAATAGTGACCCATGTACCACAGAACAAAACACTCCCCAACACTGTGCCATGCCTAGCACTGTGTGTCAGTGCTTCTCTGCTATTCATAGTGTTTTCAATAGCAGATTGTTTCGGGAGGGGATTGCCTACAGCACATGGTATTCCCAGGTGGTCTCCCATTCAAGGACTAACCAGGCTTAGATGCCTGGGTCCTATGACTGCAGACTCTTGTATAATAGAATTTCCCAAATCAATGAACTGCGTTTTCTCTTTAGGATTTTATGGTTCAATAAGCACTTGTTGAGAGCTTATGATGCACCATATGTCCAAAAGATGCTTGTTATGATTTTTGTTGTTATAGTTTCTTTCTTAATTTGATCTTGAGAGTGAGCATACACCAGAATAGTCATGAGGAGAGTGCTGCCTGCAGCTGTACCACTGTGGCGTCTGATCCAGTCAGATCTTGAAAGCGAAGCCAGGTCAGGCCTGGTTAGTACTTGAATGAGAGACTGCCTGGCTTGGGAGAGGGACCAGGCAACCCACTCCCAATAAAACAATCTGCCATTGAAAACCCTATGAATAGCAGAGAAGCACTAACAATAGTGTTTCATCTGTTGTACATAGGGTCACTATGAGTCAGACACCAATTCAACAGCACCTAACAAGAACAAGAACAAGAACAACAACAACAACAACAACAACAACAACAGGAGAGCCCTGACCAGGGAAATGTTAGGTTTGAGTGTGAGGCCAAATGGGACATAATTAGAAAGTAAAGACAACATTCAAGGAACAAAAAATAATATTACCCTCAGGTTCTAGACACCCCACGTGTCTGTTAGCTTGTCTTGCTGCAGGGCCTTGCATGTTGCTATGTTGCTGTGATGCTGAAAACTCTGCCACAAGTACTTCAGATACCAGCAGGGCCACCCATGGTGGGTAGGTTTCAGCTGAGTTTCCAGATTAATATAGATGAGGGACAAGGACCCGGCAGCCTACTACTGAAATAATTAGCCATTGAAAACCCTATGAATAGCAGAGAAGCACTATCAAATATAATGCCAGAAAATAAGACCCCCTAGGCTAGAAGATATTCAAAAGATGACTGAGGAAGAGTTGCCTCCTCAAAGTAGAGTCATATTTAATGATGGGAATAGAGGAATACCCTTGGGACCTCCGGTTGCTGAGGTGGCACAACTCAAGATGAGAAGACACACAGTGCTGTAGCAATGGGCTCAAACATAAAAAGATTGTGTGGATGGCACAGTGTTGGGAGTGTCTCCTTCTGTTGTGCATACAGTCACTATGAGTCAGATCCAACTAAATAGTGCCCAACATCAACAAGTTCCCATACAGGGCCAAGATGCTGATGGGAGGCTAGTAAGATTTCTTCACATGACAGGGAGCTCCAGCAGCCAATAAGGAGAAAGAGAGAAAGGGAGGACTTTCCTTCACTTCACTTTCTCCACAAGTGCTGAGCTGGAGAGCAGCCTGACCTGTATAAATTTCTGCACACTCATCTCCAGCTCATCGTCAGCTTCACAACGAGCCCATCTTGGAAAACTCTGTATATTACTTGTAAAATCCTCAATATCCTGAGCTAGCCTCCAGATTTAACAAAATGAAAAAGTATATTCATATGTTCTTGCAACGATTCATCACTTATTTGTTCAAACATATTTCGTTCGTGTTATCTGTATAGCAAATACTGTGCTGAGTATTAGGGATAGAAATAGAAGAAAGCTTTGCACCAAAATACAATATAGTCAAAAAGACAGCCAAATAGGGCTTGGAGGTTTAGCTCGGTGGTAGAGTGCATTCTTAACATGTAAGAGGCCCTGGATTCCTTCCCCAACACCAAAAAAAAAAAAAAAAAAAAAAAAAAAAAAAAAAAAAAAAAAAAAAAAAAAAAAAAAAAAAAAAAAAAAAAAAAAAAAAAAAAAAACACCTAAAAGTAAGAAATAAAATAAAGTAAAATTAAAATAATAGCCATTTACTGTGTTATACAGTATGATGTAATGAAGAACAAAAGCTATAGGAACACTAAGGAGACCACCTACTTCAATGCACATACTGGGAGAGGGTCAAACAAGTACTCGTCGAACCAAGTAGAAGCAGAAGCCATATGCTATTTCGGGCTAGACATATGTTTAGGTAGCCGCTCAGCTAGGAAGGAGGGCAGACTCTGCCAGCTGGTACTAAAGCTGAGATGGCTCTCAAATATGTGTGCTCAGATAGAAGGCTCTGCACCAACATTCCCAGAAAATTCTGCCCATTGCCTTAGGCTGTCTATCTGTGACTCACCTCAAGTCCCATTCCCTGGTTCTTCTTGGATTAAAATTACAACAATCACAATATGCAATTGGTAGCTCCACCACTGGGTTTTACAGAGATTTGTCTTGTCTATACTTAATAAGCAAGAAAGTTGACAACTTCTACAGCAAGACCACCAAAACCATACACCATTAAAGACCACCAAAGCCATGAAGAGTACATATGCAGACAAGTGACTTTAATCTCTACCCAAAGGACTCATCCAGTGTGATTAGCAGATTTTTTCATGTTTCTCAAATCAAAATTCTGGAAAAGCTAATTGTGTGCATTCTAAATTTAAGTAGATGATGAGCTATTTGAAATTGATACACAGAGCTTTGACCCTCACCTTCCACTTTTAGCTCCAATACCTTGAAAGATACTTCGATAATTAATTTATTTTAAAATCAGTAAAATTTTTCTATGATGAAGATACTCTGATCTCCTCATTTTTTTCCTTTCTCCAGATAGATAGTTTATAGACAGACAAATACATAGATATTCAAAATGACTCAAAGATTCACACCTCCACTGAAATGTATCTCATTTCATGGAAAAGGAAAGATCTAAAAGGCTGAAGAGCACTTGTAATCTCTTAAACTACATAATCATCTAAAAATGTATATTGGCTTGAAAATTTAGAGACCAACTCTTCTATCTTGGTGTACAATAAATACATAAAAAAGCCCATTTAGTATCACACTGTTAGAGAACAAAGAAAGCAGTTACATCTTAGAGTATATGTAGTCAATCACATTTCAGCGTTGTAATTTCTTGCCTTTTTTTCCCTTGCAGTATTTGAGGGATGAACTCAGGGCCTGGCATGTAGTTTGCAAGTGCTCTACTACTAGACTGCACTCTCAGACAATCGTTTATTATTTTATTTGGAGACAAAGTCTAGCTTGTTCAAACTGCCTCTGACCTTGACTTTGTGATTCTCCTACCTTAGCCTCCCAAGTTATTGTGATTAAAGGCAGGTACCACCGAGCCCAGCAGAGTTATAATCTCTGTCTCTTAATGTAGATAAATGTATTTGAATGTCTGGAGTGATGTTTCTGATATATGATGTAAGAAAGAATACTAATAGATAATAAAAGAAAAAGGTTAAACACTATTGTTGTTGTTAGGTGCCGTTGAGTCGGTATCCAACTCATAGCGACCCTCATAGGGTTTTCAATGGCTGTTTCAGGATTGCCTTAGGGAGTGGATTGCCGAGGCTTCTTCTGCACTGCAAATATTTATGCAAACTGGTAACTGTTCCAAAAGACAACTTTGTATGGGTTGAGAGCCTTAAAATATATGTGCACTTTTACCAACATATTGGGTTTCTGCCTGCAGCCACACCACTGTGGCCTCCAATCCTGTCAGATCTTGGAAACTAAGCCAAGTCGGGCCTGGTTAATACTTGGATGGGAGACCACGTAGGAACACCAGTTGCTGTAGGCTTGGGAGAAGGACCCAGCAGCCCACTCTCAAAAAACAATTAGCCATTGAAAACCCCATGATTACTGTTTCACCTGTTGTACATAGGGTTGCTATGAAGTGGACACCAACTCAACAGCACCTAACAACAACAACAATTGGGATTCTAAAAATTTATATCAGAAAACACACATACCACTCTCCCTGTTGCTCTTACCAGCCTGAGGGAAATTTTTACATTAGACATCATTCATTGTCAATTTTTATAATGTCAAACTAAAATGATCATAAATATCCAGTATTTGGTAAAAAGACTTGGATAGAAAATTCACAGAACAGCAAACATAAATAATCAACAAATGTGAAAAGTTGCTTAAATTCAATTGTAGTCAATAATCTGAAAAATAAAATGATCTACCATATTTTTGATATCAGAAATGCAAATACTTAAAAACCAGTGCGAGATCTATTGCTGTCAGACATATCACTATCACATTTAAAAAATACTAGATGGCAAGGTGAATGGCCTTATCCACTTAATCCCAACAATTTGGGAGGCAGAGGCAAGAGGATTGCAGGTTTGAAACCAGAGGCACTTAGACCCTGTCTCAAGACCAGAAATAAAAATTGGGCTGGGGGTGCAGCTCAGTGGAAGAGGGCTTGCAAAAGCACATATGAGGCCCTGGATTACACCCACCAGTACCACACACACAAAAAAAAATTGCTAGCTGGAATGTGAATCTTCACAGAATATTTTTGAGAACAAATCTGGTGATGCTATTAACATCAATAAAGCATCTCCCTTTGAGCTAGTTTTTCTACTTGAAATAATTTATCCCATGGAATCATATCAGTGTTTGTCACAGTATCACATAAAGGAAACAAAAAGTAAATACCCATCATAGGGAAATTAATTGAAGGAATTACTTCATATGCACATGATGGAATATTTTGTAAACATATAAAGTTAATTATAGTTTTATCAGTTAATTTGATATTTCCAATCAAGTTGTGTTGAGTACTGAAATAAAGATGTAAAAAATACATTCAATAGCCATTTTTAGAAATTATGGCTGTACTGTATGCATATGAGATTATGTAGGTTATTAAATCCAGTGTTTGTAGGTTTGTAGGTCATATTTATTGACATAAATATGTATATACACAGCAATGATGAGAAATATGGAACAATACAAACAAAGTGGCTAATATAACTTACCTAAGTAGAGTGCAGTAGGGAGGCAAGCATAGAAAAAAACAAAGAAAGGTAACAAATCAATAACAAAAATGACATTCATTTCCTTCATTTATATAAAATTATATTGCACATGGAGAAATATATATTACAAATAAATAATTAATGAGTTACTAAGGGAGATTTAGTAAAAGTGCATCTCCCGACTTACATTCTTATCCACTTTGGAACATGGCACAGTAGAGCTGTGTTCATAAAGAAAGAACTCTGGGTGATTCCAGTGCGGTTCACCCACACACAAGGTGAAATGCAGACTGTTGGAAAGAGCAGTGATGAGGCAGAAGCACTCACAGTTTTCTTCTGCCTGACTCAGGTGAAATTCAGCATCTGCCTCTGCAAAGCCTGGCATCTGCTAAAGAGTCTATCAAGGTCTGGTTATAGTGCTTAGGGAAGTGCCTGATCCAGTCTTCATTTCTACAGCTGATATTACACATCACAACTTCATCAGAGGACTATGTCCCTTCTTCCCCGACCCCCAATTTGACTCTGGTGTGGAGAATTCTAAAACTTCTTCTTCACTCATGTGGCTGGTGTGCCCAGCAAAAGATTCCCTAGAAACAATATACTTTATCACAATGCTCGAATCCTATTGGAAAAGTGGTGATTACACTCCTTGTCATTATACTTTTCATAAATATTTGTAAAACTCAATTGCATCCAGCCCCTTGCGCCATATCTGAGATATGGGTTGTTATTGTTGTTGGCACTCATTAAATTGAAAATGAAGGGATATTGTGGAGAAAAAACGAGAACAGAAAGCCCACAATGCAGCTCCTGCTTCTAGGCACACACACCTTCCCCACTTTAATCCTACTAAACATACCTTCCCAGGCTCCAGTGGAGCAAGGACAATCCTCCATGCTGGGGAATCAGAGCCTCCTGCCTTCACTGCCAATGAGCCCAGAAGACAGATAATCGGGCTTAAGAAAATTAGACCCATTTACAATGAAAATTCATATACTGTGAAAATGGTCATTTCCATCACAGCACCTGAAGGTGGAGAAAGATTGGCCTAGTCACAAATTTTGTTCTACATCCAATCATGATAACAGGTTTAAAAATGTGCCATGCACTTATTAAGCTTACATTCTGACTTTATGAATCTCAAATTCTAATTATGAGGCCAGGATACATCTAAGTGGAGCCACATGGTACTATATCACAAAGACATATATCAATAAATGAAAATTAATAAAGCACAGACTCTTTCTGACGCTAAATTCCAAAAATGATATGAACAAAGGCAGCATTGCAGCAATATGTATACAGTCCCCCAAAGAGACTCCATTGACGGAAGCACCAGACATTTAGATAATTATGCTTGTTATACAATAATCAACTGCATGACTTTGTAATTATACTGCATATTTGTGTACCTGTGTGCACACAGTTTTATGTCATTTTCCCTGTGAGAGATATTTAGTGCAATTCTTCTTGCCATCTCTATCCCTGGGCTATATCTATTTTAAATGTAAATTCCTTGGTGTATAAGACAATATATGATGTTAAGGCTTAGCATATGATAGCCTTTGATGGATGATATAATAGTTAATAATGAAAATCACATATTAGTAAAAGAAAAGGTATCTACACTTCCACACAAATTAACTTGGGAGTTTCTTTCACAGTTCAATAGGAAATAGTGATTATAAGACTGTCAAAATCAAAAAGAGTTCATTTCTATAAAATTCAGGCTGCTTTTAAAAGTGGAAACTGACTTGCTTCAAGGCATAAAAACAGATGGAAAAAAATGTTACAGTCAGCAGTTACTGAATATTTTCTCCCAAGTAATGTGCCAGTCTAGGGAAGAAGTGGGGACTGAAGGACATCCACATGCAGGAGACCAAACATGTCTGACATTTAAAGTGAGTATGTTTTTAGAATTTCCCTTTTATATACACAAGTGATTTTCAGTAGTCATGATGAAAATAAATAATAATCATATCAGAAAAAATTTGATTTTGCCAATTTGTGCCCATACCAGAAAATAACAATACTTGTCTAAAAAGTAACAGAATAGTCATTTAAGTTTCATATTTTTATAAAAGGGAAGAAAGAGGTGTGAAACACACTTCCAAAGAGGGAATTCTTCAAGGTTCAGGGACTGATTTGTACCTAAAATGATAGAACTGAAGCAACTCAAGGTCTGTCTCACCATTTTACAGTCGCTGTGCTATCTTTATCTCACATTTGATGTCTAGGTATAGGAATGTGTAGTATGACCATAGGGGAGAGTAGGAATGCACCTGAGACCAGTCTGAATGCGTCTCCACTGTTTCCATATTAACTTTTACCACTCATGAAAAAAAGGGAGTGCAGCAGAGTACACCTATGTCGGGGCGAATTGTGTAACTAGGGATCTAGCAAATTAACTTCCAGTAGAATACAATGTTTATTGAGAGAGAGAGAGAGAGAGAGAGAGAGAGAGAGAGATTAAAATGTTAATTTGGGGCTTGTTAGGTAGCATGCAGTCAGGTGTGACCCATAGCAACTTTCTATACAAAAGAATCAAACACTCCCCAACACTGTCCTGCCTGGCACTATGTCAGTGCATCTCTCCTATGCATAGGGTTTTCCATGGCTGATTGTTTGGGGAGTAGTCTGCCGGGATCCTTCTCCCAAGCCTACAGCCCAGGGGGTCTCCCATCCAAGGACTAACCAGGCCCTATCCCGCTTAGCTTCCAAAATTTGATGAGATCAGATGCCAGGGTGGTATAACTGTATAAAATTTGGGACTTGTTGTTGTTAGGTGCCCTCCACTTGTGTCCAACTCATATTGGCCCTCATTGGGTTTTCAGTGGCTGATTGTTTCGGGATTGCCTCTGGAGTGGATTGTCACATTCTTCTCCAATTTGTGCAGTTCTGGGAATCAAACTTGGGACCTCAGAGATTGCAGAGTGGTGCTATACCAACTGAATTAACTTAGGTATATATTACTAAACACATTGCTGTGACCATAGTTCTTGTTTAGCATTTAGACCAGCAGAATAGCTTTTTAGGTGGAAGGATTTTCTTACTGATATTGTTTATAATTGCTGGAGCATAGTGGCAATAAAAGTAGCCTTTTTGATAACTTAATTTCATTATTATCTGTAGCCACAGAACCCTGGCATCTGATCCTGCTTGATCTCAGAAGCTAAGCAGGGTAGACTTGGTTAGTCTTTGGATGGGAGACCTGTTGGGAATACCAGATGCTACAGGCTAGGGAGACAGACCTGGTAGCCCACTCCCAAAACAATCCACCATTTAAAACCCTATGAATAGCAGAGAAGCACTGACAATAGTGCTGAGCATGGCATAGTGTCAGGGAGTGCTTCATCTGTTGAACACAGGATTGCTAGGAATCGGACATGACACAACAGAATCTAATAACAACAATAACAATTTCATTGTTATTTAATAGTAGTGATTTTATTATTTACATTTGTTTTATTATTGAGCATGTAGTGCACTGGGCTGTCCTCTGCCCCTGGATGGACTGCTCCTTGTACCCACTTTCTACAACTGCCCTGGAAGCCCCCATGGAACACTAAATTTAATTCCAGAGTATAGCAAATGTCATTTAATAGAGGACAAAGTTTGGCTTCATTTTCAAACTGTATAATTTTAAGAAGTGCTTTCTCTGATCTCTCACAATACACAAAGAGCCATGGGCAAGTTCACATATGTAGAGTTCTTACCCTTCCCTCCTCTTCTGTTGTCTGTGCCAGATATTCTTAACCCACCCCAGGATTTCTTTTCAAAGAACTGCAATATGCCTTTGGAAGCCTTACAAAAATACAGTCAAGGAAATCCATCCAATTGTTCATTGTGGGCCTGAAAGTTGGAAACTCTATGCATCCCCAGATTAAACCTCTAACCTGCCACTGAAGGAAAGTACATCATTGGAATTTACGAGGAGGGCCTTGTGTCCATTGGCCCTCAGGCCACCGCACTGAGATAGGGTGTCTGTTTGCCCATGTGTGCAAATAAAAGGGGAAATGCAGGGGGAAAGTTTAGAAACCCTCTCTTCACTTCATCTGAAGTGTGAAAAATGCCAAGCCCCAAGCCAAACGGGTGAGTGAACGCTCACCCTCCACCTGGGAGGCTGAGGTAGGAGGATTGATGTGAGTTAGAGGTCAACTTGATCTACATTGAGAGTTCCAGGTCTGCCTGGGCTATATTGTCAGACCTATCTCAAACAAACGCACCACCACAATAGCAATAAAAAAGAAGCCCCTGGTGTTCAAAAATGATAAGAACAAATAAAAACAAATATTTACTGCCCATTTATTATGATTCAGTTGATATTCAAAGGGATTCAAATGTACTGACCATGTTAATCCTCTCAAACTCCCAATGCAGTCAGAAGTAACATTATGATTGCATTTTATAGATGAGATCCTGAAGCAGAGAATATGTGAGCAACCTGCCTAGATCCACTCTGCTGGTAGTGGAGGTGGGATGAACCCAAACAGCAAGTCTGCAAAGCACTGCAGAGAAACACGCCCCTTCCTCTATTCTTTATTTTCTTTATTTATTTTTATTTTATTTTATTTTTTGCAGTACTGGGGGATTGAACCCAGGGCCTTGTGCTTGCATGCTTTGCAAGTGATGAAGCATTGAGCTGCACCCCTAGCCCATTTCTTTTCCTTTTTTTGAGACAGGGTCTCACTAAGTTATGCAGACTGCCTCTGATCTCGATCCTACCTCTGCCTCCTGAGCCGCTGGGATTACAGGCATGTGCTTTGGTGTGCAGCCATTTGTTCTATTCTTGAAGCACACAGATGAAGTACATTTTTAATTTTTTTTGACAAAGGTATAATTTTGCTATAAGTCTAGTATGAGAGAGCCATTTTTTTAATGAATGTGACACACAAAGGCTATATAATGCATTAAAATTATCTCAAGGTAGCTGTAATGTTTTATTTTCATTGTGATATAAGCATATCCTTTAATTAGGTAGTTTAAATGCCTTATTAAAGGGAAAGGAGCACCAAAAAGAAAGTCAACTACTAAGCTGAGTGCTAGGACTTAAAAAATAGATGGTTCACAGCTCCAAAATAGGAGTTTTTGAGAGGAAGCATGACCTGAGGTCATTCCTGTGTTGAAAAATTAAGACATTGTATTCATGATTTTTCTCATTGCTATGATAAAATATCTGACAAAAGAACTTAAAAAGGGGAAAGGTTTATTTTAGCTCATGGTTTCAGAAATGTCAGCCCATGGGCCTCAGTTCTGATGATTACGGAAAATGGTAGAGTGATAGAAGGGAACTAATTGCAAGATGTCATATGTGGCTACTGATACATTGTTAGGAGGATCTGGCACTGAGCCACCGTGAATTTGTTCAATGAAAGTCTGTCAATTACATACTACCAGGTATGCTGTTGGGTGTTGGGACCTGAAACAGAGAGAATGATGTTATGTCAGTGTCCTCACACTAGGTCTTCAGTTCCTAGAAGGCAAATAACTCAGAAAATGCCCTTAAAGGATGAAAGCCTGTTATCTAAATCATGGTTGTTGCTGCTGAAGATATCATAGAGGGGGCAGCATTGGGAGGAGATGCCTCATCTTATAACAGACAAGAAGCAGAGAAAGAGGAAGGGCTGGGGACCAGGCACAACCTTGAAAGACCCACTCCCCAGTGACCTACTTCCTCTGGCAAGGCCCACATCCTAAAGTTTCCAGAACCTCCCAAAATAGCACCATCACCTGGGGACCCAGCATTCAACACATGAGCCTACAGGAGACATTTTATATTCAAACCATAACAGACATACACTACAATAATATAGTCCAATCAAAACTAATGTTTTTATATAGAAAGCCATATTCTAGCTGCTTTATATTCATCAGTTCCAGTAAACTTTGCCACATCTGTAATTGTTAAAAATTACCCATTTTGCAAAAGAAGAAACTCAACTCAGGGGAAAGTGACTTGCCCAGTAAATCATGAAGGTGTTACTTGAACCCAAGTCTGTATAATTTCAGAGCACAGATTTTATCATTCAGAGGTATTCCTCTGGAAATCCAGATTGCTAATGAAGACCTGATCTTTCCCAAACATTTACTCTTCAGTTTTCACAGGCTGTCACTCACAAGAAAAATCTTTTACTTACCCAAAGATGGAACTTTCTACCTACGGGTCAATAGTCACTATAAGTTGAACTTCAAACTTTCATTCTAAAAAGGAAAATAGTAGAAAGGGCGATGGAGGGAAACTAATTGCAGCATGTCAAGTGTGGCTACTGACACATTGTCAGGAAGATATGGCACTGGACCAGCATGAATTTGTTTCATAAAAGTCTGTCAATCATATACCACCAGGTATTATGCTGGGTACTGGGACCCAAAACAGACAAAATGATGTTATATTTTTGTCCTCACATTAGGTTTTAAGTTTGTAGCATGCAAATAATTCAAAAAATGTTCTTAAAGGATGAAAGTATCTTATCTAAATCATTGTTGTTGCTACTGAAGATATAAGAAATGCTATATGTAAGGCCCGCATGTATCTGTCAGCTTGTTATGTTGTGGAAGCTTCTGTATTGCTATAATGTGGAAAACTATGTCACTAATATTTCAGATACCAGCAAGGTTACCCATAGCAGAGAAGTTTCAAGACTAAGACAAACTAGGAAGAAGGACCTTGCAGTCCACCTCTGAAGCAATTAGCCCTTGTATACTCTGTGAATAGTCAAGATTGCTGTTGTGGTGGTTGTTAGGTGCTGTTGAAGCACTGTCAATCATAGTGCCAGAAAATGAGACTCCAGGCTGGAAGGTATTCAAGAAACGACTGGGGAAGAGTTTCCCCTCAAAGTACAGCCAAATTTAATGACAGGAATGGTGAAAAGCCCCCTGGGACCTCCCTTTGCTGATGCAGCATGACTCAAACTGAGAAGAAACCTAGTGGCTGCAACATTGGGCTCAAACATACAGAGATGGTGTGCATGGCACAGTGTTGGGTAGTGTTTCATTCTATTGTACATAGGGTCATCATGAGTCAGATTCAACTAGATGGCACCTAAAAACAACAACAACATGTGCAAGGTACATCCATACTTCATGTATCAATCACAAGTGTGCCAGTTTTTTCTAATATTTGTGGGAAATGAAGTGCCACTTGGTTAATTAGCACTTCTGATTCTCATAATCAAGCACATTGAGATTCTCAAGGCTCCCTTCCTGTGCTCTGCCCTCCTTCGCTCTGGGAGCTATTTCCAACTAGGAAACTCTGAAGTGATCCTCATAGGAATGGGCAGGTACTCAAAAAAGTTGTGAACTTAATAAACTTTTATTTGTTACTCTCTTTCTTCCAGTTTGCACTTCTTTCTTCCAGGTTGCTGAGATGCTAAAATTATCTGAAACGTACCTGGTCTGGACTAGAAAATGACAGCAGAGTAGTATTTTTCACTGGCAGTGGAGAGAGGATTTGAAGCCAGACTTGATTATGGCTTCCCATTCTGCCACATGAGACCTACTTGACATTTAGAATTGTTTATTAATCTAAAAATAGGATACCTAATGTATATGTTATAATTTGAACCTCTTTATTTAACTATTTAGTAGTTTTCAAATGGAGTGTCCTCCTCCAGGGGACATTTGGCATGTCTAGGGACATATTTGGTTGTTATAATCATTAGGAAAATTATCATGCCATCGCATCTGGTGGGTACTCTTAACATCTTAGAATGCCTTAGAAGTGCTTTACAATAAAGCGCAAAACATTAGTAGTGCTGAGGTTGAGAAAATTGTCTTGATCTCTTTCATGCTCATATTCCTAGTTCCTATTGACATTGGACCATGAAGAAATTGGTCAGATGTAGAATGGAGCCCAGTCCTTCCAATCTGATTGTAAATGAAACCTCAAACAAAGAGAGAAAGAGAAGTGAAAGAAGGCTGCCTCCCTTTCAGACTCAGATTGACTGTGGGAGAAAAGGGAAATAGGATAAGAGCAAGTCGGCAATCCAGTGCATACTTCAGTCTCTCTCTCTCTTGGAGTAGATATTGACAAGGTAGGAAGTAGAGTCAAGGGGAACCATAATGTCAGAGAGGCTACTACCCAAATCAGGGTATTCTGCAGTATTAGTAAAGGCTTAGCATGTGTTCACAGGGCAGATGATGTAGCAGCAGTGGAGGAGGGTAGGGAAAGAACTAAAAAAATGGAAGGAAGAAGAAACGAAAGGGGTGAAAGTGGGAAAAAAAAGGAGAGCAGACCATTGAAAAAGAAAGCTTCAGCAGCATTACCAAGATAAAAAACAAGTGCACGAATAATTAATTTACAAGCTTTGTCCCTCTCCAAAAGGATCAGTTACAGATGGAAATGAGGGAAAGGAATTCTGAAAGATTATATTTTGTTTAAAAGATTCTATAAAATTTATCTAAATAGAATATTTGAGTTATTGATTCATACAAAAGTTACTAAGGCTGTGAGTTTAGCTCAGTTGGTAGAGTGCAGCTCTGCACTGTCTGAGGTCCCAATACCCAGCAACACAAAAATGGGAGAAGGATGTGGCAATCCACTCCTGAAGCAATCCCAAACAATCAGCCATTGATAACCCTATGAAGGTCGCTGTGAGTTGGATCCAAATCAACAGCACCTAACAATAACAGCAACATTAAAGTTAATAGGCCAAATGAAAATTATTAGCTTTACAGGAAAATTAGATCCACTGAAGAAAAAAAGTGTCCATTTTCTATACATCTAAATGTAATATATGAATTTTTGACTTTGATAAGTTATCACTAACATCATACGCTTGCTAGACTTATTGAATAAAATTTCTAATACAAAGTGTCTGCATAGCATCAAAATTCAATAATCAGGAAAGAGAAAAACCTCAGATTCAAATTATGTGTGGCAAACAGAACTTCTAAAATGATCCCACAGGGATGGTCCTCCTAAGCCCCACAACTGTGACTATGATGAGATGTCTCTCCAATAGGAACCAGGAGTATATTATTCTGTGTTATATAATACAGCAAATCATTTTTTGAGTGTTCCTCATCTAATCATATATGCTTAGAAGCAGAGAGTTTTCTCTGGTTGATGTTAGAAAGAGTAGCAAGAGAGGTTAGAGATATTGAAGAATGAGAAAACTACACTATTGTTTTGAAGTTGGAGAAGGTCACATGAAAAGGCTGTCAGGAGATCTCCAGGAATGAAGAATGGGCCTGGAGCTGAAAGCTAGCAAGGGAACAGGGATTCCATGTCTATAGGTTAAAGGATCTGGACTCTATGAGTTCAAGAGCTTAAAGTTTGGTTCTTCTCCAGAACCTTCAGCTAAGAATCCAGAAGGACAATTCTTTGATTTTAGCCTTGTGAGACCCTAAGCAAAAATCCCTGGCTGAAGAATGCAAGACTTTTGACCTATAGAACTGTGGAATAACAAATATATATTGTTTTAAGCTGCTAAGTTTTTAGCAAATTGCTATACACAATAGAAAATGGACACATACATGAGGTTTTCTTAATTCTGTGAGATAATGCAACAGAAAAAATTCGTACTCTCTCTACTTTGTATAAAATGGTAAATGAAAAACCTTAGACAAATTAAATTCAGTAGAATTTACTTGAGCAAAGAATAATTCATGAATCAAGTAGTACTCAGAACCAGAAGACACTCAGAAAGCTCTAATCAGTATTATGAGCAGAGAGATTTTTTTTTTAGGTAAAACTTGGAAGGAAAGTAAAGAAATTTGATTGGCTATAGCTAAGTGTTTTCCTTATTTGAGCATCCTTTGATGAGGCATTTGCTTTATTTGGGTATGATCAGTTGGCTACCTCTGATTGGCTAAAACCCAGAGGTTTGTGTTTAGCTGAAACCCATCATTTGTTACAAAAGTACACATCTGAGCTAGGCTTACTATATTTACTACTAAGTTAAGTTGCAATTTATCATATAGGAACTTAAAGTGTAGAGACAGCCTCAGGCAAATGGCCTCTTGCCTATTTAATTTAACAAAACCTATATTTTATGTCTGTATTTTTGCAGTCTTAGTGCCTCAAAATCAGGTACTATTGTCTTCTCCAGCAAGTGGTAATATTTCTATGAAGGTAATGGAATGCCAATTTCCCTCATTTGCATAAGCCTTTTCCAAGGTTCTGGGAAGGATGCAAATAATGCATTTATAAAACCATATGTTCAGCCAGACACTGTGGCAAATGCCTGTTAATCTCACCAACTCAGAAAGCAGAAGCAGGAGAATTACAAGTTTGAGACCAGAGGCAGCTTGCATAACTAAGCAAGACTCTTTGCCTCAAGGTGAAAAATTAAAAAGGGGCTGGTAGAGCACTTGTGAAGTATGCATGAGGCCCTGGGTTTAGCTCCTTAGTACAAAAAGCATGTTTTGGGGAATTTAGAAAAATGTGATATATCAACTGGTTAAAACTGCTTACTCTTTCTACTCTTCCTTGTACACAATTAAAGATGTCATTTGTTTTACTATAGGCAGTTATAACATCTGGCCAAGATGACATGGAGTTAAAAAAATATTCCATTTGAGTGAGGATGGTATTTTTGTGATTTACAGCTATTTTCCTATGTAGCTTATTTCTGTCCTCCATGACATAAAAATTTCTTTCAAGAATATCCCATATGCTGACTATGTCACAACCTAGTATGCAAGGCAAGAGATCATATGATTATATGAACTTATCTTATGCTGTCAGACACAAAAAATTGTGAATAGTGGAGGAAATTAAAAGTTTGAAATCTGTAGAACTAGAACTCTGGGAACTTTTTCTAATCATTAAATATGGAAACTTTTATTTATGCAGGAGCGATTGTTCATGTCTAAAAAAATCGAAATCTCTTGTCCATAATATACTTGATAGTGTGTATGAATAATTACTTCAAACGCCATAAACTTATTTCATAGGAATTACATGAAATAGAATACATCATAATTTCTCAGTTTGTATAATATAAGTATGTAAGGAGTACCACCAACAGTGAATATATATCTATACAGAAATTGTGGTGCTTTGTGCACCCCATATCCTGGATCACATCTTGGTGCATAAGTACACATTGTCCCATCAAAGCCTTGTCTCCAATGCAACGGTACATAAAATTGCCTAAACAGCTTGAAGAAATGGATGTTTCAGTGACAATTTCCACCTATGTAGTCAATCAAGTATGTATAGTATAAAACTAATATGATTATTAAACTATGTATAGTTTAATATAAATTATTTATATTAATTTACATATGTAAATATAAAATTTTACATATTTAAACTAAAATTCAAGTAATTTAAGTTTCAGATTAATTTTTTATTTCAGAATTATTGATTATACCCAAATTCAAACAACAAGAAGGAATAGACCAGAGGAAGTAAAATAAATAAGACTTTAAAATGTCTAAATTTATATAAAAATCAAGGGAGAAACTAATTTCTTTCAAATTCTTCCAAACCAAAGCATAGTAACAATAAAAATAATTTATCAGTAATCTGATTAATATGACTAAATTTTGATCCATAATATTAAGAAAAATTAACTTTCCTTTTTATTCTATTTCAAAAAATTACCAAATTATTTTACTTTTATATGAAGTAAACAAGATTATCCACCAAAAATGTGAAAATACAATATTAAGATGTATCATAAAATTAGTTAACAAAAAATACATTGAAGTACTTTTTAGAGCTATTAAATTAGGTAATATTGTCAGCTTTTTATATTTGTAATTTTGTCTTTAGTCCTTATTCGTTCTAAATAAATATTCAAATTTATACTTAATTTTGTATTTTTATAATAAATTCATTTTCTTAATGATAGTTTTCCCAATTACACAAATTTTATTTCCCACTTTTATTTAATACTGTCCCACTTGGACTCAACCCAGTCCAAGTTCGTCAGTCCATCCTGGCCAGGGCAGGCTCTAAAGGGATCAGCTACTTCTTTGCTCCCCATTTGTTCTTCCTTAGTCTAGCTTTGGCACTCATTGGACCAAAAGTGCTCCTCGGATGTCCATGTAGCCCTTGAATTAAAGGGCCTGCTTCCACTCACATTTCAGTTTTTTTGGACTGGGCTTAGTTTTTGATCAGTTAGACCATCCTATGCATCATATGGGGGCATTCTGACAGTGGGCTGTTCTGAAGTATCTCTGCTTAGAACCTTGCCATGCTTTGCAACTAAGGACTACGATTACGTTTATATAAAATCCACATTTGTTCCTGGGTTTCCTGAATTTCCCTTCAACTCTCTCTCTTCCCACAGATGATGTGTTTCTCTCCTGACTTCTTTCTCCTCTCCCTGATTCTCTGTATTTGCCAGGACATCCTAATTTCCACTTCAAGTATCATTATTTAGCATGTCACCTGGAAAGACACTTGGAGGAAATCCACAGAGATATTGCTGTGAGTCAAATGTATGGTGTTTGGAAATGAGTCATAGACTTATTCTAATGAAGGCATGCTGTGCTACTTTTGTGTCATTGCTACATAATGCTTGAAAGAACAATTTTAAAGAAGGAAGGATTTATTTTGGTTCACAGTTTCAGAAGTTTTAATCCTTAAGCCTTGTGTCCATTGATTGGCCCATGGTAAAACAGAATATCATGGTGGCAAGAGCATGTGGCAGAGGCCACTCATCTCATAGCAGACAGGAAGCAGAGAGAGAGAAAGTAAGGGACAAAGAGGGGGCTAGAGTAAGATACAGCTGCCAAGGACATGTCTGCAGCAACCTGCTAAATCCATGTAGACCCCATCTCCTAAAGTTTCCCTAACCTCCCAAAATAGTGCCACCAACTAGAAACCAACCCTTCAATAATGAAGCTATGGAGGATATTTCATAGTCAAAGTATAACATTCTACTCCTGGTCTCCCAAAGGCTCATGGTCATTTCATAATTCAAAATGCATTTAGTCCCTCTCCAGGTGTCTGCTAAGTCTTAACAGTTTTGACATTAGTCAAAAATCCAAATTCAAACTCCCTTCTGAGACTCAAGGCAAACCCCTAGCTGTGACCCTCTAAAAAGTCAGAAAAACCTTCTTCCATTCTGTTTACCTTCAACATCAGTATACATGAATAAATCTAAGGTTGAGCAGAGGCTGGGTCCCATTAAAGTATGGATTGTGAGGCCTCTTAGTGTCTTGATGGCTGAACTCAGAGAAGCACATCCCAAAGAGGACCTGTATAAATAGAGAACAGAGTACTATTTCCCTGTCTTCCACCCCGGACTTGAGTTTTTGAAGGAGGGTTTGGCTATGCAGCCCAGGCTGGCTTTGAACTTGTGATTCCCCTGCTTTGACCCCTCAAGTGTGGGGATTATAAGCATATACTACCACAGCCAGCTTAGAGTTTTCTTCTTAAAACAAAGTCTTTCAAATGAGTTAAAACCTTCACACTTTTCAGCCTGCACTAGGTGGAGTCCAACCAATTCCTAAGATATCTTCAAGGCATCTTTCCTACTATTCTGGTCCAAAGTACTCAGCTTCTTTTTAATGGCTTTAATCACTTTAACAGCCACCCTTTCCTTGGCCCCAACTTTGCATGTGCTTCTTTTCTTAGCAAGCTGCAAGTTTTTCAAACCTTTCTGCTTTGTTTTTTTCTTACAATTCTTAGTGTAAAGTTGGTTAAAAGTAGCCACCAAAACTCTGCCAAAGCCTGAATGCTGGGTTGTCTTGAATTTTTCCTCTGCAAAAATATTCTGTCCCCATTAACCCAGCCTTCTACGGAAGTTTCTGGGCATCAACAGAATATACAAAGTTCTTTGCTACAGTTAGTATGAATGGCCTGTAGTCCAACCCCCAGTAGAGTCTTTGTCTCCATCAGAAATCTCATGAACATAATCTTTACTGTCCACATTCCTTTTGGCATTCTGGTCTCACGAGCTCCCACCAACATTATGCATTAGGTTCTGCTTACAGCATTCTAGTTTCTCTAGGCTGCATCTCCAAACTTTTCCAAATTCCTAGTTCCAGGAGTTTCTGAACCACATCACAGGTAAAGTCACAATGATGACTCCACTTCCGTGCTACCAATTTTCTGTGTTAGTCAACTTTGCATCTGTGAGAAAATACCTGATATAAACAACCTAAGGGAGGAAGAGTTTACTTTACTCATGACCACGGATGTTTCAGTTCATCATGGTGGGATAGGGTGTGGAGTTGTTTACATTATGGTGGACAGGAAATAGGGTTGAGCCAAAGAGGAGCCCGGGATAAGATATAGCCCCCAGTGCCCTGCTTTCTCCAACCAGATCCTCTCTTCAAAAGTTTCTAAAGCCTCCCAAAATAGCACCAGTAACTGGGGTGTCTTTTGACAATGAGCCTGTGTGGGCAATTTCATATTCAAACCATAACAAATGAGACTTTTTCCTGAAATCTTTTGAAAAAAAGCCAGGTAGAATTGGAAAAGTAGTGGATGGCATTATAGCTTGAAATAAGTCCAAGAACAGCTTAATTAGTTCCTTATATGTATAATTAACCTACAATTATTTCTCTTCTGATTATTAAGTAAACATTTACTGGATATTCAACATGTGTAAAATACTGGCTGAGATATCATAATCCCCTATTTATCAGCATTCACCATGCTAAGTCCCAGAATGGTAGGAGCTATTCACACTGATACTTCAGTATCTATGTTTGTGCCTACATGCAGCAGGTTTTCAAAATATTAGCTAAATAAATGACTTAATTCTACTTCTGTTAGACAGTAAATATTTCATTTGTTTAGTAAAATGCCCTTTTCTGATTACTTGAGTAATCAATGCTAAATATAGAAGAGTTTTAAAAATTGATATGTTTCAGATAGATAAAATGTCCAAAGAAGCATCTGTCTAAATTTAAATTTTTGAGACAAGCTTGATTTATCTTAATACAATGGGATATTATAGTTACATAAAATATTCATACTATTAGGAAGAAAATTGCCTTGAACTTGGAGTGGTTTAGACTCTGAGGAGAAAGTCTTGAAAAATTACATTATAAAAATGTTTCACTTCTAGGGATTTGAAATTGATATAAAATTCTAAAAAAGATACAATTTTAAACTTTTCAGAGGATGTTTTCAATTACACAGATATTCTTAAGCCACAAAACAAGTGATTTAAGGAGCTATATCTAAACCTATTTTCAATGGCTAACAACTAACATTACGGTTACTATAATCTTTTACTATAAAATTGATAATGAGAGGCTTATTTTTCATCTACTGCTCTACATACTGTATGTTCTCATACAATGGTTCTACTTTAAAAAGCATGCACTTAAATTTTCAGCTGTGCATCACCATTGCTTTTCTTGAAGGGAATGTCATGGGAACAGTATTGTCACATAAAGAATACTTAATCCAATATACCTAGCCAAAAGTAGGTGTTCAACAAATACTGAATAACAGAATGAATGGTTTCTCTTTGTTCACAAGCCATCTGTGTAATGTCCTAGAACATTTTTAGGAGGATTTTCTTTACAGATTATAATGTTTATAGTTCTCAGAAAATTGGATGATATTTATCATCCCCACATTATGCCATACATTTATCATACATTAAATATTCCTAATAATATTTCTCCATTTTTTTTCTCTGAGACAAGGCCCTCTTTTAGGGGATTCACTTATAATTCATCAGTATCAGACAATAGATTCTTACTTAAGTTAATGAGAGAGACATGTTGGTACTGTTGATTTGTAATATACAATAATAAAGGCTGAAAGATTGACCATCCAGCACTCATAATTAACAACAAATGTCTCCTCTTTACATTGCATTATCCCTAAATATTAAATTGCTGTTTTTTATACTAAATGATAATATATGATAATCTTAAGAGTGAAAGCAAAGGAAGACAACACAGCAAGAGAGTCTCACTGAAGCTTCTGTTGTTGTTAGGTGCCGCCAAGTCAGTATCCAACTTATACGGACCCTATGTACAACAGGTAAAACACCACTGTCATGCTTCTCTGCTATTCCAAAGGTTTTCAATGGGTGATTGTTGTCTGGGAGTGGGTTGCCAGGTCCTTCTCCCAAGCCTACAGCACCCAATGTTCCCAAGCTGTCTCCCATTTAAGTAATAACCAGGCCCGACCCTGCTTAGCTTCCAGGATTTGACAGAGTTAGATGCCACAGTGATATGGCTGCAGGCACTGAAGCTTCTAGGGAAAGGAATCAAGAAAGCGGCAATTTCTATAATGTTTATAAGAGATGCCAATCAGTGAAGCAGTTGCCACTCCTACCCTATCCTAAGACACCCAGCATCTCTCTGTTCCTGGAAAGCACTTCAACTTTCTCTGTGGTGTGATGGAGGAGAGGCAGATACAAAAGACCTAATGGTACTAGAGACAGTAAGGAAAATTCAGACTCAGAGAAGAAGTTCAATTAGCCAACTGAAGAAAAACAACCTAAATACGGGAAAGAGAAGTTTCAGCAGTGATGTTACCTGGAAGAAAAAGACTGTGGTCTTTGGACATAGCAATATGCCTGTCATAAAGCTTAGGACTCAGTTTCTATTTCTAATAAGAAATCAGCTGATGATTTATGGCTTTGGTATCTGCTTCTGTACATCACTAAATGAATATACAAGTGAATAATGAGTATACATGAGGACACATGTGAATAATGATTCAGATACACATCTGCATTTTTTCTTCCGTTATCATTTAATTATTTTAATAAATGAATTGAGTATCTAACACATACTTATAACTGGCAATCTTTCGCAATTATATGGTAGCACATAATACATATATACCAATATGAATATGTATATATAAATACATTTTTGCAGACATGTATTGATACATATATACACACATGTACTGCACGTATTTATTTTTCCATTATATATGTACCTAACTAAACTTTTCTGTCACATTCCTTAATCTAGTACTTGGCATCAAATATGTACTTTAGGACATGAAATCAAATGTATAGCAATATCTCATATTTGTAGAGTATTTTGAGAACTGCTGCCAGAATTGAATGAGATGATGAGCTATTTATAATTCTCCCCCAGAAGAGCAAACAAATCTCCTGCAAATCTTTCAAAACCTAAATTGCATTCTGGCTCTGTACAAATGCAATATAATAAATGTTCATTCCCTTCCCAACTCCTCATCCTTCCCTTTTTCCCTCAGAGTTCTTTATTCCTCTGCTAGCAGGAGTACATATTCTTATTTTCAATGATGCTTTGCTACATTTTCATGTTGATTGAAATACTCTTTGGAGACTTTCTTTGAACTCCCCTTTTTATTTTTCCCCTTTGACATCTTTGTTCCATTCCCTCCAAAATCTGATTCCTCTCTCTTTCCTCCTGGGCCTTCTTTTTGTGGGTCTCCTAGGGAACCTCTATTCTGGGGCTGGCGAAGGAGGGGCCCTTTTCATTCTGTCCTTGTCTTTCCTTGGTTTCCGCTGTGTCCTTTCCTGTCACTTCCTCCCCCATGGCTCTGACACAGCCTATTTCCACTGGAACAGTCCCCACTGGTCTCCTTTCTCAGCAGAAACCCACTTCTTGCCTCACCTGCCCTCGACTTCCCTTGCTGTAGGTATTGTCCAACCCAGTTACTTTATGTTGTTCATTCTGTAACCTGTGCCATGTACGACTTGAAATCCTCCTTCTTTATTTTCCTTTCCATGTCTTCTCTGCAATGCCTTGCAAAGCCTCACTCTTCCCCTGCAGCTGCATTCACTGAGGCAGGTGTGGCCAGCTCAAACTTTTCCTGTCTCCTTTCATTCTCTGCTTGTTTAGCAGGCCCCATGTAGCTGCCTTCTTCCCCAGAAGACAGGGTTTCAGGCATTTTGCATAGATATGACCTTTCTCATTGCAAAAGTTACATGCCATTCCATTTCTGCCAAAGGGCCAGCAATGTCCTTGTTCTCCACACCTGGAATGTTTCCTGAGAGTCTGATATATTCACACACTTTCTTGAAACCACCTATGTCAGGTTTTAGCTCTTTCATATAAAAGCTATATAATTTGTAGCCTTTAAAGTAAAAAAAAAAAAAAAAGAGGAAAAAAAATCTCACACTTGCCTAATAGCTAACTCTTTTCTCCCCTATTTCAAATTTTTGTAGTCTATTGAAATCCTAAACACTTGGGCTATTTTTATAAAAGCTAATAGACTTAATCACTTGCCTCGTGGTGGAAACATGATTCAAGAAATGCATAACAAATTTTACCATTTAGATGGAGAAAATCTTTTAGAAATCTTTACTTAACTTGCTGAAATAAATAAGGGTCAATATTGCATGGAATTGGAGGAGGGTTCCACAACTACCCTAACCCCAGAGACCTACCTCTGTGCATGGTAACTTCATGCTTGATGATCTTCTTTGTTAGTGGGTATACCCTCTTTTCTCTACCAGAGATAAGAATATAGCCCAGGAGTCAGCAACCTAAGACTCACAAGCTAATTCTGGTCCTCTGTGGTTTGTTGTTGTTTATTTATTATTTATTTTACTTTGCTTATATATTATATGTTGTTGTACTGGGTGGATTGAACCCAGGGCCTTGCACATGCTAGGTAAATACTCCACCTCCAAGCCTCACCCCCAGTCACTTTTTTATTTTTTATTTTGAGACAGAGCCTTGCTAAGTTATCCAGGCTGCCTTTGGCCTCAAACCTGCTATCTTTCTGCTTCACTCTCCTGAGTTG
Source organism: Pedetes capensis (assembly GCA_007922755.1). NCBI lineage: Eukaryota > Metazoa > Chordata > Mammalia > Rodentia > Pedetidae > Pedetes > Pedetes capensis. The sequence goes on from VMDO01001154.1 coordinate 199,566, forward strand.
ATGAGATTATAGGCTTATGCCAGAGTACCTGGCCCATTGTTTATATAAATAAAGATTTATTGTAATAGAATCATGCTCGTTTGTTTACATATCACCTGTTTTGCACTACAAGGGCTAGGTAAAGTAGTTTTGACAGACAGTATGTGGCTTGCAAAATTAAAATCACTATCAGCCCTTTATAAGAAAAAAAAGCCAATCCTGATATAGTGCCAAGACTGTGATGTTCCTTCTTCATGCCATTAATTTTATTTTTTTCCTCTCATTACAACTGCACTTCCTCCATTTTCTGGTTAATCTCAGAAAGTCAGACATTTCAATTTTGGGGCCCTGTACAACATTATGTATCCTAATCATGGTGCATTTGCAGGAATCACACACATATAGTGCTCTATCCCATCTTGGAGTGGGGCTGCCATTCAGCTCAGTTGGTAGAGTGCTACTCCTTACTCTCTAATGGACCCAGGTTCTATCCCCAGCACCACAAAAAATGGGACAAGGATGTGGCAATCCTCTCCCAAAGCAATCTTGAAACAATCAGCCATTGAAAATCCTATGAGGGTGGCTATGAGTCAGATACCACTTGATGACACCTAAAAACAACAACATGGAGCTGGGACTTAGCTCAGTTGGTAGAGCGCTGCACTACAGTCTCTGAGGTCTCGAGTTCAATTCCCAGCACCACAAAAATGGGAGAACAGCCTGGCAATCCACTCCCAAGGCAATCCTGAAACAGTCAACCATTGAAAACCCTATGAGGGTCGCTATGAGTTGGATACCGACTCTATGGCACCTAACAACAACAACAACAAGAACAACAACATACCATTTTGGTACAGTTTCTTTTCTGATACAGTCAAGAAAATCAATCTAATATTTCCATAGGTCTGAATATTCACATCAAAATCCTTAGTACCTAAGCTTTTAGTTATTGAGACAATATTCCTTTGGTATGCAGCATATTTGTTTAGGATTCTTTCAATCCTGTGCTGGCAGTTGATCCCAAACCTTGTCCAGGTGATTCTCTTTCTCTACTTATTGAACTTAAGTAATTTTTACTATAGTCACCTCATGTACTTCTTTCTTATATAGCAGATGCTACAGAACCTGTGGGAAATAGCAAACCAGAAAAGCATCTTATTTCTTTCCCCTTTGTGTCTACCTTCTATTTGTGTATTCCTGCATCCTTTTATCTATCTTAGTCTACTCTGTCATACTTTTTCCCTTTTTCAGTCATCCTTACCACTGATCAAAGTCTTGACTATAGATGGTTTCTGTTTCCTATTCCACCTGTTGTTTCCTTAGTTCAATCAGTGTGGTTTATGTCTCCTCTATGCCTCTCTCTCCTCCTCTCTCCTGTTTTGTGCTCTGCTACACTCTACTCTTCCTCTTATCATTGGTATCTATTCTGGCTTCTTTGTGTCATGCCCGAAAATGACTATAGGTGACATCCACAACAATTTCAAAAGAGTAAAGGGCCCCTTTCCTGCTAGTGAAACACTAAGAGGGTAATTGAATTACACAAGCTAACTCTTGAGTTGTTTTTGTTTGTTTACTTGCTTGCTTGGTTATTTTACTATATTTCCCTTCTCTTACTTCCATAATTTCTCTTAAAAAGAGGAGAACAGAAGATGTGTGCCAAGCCCTGCTAGACACATGACTATTACTAGATTTGTGAGATACCTCAGTTCTATAGACTAATATCACTATGTCTATTGAGGACTTAGATAAGTGTGCAATTCACCTCTAGCTCCACAACAAGATCATACTACAGAGACTTAATTATTAATCCATTTGACCTATTTCCTTAATAGGATAGATATAATATACCATGCATTTTATTGTTGTTGTTGAGTGCCATCAACTTGGTGTCTGACTCATAGCAGCCATACATACAACAGGTGGAACACTATTGCTAGTGCTTCTCTGCTATTCATAGGATTTTCAATGCTGATTGTTTTGGAGCATGGGTTTCAGGTCCTTTTCCCAAGCCTACAGCACCTGGTGTTCCTAAGCAGTCCGCCATCCAAGTACTAACCAGGTCTGACCCTGCTTAGCTTCCAAAATCTGACAGGGTCAGATGCCACAGTGGTATGTCTGCAGGTGACACAAGGATAGGATGCTCAAATTAGGCTCATACTCATTAGAAGTATGTCCAGGTTAAAGGATAAAGGAAGCCCTGAGGTACAGAGAAGTGATCCAGAATATCAATTCTGATGTCCCAGATCCCTACTTTCTGTATCAGGCATGGGTTTCCTGTTCCAAGTTGAAACCTGATGTTTTAAAGTGAAATATCTTCTCAAACACAATGAGCACTTAAACATCTTCATTTTATGCTCATAAAATTACCAATTTATATTACTTTTCCAGAGAGTTATCCCATAATAATTATAAACCTATTGATTTGTTGACCCAAATCAATTTTATATCATGATTTTTAGAGCATTCTTTGCCCTTGCTCTGTTTATCTGGAGATTGATCATCAAGTTTGTCTGTTGATTAGATCAGGTCTTCTGCCTTCATATTTTTTCCCAAGGAACATTCCATCATTAAAAGTAGAGAAATGAGTTAGAAACCAGGTGGCTAATTCCTTCCTTTCTGCAAGGGATAACAGGAATGGGGGCAACTAAAAATCCCTAGGGAGAAGGACCTGGGAAAACCTGTGGTTTCCATGATAGGGAAGCAGATAATCTAGCAAAAGGGGAATTGGAAGAATAGACTTGCAATATTTCCCCCAACCCTTAATCCTATAGCAGGTCCCTTTCATTCACCCAAACCAACTGGATATCAGAGAGTAAAGAAGCCCATTATTATAAACCATGAACCTCAGGACACAAAGCAAGGTAGAGAAAAGCGCATTTAGAGATGAAACAGAAAATATCCCTGAATAGGTATATTGCATGGGGAATTTACTATGTGGCCAACTCTTAGAAACTCTAGTGAACCATAAAATCTAGTTTCAGATATTTTTTGTGCACAATTCAAAGAGATTTATTTCAAATCTTCTATTAGGGGAGTTTGACTGTTTTATTGCAGCCCAACCCAAGGTTAAAATTTCTTAGGCAGATCTCCTTACTCCATTGCAGAAATACAATAGCTCATCTCCTCCCTTTTCACAGGGGAACTGATACCATAAGTACATAGCACATTTACTGTTACCTATCACCAAGGCAAGAGTCATCATTTTCTTATCCATACTATGATACATATAACACATATCATATCTATACATATGGTACATATACATATCTATACATATGGTACATATAACACATATAATACATGTACCTACATTTCCATGACTTAAAATCAATAGTATCTATTAAATAAACAATTATTCTATAGCTAGGTCTACCATAGATAAAATAGTCATACTGACTATTGAGGGGGAGAACATTATTTCCATTTTTTTAAGTTTTCAGAAATCCTAAAATATCCTCATTAAAAATGGTTCCATGTAGGATTATTTGGTAAATATTGCTGTACTGGCAATTGAAGCATTTTAGCCTTTAAATGTATATATTAAAAATAATTTTTCCTGTCCTTAAAATTCTCTTCACCAATAATTAGCAATGTCTAAACTCTATCATTGGAAATACAGGATAGTTCTTTATCCTTCTTTCTCAAACTTTAAAGTTTCATCTGGTAGCTTTTTTCCTTTTGTAACTTTAATGAGGAACTGATGGGTCATAGAGGAGATTGGAGATATTCAGTCAGATAATTCATACTTGCTAAGACCCTATAATCAGGGTTCCATTTTAGACCCCACATGACAAAAGAAAATGGTTTCTGGAGTCAGATGACATGGGTTCAAATCCTAGCTCTTCTCCTTTTTAGTGCTGATATTTTCTTCTTGCTGTTTAACTGCTATTTAATCCATCTTCACTGCTAGAGAGGTGTAATTTTCATTTCTACCCCAGAAGAATGGGAAACTGTTCTGTAAATTATAATGTGATACAAAGTTAGCTTTAGATACTACAAACATGGCCAAAGAATGGTCTCTTCACCACATGGAAAATCAAGCACTGTGTATCCATTACACAAGGAGCTGGCTTCCTTCTGTTCTGACTTTGACAATCCTGGCAGAATGGTTGGGAGAAGTCATCAAGCCCCTACTCAGGTCATTGTGCTTTTAAAACAGGCTTATGAGAAAAGTCCCTTGAATCAAAACAGTGCCCTGCTTATTCATTTCTGGAGACCTGCTATCATGATAATGAGGGAGTCTGGCTGTCCTCAAAGTTAAGCCAAAGCCCTTTGTGCTTCTGCCCTGAAATATTGGAGTGTGAATGCTAGAACCTAACTTTTCTTTGGGGAATGATGTCAGCATAGACCAAGAAAAATGGGGGAAGCAGGGAAAGAAAGCATAAAAACATAAAGCAAAAGTTTAAAAAGCCATCATACCAAAAATAAATCATTTTTGAACTTTCCCAGGTGGGTGGATTATCAGAAATGATTGCACATCCACAATTTTATCTCCTGGGCTCTCATTCTTTCCTCCCCTCAAAGTCTATATACTTTTTTCATGTTCAACTATCATTAACCCAACAAAGTAACAGCTGCCACTATGAGACCTCTGTTTAATGAGAAAATAGACTGAAGGCATTTGGGGGAAGTATTTTAAATAGAATCTCATTAACTTGTTGTTTCAGAAAGCGGTCACCATTAGCAATCATTCCATTGCTTCAAACAGCAAAGACGTTTATGCTATCCAATTTATTATGCCCCTTCTCTCTTCAAAAAGGCCTGAGCTAATGTCATAATTTGCCTTGTCATTCTGATTATGCCACGACATTTCTTGGAAAACTGCAGATGTTTATATTCTTTCTTTCACTTATCTTCTGAGGAATGATTTTACACTTTATTTTAGCTGGAAAGTTATCTATAGTCTGCACAAGAGAAATAGCTACCTCCCTCGGATCCTTCTGTGACGTGATCCTTTCTAAGACTCATAGATAAGACCACATTTTAAGACCTGGTCTTATATTCCTGTTTTGACTCACTGCACGCAGAAGCACGTAACCTAAAGACCACAAAAGATCTTATTCTAATTCCAGTTATTCTGAAGCCTGGATTTTCCTTTTGGTAGCTGAATTGGGTGGTGAATTCGGGAGGCAAAAGTGAAGGAAGGGAGAAAGAGAAGAAAGAAAAGTCAATAAGAAGTTCATGGTTAAACTTCTTCCCCATGGGCTCCTGGAACTCAAGGCCTCAGACAATGTGGCAAATCTTTACTGCTGAAAAATGGAAGGCTGAGGCCCCATGTGGAAGGGGCCATACCTCACCTTGCTCACTCCCTGACTCGTCTGGACTGTAGCTGCTTGAGATCAACCTGCCTGGCATGTCCTCAGAGGAGGCAGATACAACACAGTGGTGTGAAGAGAACCAGACACCCCAGCGGGGCTGAAGTCCAGTACTACAGTGGATCATGCACTACAAGCATATTTGAACATTTCTCCTATACTGTTGTTCTATTCTGTTGTTTGTTGTTGTTAGGTGCCATCAAGTTGTCTCTGACTCATAGTTACCCTCATAGGGTTTTCAATAATTGTTTTGGGATTGCCTCAGAAGTGAATTGCCACGTCCTTCTCCAACTTTCTCAGTGCTGGGAATTGAACCCAGGACCTCAAAGACTGCAGAGCAGCGTTCTACCAACTGTGCTAAATCCCAGCCCATTCTGTTGTTTAGAGGCACAAATTAGGCTTTTGCTGATTTCCTTGGTTTGTCTCCTGCCTCTACCACACTCCCCATCCTCTGTAGCTCTTTGATGCTGCCCATTTTATTTCACTGAGTTATCACAAGTCAGCTTCCATTTATCTAATCACATTTCAGATATATTTACTGAATAGTATTGTATTTATTTTGCATTTTCCCCAAACTCATCCAACTCATTCTTCCTGTTTCATCCATATATCATTTCTTCTTTAGGACATTGCATCTCTTCTTTGAGTTCTTATTTTAAAGAGGCTGATTTTTCTCTACTTGGTTAATTTGTAGAAATCTCTTCAGAATTTCACTTGCTCAATGTCAATATAAAACTGGAACCCAAATATAAATCCCATTTTCTTTCTTTCTATTTTTAGGTGTATAGTCTTGTGTATGTTGCATACCACCTGCTTTTAGTATTTCAGATAGATTTTCCCCCTTCTTTCTAGGGTGTTGTTCACAGCCCATTTTCATTGCTTTGTTATTTTAATTGGTTTACAATGCACATTATGTAAAACTTACATATCTTAAGAGTCATAAGAAAGGTATAATTTGGAGCTAGAGATATAACTCAGTGGTAGAGCACCTGGCTAGCAAGCACAAGGCCCTGGGTTCAATCCCTGGTGCTGCAAAAAGAAAAGGAAAGTTACAATTTGATTAGTCTTGACAAGTTCATACACCATGAACTAAGACCCCATCAGGATTTAAGATATTTCATTATCAGAGGAAGTTCCTATTTTTCTTGTCAGTTAGTTCCCACATTCTCTCCAGAGGGAACCATTGTTTTCGTTTCTATCATCACATATTAGTTTAGTCTGTTGTTGAACTTCATGGAAATGTAGTCATATGACATATTCTCTTGTGAGTCTGTTTTCTTTATCATTCAATATGATTTTTCCTAACTCATCTTTGTTGCGCACATTAGTAATTCACTGATTTTTATCTAAGAACTGTATTTTTCTCTATAAATACCTAACAATTTGTTTATCTGTTTTGTTATTGATGAATGTCCAATTGTTTACAGTATGGAGATATTATAAAAAAACTGCTATGACCTAGTATTTTTCATTATTGCTTATGAAATGGAAATATTTTCGATGGCTTGATAATTAAGAAAATAGTGTTGAATGAAGTATTGGTCCCAAGAACTTAAATTTTGGTTTGAACTTAAATTTTGTTACTATTTCACATCAACACTTGACCTAGCAGACATAACTCCATTCTAGACTGACAGAAAGACTCTAATGCTCAAACTGAAGACTCCTCCCACTCCCTACTCTCGTTTGTCAAAGTACTTCATGTGGCAATTTATTCTTTATTTCTTTTCTGCAGAACAAAATCATTAAGTCTGTTTACAAGCCATGAAATGTCTCCTCTGGTTTATCCTAGTCACAGCTTGCTTCTTACACAGATGATGTGCCTGAAGCCTTCCTCAGGCTGCTCTGATTTCCTTGACACTCCACGACACTTAACAGTGCTAAGATACTTTCGCATCCATCACCAAGCTTGCTCTTCTAAACTAGAGTCATTGGTTTGCCTCTCAAATTATGACTTCTTTGGGAAGCTCCATGATTCATCTACTCTGCAGGAAAGAAGAATAAACATAATTAACTTTCAAGTGCTTGCTATGTGACAGACACTGTATCAAGCAATCTGCATGTAAGGACTCAGTCTTCACAGTATTCACATGAGGTACCCAATAATATCCAGTTTATGTCTGAGGAAACCAAGGTACAGCAAAAGGCTAAGTAACTTGCATATACTGACATGGCCATTAATTGATGAAATAAGGATTTAAACCCAGGCTTGCTAGCCTTCTTAATGCTATTTGTGGCACAATTTGTACAGTATTTGGAATCTTTTTATTGGATTATATTTCTGAAATATGGATATATGCTTTTCCTCTATAGAAAGATATGTATTTCCTGTTTCTTTCTATTTTTTATTGTACAATGTCAATAAAAAGGAGAGACAATTTTAGTCTGCCATTTTTAACAGGAAAATTTCAGAATGTATTTTAAAAGTACCTTGAATCCAATGGAAATGCTTTTTAAGTCATTTAAAAGGAGCATTTTGTTAACCTCCTAGTTGAGGCCCAAATATTCGCTACATATATTGTTGTTGTTAGGTGCCATAGAGTCGGTATCTGACTCATAGCAACCCTCATAGGGTTTTCAATGGCTGACTGTTTCGGGATTGCCTTGGGAGTGGATTGCCAGGCCATTCTCCCATTTTTGTGGTGCTGGGAATTGAACGTGGGTCCTCAGAGACTGCAGAGCAGTGCTCTACCAACTGAGCTAAATCCCAGCCCATTTGTTACATATAGACATTGGCAGAGGCCTTAGGTAGGAAAAAAATTATGTGGAAGATATTTTTGAAGTTTTTGTTTGTTTGGTTGGTTGGTTTTTTTTGTTGTTGTTGTTTTGGTGTTGTTATTGTTGCTTGTTTTTGTTTTGTTTTTTGCCCTTGTGCTTACTTCTAACAAAGAGACTATAGCTTCAGAAAAGTCAATCCACTGAACCTAGTTCATATCTGTCCCATTAGGATATTTCCTCCCAAACTTGTGGATCACTAGCTGAATTCACCGAGGAATGTGAAGTGAGACTCAGGAGGGAAGGGTTGAATTCTATCACTAAGGAGTAAACTAATAAGGGATTTCAACACATCAATGAAGTAGCTAAAGCAAAATAGTACTGTTAGGTTAGGTGCCCTCGAGTTGGTATCAGAATCATTGTGATCCTACATACAACAGGTGAAACACTACTGTCAGTGCTTCTCTATCATTCATACGGTTTTCAATGGCAGATTGATTTTTGGGAGTGGATTGCCAGGTCCTCTCCCAAAATAGTACTGGTGAATGAAAACTAATCCAAAAGCCAGAGTTAAGATTCTTGACTGTGCTCCTGAACTGACTATCATCTTACCATGTGGACTTTGAGATATCTCTACTTCCTGCAACATGAGATTAGTGTCATTTGTTTTACCTAGTTCACAGAAAACATGAGGGTTAGGTGTGGTGTCAGATATGAAAAGCCTTCAGAAAAATAAGGCTTGCCATATTTTTTAAATGTACATTTTAGTTTACCAAGCATTTTCAGACACATTACCTCATTAGGACTCTGCAAAACACCTCGTGATTTAGGGAAAAGTAAAGTAGAGAAAGCCTTGATTTACATGGCACCAGGGAGATAAAAATGTTGCTTATGTTTGATTAACTGAAGCTTACTCATTTACATTATGTGACCTGTCCCAAAGAAGGACATCTTCTGAACTACAGTGAGAGTCAGTAACATGCCATGCACACCGCATACACTGTGCATCCTCTATAACATTGTGGTAAGAAAAATCCTGACACTGTTTTACTGCAGAAGAAATTGAGACTTCAACAGGTGAACTCAGTTACAAATACATCAAATGAACAAGTGGCAGAGCCAGGAACTTAGGTCTTTCTAACAACAAAGTTACCCATATTTCCACTATCACTTGATTTGTGATTTAATTTTTTTATTTGTAATAATAGAATTTCAGCTTAGTCTGGTTTCTCGATCTCCAGAGAAATTATCTTTTCCTTCTAAGATCATCATTGAAGATTTTTTTAATGTCTCCTTATAGTGGAAATATTTCTAGGTTGAAGGAACCAAACAAAAATGTGTCTTTATTCTTTTAGCAGAAGAAAATCTAGAATCAAGAGAATTCAACAAGCTGACATACCAGCATTCCCAGGAATCTAATATGGTCCATTTTATAATTTGATGAATTGGTGAATATAAGTATCCCTTTAAATGACAAGCTCATGTTAGACAAGGCAAGAAATTTTGAATGTTTCTATATCATACAGGAAAGATTATTTTTCTAGTGTCCTATGTATTGATGCAAACATTCTTCTAACAGGCACAGTAGTGCATGCCTGTAATCTCAGTGATTCTGGAGGTTGAGGCAGGTGGATCATGATTTCAAAGCCAGAGGCAACCAGTGCAATTTAGCAAGACCCTATTTCAAAATAAAAATAAAAAAAGGGATGGAGGGTGAAGCTCAGTGATGGAGCATCCTGGCTTCAATTATCCAGTATCAAAAAAGAAAAAAAAAGTAAGAAGGAAAGAAATTCTTCTAGCAAAATAAGTAAAATGTCTTTGCTGGGGGTTAGCTTATGATGTTCCTTAGAGAAACAAATGCTTGTTTTCTCAAACTATGCTTAATTAACAAGCAGCATATGAAAGATACCCAGATAAGCTAAAGTTATTTGTGTACATGAATTGGTGTTGAGTGACCCAGACTCCTCTTGCTTTCTGCATTCATGGCTCATCTCTACTGAGGTATCAGCAACACAGGAGAGGAGAACCACAAGTAATATCAGGCTGGGGTCTATCACTGCTCTAATTTTTCAAAATGCAAGAAGGAAACAGAGATGACACTAAACTTCTGATGAGAGATGTGAAATTTCTCAAACAAATTGGGGAATCCTAAAAATTTTGCATAGAGAACTACACGGAGGCAGGGGAAGCCTGAGAAGAGAGTGCACACAATTCAGAAAAGGTCCCTCTGTGGGATGGACATAGGCAGCAGCTATGTCACACTCCATACACACTTTCTAAGTGAAGGTTCTAGAAAATGTCATAATTGATATAGGATTTTGCAAGCATTTTCTGGAATGTGTGGGAATAGATTTTTTACCAACCCTTGCCAAAGAGGTTCATGAAAGAGACACTGATTGTTCCCAAATAGATCAGAGCTATAATGCCACTCACAGCACTGCATTTTTAAATCTTCCATTCAAGTCTTGACCAAAAGCATGGAGAATAATTTTCTCCTTATAGCCTTTCCATTTACAACATGGAATACAACATAGGGCTGCAGCTTTCAAAATTGAAGCTCTTCAAGAAATCATTAGCATTCAACTAAAATACCCCTGTTGTCAGGATATATACTTGTAGATTGAAAAAGTCTAGTTTAAGCTAACTCAAATAATTAGCAAAAAATTTCATCACATATTTATATACTGTTTTACTCTCTTCTATTATTCAGAATTTCATTTATATAAGTTTTATATTTTTAATATGCTAAGAAACATGGCTATATCACACTGGTTAAGTATCTACTATTGGAAACAGTGATTCTCAGTTTAACTGTTTTAAATCCATGCGTCATAGTTGGTTTATGAAGAACAACGATTCTCAAAATTGTAGGACAGCATAATCTAGGCTATTTTTGTATAAATGAGATAGAGATATTGTTCAGAATTTACCTTTGATATTCATCCACTAACAATTCCAAAACCAACAGAATCTTTATTGCTAAAACACATAAAAGTAGCACAGTATAGCAGCAGAGTTTATTAATCAAAGGCCTGAACTCTAATTTCTTTACAGTACTTGCTAACTCTTTGTCTTCAATAAACTCTCTCTGTTTCCTCAGCTGTAATTCCCATGCCCACAAAAAGCAGATTGTTTTCCAACCATATTTGGACACAGGTATTTTATATGGTTCAACTGAATAAGTAAGGCTTATCCTCTACATTATAATAATAGATATATGTTCAAGTTATGATAAGATATCATTTATTCTCCAAACTATCATTATTCTTCACAAATTTCACAGTTTTTAATGTCATTGTGGAACCAACATTTGTTAACAAAGAGCCATATATCTGCTTACAGCATCATGCCTGCAAATATGATCTGTAGAACCAACACTGCTATTCAGCTACAAAGAACCAAAGGCTATTGGATCCCAGATATAGTTAATGATATCATGGACATTATTCAACTTATTCTGCTATAGAAATCAATACCAAAAAATAGTCATCTAAAGTATACTATCTCCCATGTGTCTGTCAGCTCGTCGTGTTTTGGGGGTTTGCCTGTTGCTGTGATGCTGAAAGCTGTGCCTCCGGTATTTCAGATACCAGCAGGGCAGGTTTCAGCTGAGCTTCCAAACTAAAACAGACTAAGGAGAAGGACCTGGCAGCCCACTCCTGAAACAATTAGCCATTGAAAACCTTATGAATAGCAGAGAAGCACTGTCAAATATAGTGCCTGATGATGAGCTCCCCAGGCTGGAAGGCATTCAAGAAACGACTAGGGAAGAATTGTCTCCTCAAAGTAGAATGAATCCTAATGTCGGCAATGGAGTAAAGCCACTGGAACCTCCTTTTGCTGGTATAGCATGACTTAAAATAAGAAGAAACACAGTAGCTGCAACAATGGACTCAAACATAAAAAGATTGGGTGCATGACACAGTGTAGGGTAGTGTATTGTTCTATTGTACATGCGGTTGCTATGAGTTGGATCTGACTCAATGGCACCTAACAACAACAACAACAACAAAGTACACTGTGGTGAAGGGGCACAAACTGACTTCAAAATTAATAAACAATAGCATAGCATACTGAATGATTTTTCTTAAGCAGTTGCTTCTGCTATATAGAAACACAAGGAAAAGGCATGGAAATGGATTTTAGAATATCTTCCTTTTAAACATATATAATGGACTGGTGTACTAGTAGAAATGTGATAAGGTCATTATTCTAATGGCTATCAAATAAAAATGGTTAAGTTAAAATTCTTATCAATATATTATTATTCTGAACCATTAAAGTTTAAAAAACAAATAAATATCAAAATTATATCATGTGCTGGGTTTCTCAGTGACTAAGAAACAGCCTTCATATATATTATCTCTTTTCCTTATGAGCACAACTCTAAAAGATTGATATTATTATCATTAGTGAATTTTGTAAATGAATATTGTTTTCTCCATCCTGGAGAATTTGGTCAGACAATTAGGAAACAGTACAGACAGGATTTCATTCTAATAGGAATCATAGACCCAGGTGCTCAATGTTTTATTCTCTCTGTTATTCATAGAGATTATAGATACTATTTGATCGTTGTTGTTGTTGTTGTTGTTGTTAGGTGCCATTGAGTCAAGTCTGACTCATAGCAATACAATATAAAACAGTATAAAACATCATCAGACACTGTGCCATGTCCAGCACTATTGTTAGTGTTTCTCTGCTCTTCATAGGATTTTCCATGGCTAATTATTTCCAAACTGCAGCTGTAGCCCTGTGGCATCTGATCCTGTCAGATCTCAGAAGCTAAGCAGGGTTGGGCTGGGTTAGTACCTGGATGGGAGACCGCCTGGGAACACCAGAAGCTGTAGGCTTGGTAGAAGGACCTGGCAACCCCCTCCCAAAAATCAATCGGCCATTGAAAACCCTATGAATAGCAGAGAAGTACTGACAATCATGTTTCTCCTGTTGTACAGAGGGTCGCTATGAGCCGGATACCGACTCGACGGCACCTAACAACAACAACAATTGTTTCCAAAGTGGATTGCCATCTTTTTCCATTTTTGCAGTGCTGGGGATCAAACTCAGGGCCTCAGATTGATAGAGTAAGCACTCTACCTATGGAGCTATGGTCAGCTCACTTGATCTCCAAGTGATCATAAAGAAAAGGTGGTTGTTGTTGTTAGGTGCCCTTGAATCAGTGTCCGACTCACAGCAACCCTATGTACAACAGACAAAACACTATCAGTGCTTCTCTGCTATTCATAGGGTTTTCAATGGCAGATTGATTTTTGGGAGTGGGTTGTCAGGTCCGTCTCCCAAGCCTATAGCACCTGGTATTCCCAGGCGATCTCCAATCCAAGTACTAACCTGGCCCGACCCTTCTTAGCTTCTGAGATCTGATGGGATTGGACACCACAGGGATACAGCTGCAGGCAAAGAAAAGGTAGGCATATAAAATTCATGGAAATAGGAAAACATTTCTCAACCTTTGGTTGCTTACACTACTCATGAATCAAAGACAAGTATAGCAGGATAGCAGAATAGTAGAACAGGCACAAGAAGAATGTACAAGGATACAGCTTAAAGGGCGTGCCAGACAAGGGAATGCCTCAAGGAGAAACACATAAATAAATACAAATTTTAGCTTAGAATAGCTGGGAACTGAGGACAGATTGTGCACTAGAAATATTCAGTAAAATCCTGGAGCTTTGGCAAACCAGAAATGGCAGTGTGAATTCTTACTGGAAACGAGAAGAGAGTAGAGGGTGGAAACATGAACACTTGAAGTAAGAGCTGAAAGTCGGTGCTCATGAATTTTGAGTATTTGTTTGATGTCTCCTGGTACAGGCAATTAGTTTGAGGATGGAAAGTTACATGAACAAATTATCAGGGAGTGAAGACAAATATGAGCCCATTGATAATCCCCTGAGGCTCATACACATGGGGACAAGGCCTGTGTTGGCTTGAGCTTCTCAGATCATTCACTTCATTTGCCTCAGGCAAATGAAAACTTAGCTTCTAGACTACAGATCTAGAATCTGCCTGTTTCCTGATCTTGAAACAGCCCATCATAAGCCTTTTACTCTTCCCTTAATTGCAGATAAACCAATGTTTTAAATAAACACATAGGTTTCTTACAAAGAAATGTCAGGGTTTCTATTACATGACTGTAAAGTAGTGCAAATACAGCTATATAGATACTACAAATACACATATAATGACATTTAAGTTTATTGGAAATGATGCCCTTATTCAGTTTGATCATTGATTGTTTTATTAATGTATTTTAATGTTATTCAGTCTAACATGAAGAATTTCTGAGGGGAAAAAAAGAAAAAAAGAAAAAGAAAACAAAACTATGTTTGTCCTATCAAAAATATGCTCAGACAATAATTTATGTTTTATTGTCCTGGAATATTTTTACCTGCACAAATTCCACCCTTGACAGTAAATTCTTATTCTGGGTTAGAATAAAAAAATTAACCTCCCAAATTCAATCTTGATTTTAAAACATCAACATAAAACCATGCTTTCCTAGAGTTGATGTTGAATATCTTGTTACTTTTTTTGTTTACTTGTTTTTCAATTGGGACTAGAGATAATTTGCAGGAAAGCTACTGGAATGATATATCTAGCAGTAGCCGGTTCATTGTCTACAAATCAGAACATACATTGCGGAAGAATGCATCCTGTGCTATGATTTGTCACTCTGTAATAGTAATGATGGTGATTACTGTTAGTCCAATAATTACTTATTGATTGTCTCCTGTAGACTAAATCCTGAACATATACCCAGAGCTCTCTCACACTAATCCAATCTGTACAGCATTCTAATCTGCACTGGATTCTGTAGCCCTCGAAGACCATTATAAGGGTGGAGATTAGATTCAAGACTATGCAGTATTACTTCCACCCTTCATCTGAAGACCATGCCTGAAATTATAAATATTATCTTCAGTTTTCAGTGAGGGAAGTGGTCATCAAAACAATTAAAATTTTCTCAAGTTAAAAATTGGTAGGGTAAGGCCAAGATTCAAACCCACACAGGAGGAATGCCACACCTGTTCTTTTTATACTACCTTGTGTAGTGTAGTAGGGCTGTGGAATTTCAGAACTTGAAATTTCACAGATCTCTTTGAATGTGCTGTGTGATACAATGGAATAAAAATAATAAATGTAATACCATTGTAAAGGTAACATAATAGAATCTCATAGTAACACATTTAAATACTACTGTCTAGGATCAGCAATAAAAACAGCAAATTTTTTTCATTCACTTCCTTAAGTAGAGTTGGGATAATTGTCTTCAGAAAATGAAAGGAATTTTTGATCTGAAGACTTAGCCAAATAGCAGAGTACTATTTCTTTGGAGTCATTTGTATTATTTGAGTTTATTTGGTTTGCCACATATGTTCTCAGAGTGCAAAATCATTCCAGAGCAAAGTAGAGACAGATTGGTGCAGCTTATTCATTAATTTTCACAGCAGTTGGTTCTCTGCTAGCATTTAAAATTAACATAAGGTGAGGTTCAAAAAAATTAGCTTCATTTCAAATCACATATAACACTATGATTTTCTAGAAATGTTGCAAACTGATTAAGTTGCATTAGTGCAAGATAACCACCCAGCAAAAAGAGAAATTATAAACACTATATATCTCAGCCTATTTCAAAGGCCCTTTAGTATCTAAATGCTCTGTCGTATCAAAGATGACACTTAAGTTAATTTCACATGATACAACAAAAGAGAGAAATCAGAGCAGCAATGATAAAGAAAAGGGATAATTCCTTAGACTAGCCTTGCAAATAAAAAGTTCAAATTACAATTATATTTTTTAAAAAGCCTTGGAAAGCTTAGATGTTGTGTTGAAATTATTAACCTCAGAAAAAATAATGAAGAGAAAATGAGAAAATATTTTGCATCATGACCAGGTCATGGATATAGGCACTGCTAAGACAATATGCTTATTGAAAAAATACTTTGTTAACGAACGTACAGAGGGTCCTTAAACTGTGGTAGACTCTTCTATTAATCAGAATAACTGAAAGCTCTTTTACCGTGTAGCATAACTCAAACTAAATAAATGTCTTTGTTTTCCCTGAACAATTCAAGTCCATAGATAATAGAGAACTTGATATATTTAATAGAACATACAGATATCAAAAGAAACTTGAGCTTAGGTTTTGTTCAAAGGATACTAAAGTTTTTTTTAAATAATGTTATTTTACAGATACATTCCAGCTGAACTCCCTCTCAAGTTCCAGGTCATTAAAATATTTACAACTTTCACATTAATGACAAGTTGTTAATAATTTCTCCCAAATCTTCATGCCATCTGTATGCCATTCACAACTCTAATAGCCAATACTCAATTTCAGCTTTATATTTTATATTTTGTATTTTAAATATTTAGTTCCACTTTTCCTTTTATCTTTAGTTGTCAAGCAAATTTCCCTAGATATGAAGGTGCTATATAGAGTGGAAAATGGAATCAAAATTTAGTATGTTTCTGCATAAATGTTCAGTATCCCAGGCATTTGTGTTAAGAGCCATGTAACACCCTTCATTAGCTTTTGCAACAAGGTGTTCTCAGTTAGATGACACATTAATAGTTCTAAAGTGGGTGCAGTGGTGCACATCTGTAGTCTCAGTGAGTAGGGAGGCTTGAGGCAGAAGGATCTAGAGTTTGAGACAGTATGCAGCCTGCTCAACTTAGTGAAACCTCATCTCAAAATAAAAAATAAAAAAGAGAGCTGGGGTTGCAGCTCAGTAGTAGAGTGCTTGCCTAGTATGTGCAAGATGATGGGATAACCTCTAGTAGTGAAAAGATTTTTAAAAAGGAAAGAGAAAGAAAAAAACAAAGAACAATATCCAAGCATTTTAATCTATTACAATTTGCATATCTAAGTATTTATTTGAATACAACCATAGTTTGGCTGTCCATGCTATACCTTTAAAGGCCCATAGAAATCAGGAGCAGAGAGAGTGATCCAGGTCTTTCAAAGCTAAATTATTGCTACAATAAAAACAATGGCTTCAAAATAAAGTAAATATATTTATTGTGTTAACTAGGGTCAAGATCCTAATTGCCCATTTACTGGCTAAAGATTATTTTTATAAACCTTCAGTTAAATCTCAGGATTAACTGAAGAGCCTCAACCACAATGAAACAAAGGCTGTAGAATGGAGTGACTGTCACATAGGTATTCATTACTCTATGCCCAAGAGCGAGTCAGTTATGAGAACTTCAGACTCCTAGCTGCAGGAAGTACCAAGGCCTATGAAATTTGTGGTTGCAGGCACTCTATTTCCTGCCTAAGAGAGAATCTTGGTCCTCAGATCAGGTTGTGATGAATAATGTTTATGTGTGAACTCTCCTGGGTTTGGGTGTTTGGTCAAACACCAGTCTAAATGTTGCAAGGAAATGGATTTTTTATGTGATTAACATCTAACTTAATAGACTGAGTAAAGCAGACTACCTCTATAATTTAAGCAGATTTTATCCAATCACTTGAGAGAAAAGACTGAGGTTCTCAAATTAAAAAAAAAATAAATGTACCTTGAGGTTGCCTTCAGACTTAAGCTGAAATACCAACTCTTCACGGTTTATCTTATATATTTCAGATTTGCCAGCCCTTAAATTTGTGTGAGCCAATTTCTTAAAATCTAGATAGATAGATACATAGATAGATAGATACATACATGCATACATGCATACATACATACATACATACATACATATATAAAGCAAATTGTTTTTTTTTTTTTTCTTTTTTCTCTGAAGAATACTATCTAAAAGACATTCCACCCTGTGCTGGCCCAGGACTGTTCAGATGTTCCACAGCCCATTGAAGCATCCCTTAACTGAGGCTGCAACAGCATTGCTGGTTCTTGATTCCATGTAGCTATCAGGACTTTTAAGCTTTCAATTTATACTGTCATCCTTGAACAAAGTATCCAAGCTATCCTCTGACTGTACTATGTTGTCTCTCAGCCAGTCTACATGCTTTACCTTAGTGGTCCATTGGTGGTTCCTATCCTACAGCTCTGTCCACTGGCCACCAGAAGATGTGCTAGTCCCTTCAGTCTTCTCTACTTCAAGCCCAAAACTGTCCATAATGATCAGTCCAGTAGGACTTTGAAGACCATAGTCAAGAAAACCTAGACATAGTAAAGATAATACCGTAATTCATAAGCAATTATGTACATTAAAACTTGGGTGACCTTGGCTTGTGATATCATGGTAACATTCCATTGGAAGAGAGGTAACAGAATATATATACTAATTGGATAGATTTATTTATACATACTGGTACAAATAGTTCTAGAAACATAAATATACACAATTTCAAGTTTTTTGTAAAGCTTTTAACACCTAACTTGAAAGTACTATAGAGGTTAGTTTTACAAGTGCTACAAATTAAAATGTTTTCATCTTTAGTTCATAATATATTTGAAAGTCAGAAACTTTACAGCAAGAATCTATTTTTAAAAAGGTGTGATTTTGAATGACTCAACCCATATAAAATTAATTTAATTTCAATACTGCATATCAAGAAAGTATTTTCATCTTTGAAGATGTTGTAATGGAAAAAAACACTTCAAAAACTTCAGTCCATGTTTTCTAGCAACTGTAAGCTAATGATTAGGATGAAGGCTATTTTTGCTTACTTTTTTGTTTGCTTAAGTGGGAGGGGATGTGAAAAGAAGGGGAAATTGGTGAATAGAATTGGAATTCTTCTGTATAACAGCTCTGTCTCTCTTCTCAATTTATTTTATCTGTCAATATAAACTTATGCACACTTATTTTATACTTTGGATTACAATAAAATACTATTTTGTTTACTTTGTTGCTCAATTTGAACCAGCTTAAATAAGACATTTTTTAAATTAGAACAGTAAAGTGAAAGAAAAAAACAAATCATAAAAATAAAACTAAGACATAGGTCAGCAAATAAAATATATGCTGCTTCTAATAATACATTACTTCTTACAATCCATTTTACACACTTAATGGTTGCTGCTCTGAGTAAGCACTGAAAATGGTTTTTCAAGAGTAAACTGTATTTTCTTTCTTCACTATAAAGTCATGCATACTTTTGCTATAATTCAGGAACTGAAGAGAAATAGAAAACAACAAGCACCCATAATCCAATTGCCCAGAGTCAGCCACTGTTAAGACTTTGCTATGTTTTCTCCCATTGCTTTCTAGTCAGAGGTTTTATTTGTATTTTGTGAAATTCTGAATATTTTAATTAACTAAAATTATAATTTGATAATTTGATTGTAGAGAATTTTGTAAAAAGCTAAATTTGTTACTTTATGTTATGAATAATTCATAGCACATGGAAAATCATTTTTCTTACACTGTCATAATGAATGAAAGCTGCCAGATATGATGAGCTATGCCCCTGCTTTGGTTACTGCTTTTCGATATTCTGTATAACCCCATATCCTAACGATGGACACTCAAGCAGGACTCAAAGTAGCAATGCCACTTTCATCTTCTATTCAACAGTGCCTGGAAGGTTCTAGCCAGTGCCCATGAGAACAGACAAAAATAACCCAAATAAAGTCCCACTCACCAGCCAAAAGACCAGAACAGGGCAGCCTACTAAAACAGAAAATTTGAAACAATAGGTACTCTATTCCCACCAGTCACCACAAGAGCAGTGAAAGAGGAAGCAAAGTAAGGAGTTAAGATTTTCACACCCCCAGGCAAAAACTCTTCTTCTCTCCTGGCTCAGCATGAGTGAAGATGTTATTTCACTTCTCCTCCCACCAGCAGGAACAGGGAGCCCTGGGACCCTCACCATCACTCAGCAGTAGCCAGTCACATCACAGCCCCAATGGAGACTGTGCGGAGCAGAAACAAGGTCTTTCTTCTGGATATTAAAGGTGGCTAAGTGGGAATTTGAATTTTTACTTCCACCTGGCAGGACAAGACAGCTCCCTCCTCCTGCTGCAGCAGTATCAGATAAAGCCAAGTAAAACAGATCCAGAATTTCATAAATATGTGTGAAACAAAACAGTTTTCACTCAAAACAGGAATATCTCAAGCCAAATGCAAAACATAATAAGTACATGTGAATACTCAGCTAGCAGAGATATTAGAATTATCTAAAATTCTAAACCCTCTATCACAAAATTGCTTCAACAAGGAATTATTGACATGCTTGAAGTAAATAAAAATATAGAAAGATGTGGCAAATAAGAAGAAAATCTCAACATAGACACAGAAGATATAAACAAGAACCAAATGGAAATTTTAGAAAGAAAAAATACAATGAACAAATTAAAAGCTCAATAGACAATAGAATCAGCAAATTGAACACTAGAAATTGCCCAATGTAAACAACAAAGCAAAAACAAAGAGAAAAAATGGTCTGGATATGTGTGAGATTGTAAAAAATACCCAACATTCATCTTAACTGACTCCTAAAAGGAAAAGAAAAACAATGAGAACTGAAAATGCAGTTAAAGAAATAGGTGGGCACTGTGGCACACACATGTAATCCCAGCTACTCCAGAGGCTGAGGCAGGAGGATCTTGAGTTCAAGGTCAGAGGCAGCCTGCATAACAGCAAGACTCACTCTCAAGATAAAACATTTACATGGGGCTAGGAGCACAGCTCAGTGGTAGAGCACTTGCGTGTGTAGTAGGCATAAGGTTTTGAGTTTTCCTCTGCTGGTATTATTGTTAAGTGCCTTCAAGTTCAGTCTGAAACACTCCCAGACACTGTGCCATTCCTGGCACTGTATCAGTGCTTCTCTGCTATTCACAGGGTTTTTTATGGCTGATTTTTTGGAGGTTGTTAACAGAGTGGGCTGTCCAGCTTTTCTCCCACTTTGCAATGCTGGAGATTGAACTCAAGGCCTTGGAATATGCTGAGCAAGCATCCTACCAACTGAGCTAAACTCCAGCCCATAATACCAGGTTTTTGCTGCTGTTAGGTGCAGTAGCAAAATGTGAAGAAGGATGACACAAGGAACAATGGCATAAAAAAAAAGAAAAAAAAACCTACAAAAGCATATACTCAAAAGGAATGTAGATAAATAGAAATGGAATGGTAAAAAATGTTCATAAAGGAAGGAAAAAGAAAACAGAAATAAAGCAAATAGAAAAAAACTGAAATAAATGGCTAACATAAACAGTAATATATTAATAGCTGCATTAAATATAGATTGTCTAAACATACAAATAAAAGGATAAGTAGGCAGGGTACAATCAGCTCATTTTATAAATAAGAAACTCATTTCAAGGATAGCAGTATAGACTAATTGAAAGTAAAAATATGGATAAAGATAGATCATGCAAACATTTATCAAAACAGAATAGATAATATGAACTTCAGAAAAGAAAATCATCAGAGAGAGAAAGCAAACAAGAAAGATTATAACTTGAATAATGGTACAATTCACCAAAAAGATATCACAAACGTTTTTTGATGTTGTTGGTAAGAGTCTTGCTTTTATTCTTTATTTTTACTTTTAAAATAGTTCATCTTATTTAGTTATTATTTGGTGAAGGCTTTAAGGGTCTCGTCTTATAGCCTAAACTGATCTTAACCCTGGGATCCTCTAGCCTTAGCCTCCTAAATGCTGGGATTAAAGATTTACACCATGAAAACTGTATGATTTTTTAAACAAGTATAAATTATACATATTAATGGGGTTCAGTGTGATATTTTAACACTTACATACAGAGTTAACTTATAACCCTCCAAACTTACCCTTCCCAATCTCTAGAAATCACTCTTTTGCATTCAGGTAAACATTTTTTTTTTTTATCTTCCACATATGCAGTAGAGCATATGGCACTTGCCTTTCTGTGTCTGGCTTATTTCCCTTAACATAATATTCCTCCAGTTTCATCCATTTCACTGCAAATGACAAGATTTCACTCTTCTTTATGCCTTAATTCTATCCCATTGTGGTGGTGTTGTTGTTAGGTGCTGTCGAGTCAATATCTGACTCATAGCGACCCTCATAGGGTTTTCAATGGCTGACTGTTTCGGGATTGCCTTGGGAGTGGATTGCCAGGCCCTTCTCCCATTTTTGCGGTGCTGGGAATTGAACTCAGGACCTCAGAGACTGCAGCGCAGTGCTCTACCAACTGAGCTAAATCCCAGCCCCTCCCATTGTGTATGTATACCATATTTTGATTAGTCATTCATTATTGATGACCACTATGCCAACTCAATATTTTGGCTATTGCAAATAGTGCTGCAATAAACATAAACATGAAGATATGTATTTTTTCACTTTGTAGTATGATCTTAATTGTGTGCAACAAATAACAGAAGCATGGAATATATAAAGGAAAACAAATTATGAGATAGAACTGAAGTGAGAAATACAAAGGTCCACAATTATAGTTGGAGACTTCATCCTTTTTCAACAATTTATAGAACAACTAGATAGACAATCCCCCATATGTCTGCCAGTTTATTGTCCTGTGAGGGCTTGCATGTTGCTGCAATGCTGAAAGCTATACCAGTGGTATTACAGATAACAGCAGAGCTACCCATGGTGGACAGTTTTCAGCTGAACTTCCAGACTAAGACAGACTAGAGAGAAAGACCCAGCAGTCTACTCCTGAAATAAATAGCCTTTGAAAACCCTATGAATAACAGAGAAGCACTGTTAAATACATTGCCAGAAAATGAGCCCCTCATGAGGGAAGATATTCAAAGGACAGCTGGGGAAGAGTTGCCGCCTCAAAGTAGAGTGGACCATAATTATGGGAATGGAATAAAGCCTTTGGAACTTCCATTTGCTGATGTGACATGACTCAAAATGAGAAGAAACAGTGGCTGTAACAATGGGCTCAAACATTGAAAAAGATCATGTGCATGGCAGAGTATTGGGTAATGTTTCATTCTGTTGCACATAGGGTAACTATGAGTTGGACCCAACTTGATAGTACCTAACAACAAAAATAGACAAGTAACAAGGAGACGAGAGAGAGAGAGAGAGGGAGAGAGAGAGAGAGAGAGAGAGAGAGAGAGAGAGAGAGAGAGAAACATAACCAACCAGTGGGATCTAACTAGCATGTATAGAATCTATATACCATAGCAGAATGTAAATTTTTTACCTATCTATGGAACATATACCAGGATGTACCATATTCTGGGACATAAAAAGTTCAACAAATTTAAGAGTACAAATTACATAGAATTTGTTCGACCACAATGGAATCAAACTAAAAATCAATAATAGAAAGATAGCATATCCATCTTGAAACACTTAAAAACTAAACAGAATTCTTTTAAAGAATCCATGGGTGAAAGGAGGCAGCCTCAAGTAGAATCAATAAACATGGAGAAGAATAAAAGGGAAAATACAACATATCTGTATTTGTGGGACGTAATTAGAGCAGTGCTGAAAGAGAAATTTACAGTTCCTCATATGTACATTTTTAGAAAACAAGCAAAGCCTTCATTTAGTAACCCAAATGCACATCTCAAGGACCTAGAGTAAGAAGAACGAAATAAACCCAAAACCAAACAAAAAGAAAGAAAGAAAAAGCAGAATAAATGAAATTAAAAAATGAAAGTAATATTGAAAATCAATTAACAAAGATATACTTTTTGCAAATGCCAATAAAATTCACAAATCTATACAAAACTTATAAACAAAACACACAGGAGACATAAATTACTAGTAATATCTGGAATGAAATAAGGCTGTCATTTTGGACATGTATGCATCAAGAAGTAGCTTGTAACCATATCACTGTGGCATCCGATCCTGTCAGATCTCCGAAGCTAAGCAGGGTCTGTTCTGGTTAGTACTTGCATGGGAGACTTCCTAGG
This sequence comes from Pedetes capensis, assembly GCA_007922755.1. Classification (NCBI taxonomy): domain Eukaryota; kingdom Metazoa; phylum Chordata; class Mammalia; order Rodentia; family Pedetidae; genus Pedetes; species Pedetes capensis. The sequence continues at coordinate 223,373 of VMDO01001154.1, forward strand.
AACAACAGGTGCTATAGATTTGGGAGAAGGACCTGGCAGCCCACTCTCAAAAGACAATCTGTCATTGAAAACTCTATGAATATCCCAGAAGCACTGACAATAGTGTTTCTCCTGTTATACATGGGGTCATTATGACTCCGACACTGACTCGATGGCACCTAACAACATCAGAATGTGATAGTGGAATATTATGGACAACTGCACAAATAAATTTGGCAACTTAGCCTGGCCAGATTCCCCTCAAAATACAAACCTGCCACAACTCATCCAATGCAAAACAATTTGAATAATCTTGTAACTATTCAGAGCATTGAATTTGTAATTTTAAAATCTCCCTCAAAAGAAATCTCCATAACCAGATATTTTCACCAAATAATTCCACCAAACACTTAAATAAGCATTAGCATCAATTGTACACAATCACTTCTACAAAATAGAATAGAGAACATTACTTAATTCAATATTATTACCCTGAAATCAAAAACAGATATAGTACAAAAAAAGAATATTAAAGGCAAATATTCCTCTTGAATATATACAGCAAAACCCCTATGAAGGTATAGGAAATAGTTTTGCAATATATATAAAAAATTATACATCATGACTTGTTGTTGTTAGGTGCCTTCCAGTTGGTGTTCGACTCATTGAGACTCTACGTACAATGTCATGACACCCACAGCTAGCAATTAAGAGTGGAAGATTGAGTGCTTTGCTCTTAAGAGCAGGCACAAAGTTAGATTTTCTTCTCTTACCACTCTTAGTTAACAAACTGCTGAGGTTCTGGCCAGTGCAATGAGGCAAAGAAAAGTAATGGAAAGGTACAGAATTCAGAAGGCAGAAATGAAACTACCCTATTTTCAAGTGATATGATTGACAATAGAAAAAGGAATATAATCACAGTTTTCATGGGTTAGAAAGGCAGAAGTAGAGGAAGAATGTAACTAGCAAACATAAATGTGAGAAATATTTCTCAGATTTCATCAAACTGTGGTGATGAAAATGTCCTGTGTCTCAGCAATGTCCATTTTAGTATTCACATTGTGATAATGCACTACTTGTGTAGTTTGCAAGATATCACCATTGAAGAAAATTGAATAAAGGTTGCACAAGATTTCTTTGTATTATCTTTTATGGCTATATGTGAATCTATCATTATCTCAAAATATTAGGTTTATTTTTTTTAATTCATCCCCATTATTTTGTTCTGTAAGTTTTTTATAGGCACTAGGGTTTAGCTCAGTTGGCAGAGTGCTGCTTTGAGATCTCTGAGGGCCCGGGTTCAATCCCCAGTACTGCAAAAATGGGAAAAGGATGTGGCAATCCTTTCCCAACACAATCTTGAAACAATCAGCTATTGAAAATCCTATGAGTAGCAAAGAAGCACTGACATAGTGCCAGGTATGGCACAGTATTGGACAGTGTTTTGTTCTGTTGTATGTAGGATCACTATGAGTTGGGCCCAACTAGATAGCACCTCGCAACAATAATAATGAGGGTTTTTTTTATAAATGTATGCAATTACAGAACCACTACCAGAACTAGGGTATAGACTAATCCCCTCATACCACTCTACTAATATTACCTCCTTCCACTCACACTACCTGACAACTACTAATTTGTCTTCCTTTTCCTATACTCTTTCTATTCCAAAATATTCTATAAATACAATTATGTAGTACAGAAGTCACCTCTTATCCACAGGCAATACAAGCCCAGATAGAAATTGCAAATAGCTGCAAACCTTACATATACATTTTTTTCTGTACATACATTTATAGTAAAATTTAGTTTGTAAATTAGACACAGTATGAGGTTAACAGCAATAATAAAATGGTAAAATTATAACACTGCACTGTAATAAAAGTTATGTGAATTCAGTCTCTCCTCTCAGCTCTCCCTCTCCCCACCCTGCTTCTCAAAATATCTTGCATATTCACCTTTCCTCTTAAGTAGAGCACTTTAGGGTTTCTCTGTGGTACGTATGAATTTCCAGCATCATTGGTTTTATACTTTGGAACCATTATTGAGAAAAATCAAGGTCACTGAACACAAGTTCTGCAATACCCCAATCTGATAAGGAGATGGTTATTATGTGATTATCAGGTAGTAGTATATACTTCATAGATACGCTGCACCTGGATAGGCCCAAGTGGAATAGTATGAGATTTTACCACACTACTCAGGATGGTATGCCTTTGAAACTTATGAATTCTTTATTTCTGGAGTATTCCATTTAATATTTGGGGGGGGGGCATTGTTGCCCACAGATAACAGAAACCATGCAAAACAAAATGACTAATAAATAAGGCCTACTGTGTATTGCTCACTGTTCTATTCCTTGAAAATTCAGTTGTGAAAAAGGCTTAAGCTTGGCTTTTCCAGGTAGCTAAATAATATTTATTTCATTTAAATAGATCCTAAATGGTACTTTATAGGTAATAGATTTCTGAAAAATGATCTTTCTGTAGCTATCTTTTTTGAAAACAGAATTGCTCTACTTTATACACTCACTGTGTTTTTCTCATTCATATATCTTGCTTGTTGACAGAGAACATTACAAAGTTCTTGGTTCATTAAAAGATCAGTTCTCAAATATGTGATTTTAATCAAGAGCAGAACATAAATAGATTTATATGTATATCTAATGAATTTATCCAAATTTCATGAGATTTTGTCTCTAATTCAACATTTTGGGCATTCAATAAAGTATTACGTTCTAATCACAAGCAGATGAGGTTTCAGCAAGCTGATGTATAAACTATTTTTGCTTATCATTGAGCTAAATGTCTCTTTAAGTCATGTTCTAAATATTTAAGTGTATTCAATTTAACTTGGAGCTATTTTGTAAGGATTAAAATACTCACTAACTACAAAAAATGATTGGAGAAATAAACATGAAAGACCCATTGTCTCTCTTCAAGGAGCTCAAAGTACAGTAAAGAAAAAATTGTTGTTGTTAGGTGCTGTCGAGTCGGTATCCGACTCATAGCGACCCTCTGTACAGAAGGGGAAACACTATTGTCAGTGCTTTGCTGCTGTTCATAGGGTTTTCAATGGCAGATTGATTTTTGGGAGGGGGTTGCCAGGTCCTTCTCCCAGCCTACAGCTTCTGGTGTTCCCAGGCGGTCTCCCATCCAGGTACTAACCAGGCCCGACCCTGCTTAGCTTCCGAGATCTGACGGGATCGGATGCCACAGGGGTACCGCTGCAGGCAAAGAAAAAATAAGTAAACAAATAATGTACCATATATTCTGATGAGTAGCAAAGGTTTCCAAAGGATTCTCAAATAGTACAAGTGAGAGACATCTAACACAATATTCTGTTGCTTTTGTTGTTGTTGTTAGGTACCACCAAGTTGGTGTCTGACTCATAGTAACCCTACATACAAGAGGCAAAAGAGTATTGCTAGTACTTCTCTGCTACTCATAGGGTTTTCAATGGCTGATTGTTTTGGGGGAGAAGGTTGCCAGGTCCTTCTTCCAAGTCTTCAGAACCTGGTGTTCCCAGGAGGTCTCCCATTCAAGTACTAACCAGGCCCAACCCTGCTTAGCTTCCGAGATCTGACAATATTGGACACCAGTGTAGTATGGCTATAGACGATTAAGTGATAGAGCAATGCCAAATATCCTAAATTTATCTTCAGTGATACTGCTAAGGAAAACAGTCAGTATGGAGCAAAGCCAATGTTGTATGCAGCTGACAGCTACCATATTGAAAACCTGTACCACTAAATGCTAATCAGCCTTGGATCTAATCTAGGACTCATGGTAAATTAAACCTATGGCACTGCCTTTTGTATGTGAGTGCTACAGGTGAAACCTCCAACTGGAAAGCCTATGGTCAAATGTTGTTGTTGTTAGGTGCTGTCAAGTCGGTATCCGACTCATAGCGACCCTCATAGGGTTTTCAATAGCTGACTGTTTTGGAATTGCCTCAGGAGTGCATTGCCAGGTCCTTCTCCCATTTTTGCGCTGCTGGGAATTGGACTTGGGTCCTCAGAGAGTGCAGTGCAGCGCTCTACCAACTGAGCTAAATCCCAGCCTGTATATTCAACCTGTGGGGTTTTGGCTCAGTTGGTAGAGCACTGCACTGCAGTCTTTGAGGTCCTGAGTTCAATTCCCAGTACCGTACAAATGGGAGAAGGACCTGGCAATCCACTTCCAAGGCAATCCCGAAACAGCCATTGAAAACCCTATGGGGGTCGCTATGAGTCGGATACCGACTCCACAGCACCTAACAACAACAACAACAATATTCAACCTAAATGCATGATGAAACCTAAAGACATTAAATAATGAGTGTTCCTGCTGCCTCTACATTTTCTCTTTGATTTCATGCACCTTAGAGTTTTCCCAGGAGATCTAATTAAACCACAAAAAGAATAATGAAATGGAAATATTTCTGCAGAAATTCATCTGTTGCTTAAAACATGTAAGTGCTATAGCTGGGTCATATGGTAGTTCTATTTTTAGTTTTTTGAGGTACCTCCATACTGATTTCCATAGTGGTTGCACCATTTTACAGCTCCACCAGCAATGTAAAAGTGTTCCCTTTTCCCCGCAGCCTCGCCAGCATTTGTTGTTGTTTGTTTTATTGATCTTGGCCATTCTTACTGGTGTAAGGTGAAATCTCAGCGTT